>CANSNZ010001029.1:1200000-1800000 GCA_947646795.1 Beta lomatogona | reverse complement strand
ACTAGGATATGAAGAAATTCAACTAATTCAAGTTGAAGATCAACTAGGGTTTGCATTCACTGCCAAAACATGAATTCACTCCGAAAACGATAATTTACAAGGAATAGGTTTAAACTCAAAAACATTCACTACCACTTTATTCATGAAAACCGAAATATATAAGTACACAAGTCCCTATTCTAATGCAAGTAGGAAAGCTTAAAGATAAGAACAAATAACTACTAGCCACACACCTAAACACAAGCCTAAACTAACAACACTCCTAATCTTATTGTAACTCCTAAAACAAAAAATGAATCTAAAGTCTTAAATAGGAAAAACCCTTTCGAGTGAAAGGCAAAAACCTATAGACAAAAGAGTTATAAAGCAAATAAAATACATAGTTTCCTAACAGAATTAGGAAACTACATAGAGTGTCCTAACAAAACTAGAGAACTACATAGAGTGTTCAAACAGAACTAGGACTTGTAATAGTGATGCCTCTACACGCACACATCATTTACCTTCTACATTACCAAGCCAGCGGTCCACGATATTATCAGGCCTCCTTCAGCAGCCTAGCCTTCACCATTTACTTAGGCCGGTCAACCGGGTCTTCTTTGGTTAGAAGATTAAATCTCCCTGCAGCCTAGTTGGGGTCATTGGACCCTGTTATTTGTGACTTGAAATATTGTGAATGGCATAAGGCTAACTTTGAATGCACATATCTTTCAATCTATAAATGGTTTTGATGTGATTCAAATTGGAGGTGAAAGCTTGTTCAAAGAGCTTTCCAACGACAGGTCATATGCCCAAATTCCGCTGAGAAACGAGAAAGTTATGGCTGTTCTACGAAGCCCTAGCGAATTACTGATGAGTGAGAATTTAGTCTCACTCATATGCATATTTTGATAAACTTTTGCACGATAATCTTGAACTTAAACGCATTTTCTCCCTCTAATTTCCTCATTTTCATCTTCTAGCGATGCATGCTAGATATGTAGGATTCAATAGCTTTTTCCCCCTCCCCTTTGATTACTAACGCTATTGTTTAGTGTGGACTTTTAAGGAGAAAACAGCAAACAGGGGAGGAGCGGGCGCTCCTTATAAAATGGGAGCGGGCGCTCCTCCAAGCTCTAATACATGGCAGGGTGAGGCAGGAACTTGGAGCGAGGAAGGAGCCACCGAGGAGCTGGAGCTCCTAGCATGGGGAAAAGAAGAGCGGGCGCTCTCAAAGAAATAGGAGCGGGCGCTCTCAAAGAAATAGCAGCGGGCGCTCCTACACGTGGTTAAGGACATAAGAAGAAACAGTAGCTTGGAGCTACCCAGGAGCTCCCATGGAGCAAGCGCTCCTGGCGCGCATTTAATAGGGAGCAGGCGCTCCGTTATACAGAGGAGCGGGCGCTCCTCATTTGCTGGGCAGCCTCCTATTGGCAGTAGGGATGGAGCGACCCAGGAGCTCTCCATGAGCACTCGCTCCATCGCCTAACTTTGTTAGGAGCGGGCGCTCCTATTTAACAAGGAGCGGGCGCTCCTTGTTATTTTCTCGACTTTTGTTCTTTAAACGCTGTTTTTAGCCCCGTTTTTGTAAGCATATAAATACTCTATTCGCTTAATGACGGATTAACTTTTATTCCAGCAAATCATTTTTAGAGAGTTTTGAGCTTAATCTAGTGAGAGAAACTAAAACCCTAGAGAGAGAAAGTAAATTTCCATGGCTTTGTAGCTTGGATTATGGCAAAAATTTGTGTTTTTATGCAAGATCCTCATTTCTTCTTCATGGTTTAAGTAATATCTCTTCTTCTCTCTACTTTTTATTCTTTTATCTTTTTGTTTATTTAAATTTTATTTACTTAGTTTAATCCATGTTTAGATTTTAGTTTCTTGACTTACATCTTGTGTTGATTGTTTTAGTTGTTCATGTTTAATTTATTTTTCCCTTTTATGAGTATTACTATGATGATTATGATGATTAGTGAGTAGTAATTAGTTGGGGGTTGGGGTGAAAACCCAACCATGATTGATTTGGGTATTTGAATAAGAAGTTAGGGGTTTGATTGGGCTTATTAATTAATCAATAGCATGACTATTATCTACTTGCATTCTAGTTGATTACTTAGATGTTTGTTGATTGATGCCTTGGTCAAATTGAGAGAGGAGATTAAGGTTGATGTTTATGCTATTTTCTTGCTTAGTTGCTCATGAGAGTGAGATTTGAGTGAGGGTTTTGTGGATTAACATTGTGCTTATCCTTGGATGTATGTTTGAGACCATAAAAGTGGCTTAAATGTGTGACCTAGGTAGTTTTATGCACCCTTGAGAGAGGGCTTAGAACCCGTTGAGAGTCATTAACCTCAATTAGTAGCTTGATTCTTTCCCCTATACTTCGCCCTTCTTAATGCCTAAATAATGATTGGATGGTGTTTATCCCCTTCTCCCAATGTTTTTATCAATTGATTTCTTGTCTAATCATTTAGTGTCTTTCTAAGGTCTTAATTGATTAGTTAATTTAGTTCCTAGTTTAGTAAACCAAACATCTTCCTAAATCTTCGACTTAGCTTACAACGATTAGAAATATTAGTGCTCTTCTTGCTATTCCCTGTGGATCTCGACCCTTACTTATCACATTACCTAGTTTAGTGATTTAGTTAGGTTTTGTTTGACGATTAGGAGATTTGTAACGACCGAATTTCCCTTTGTCAATTACGACCGAGCGGATGTCTCCTGATCGGACGCGAAACGCCAGCCAGTTTAATTTTAATGACCGCCCGACCGGGCGGATGTCGCCCGACCCGATTGGGTGGCTGGGTTTTGACGCGGTTTTGCGATTTTCGAATTTGATTCTTTTTAGGGTTTTATATGGAGTATTTTCTAGGGTTTTTTGTAAGGGGTTCCTTATTTTATAAATAGGGCCTCTTAGTGCTCATTATTTTACACACAACTCATGAAACAATTTTAGCCTCTAGAATTTAGGACTCCTTGTATTATTCTCTCTGTTTTTCTCTATCATAGTGAAGAAGCTCGAATCTCCCACCTGTGGACGTAGGTCTATTTTGACCGAACCACGTAAATCCTTGTGTTCTTTTGTTTCTCTTCTTTATTGCTTTTCTCATCCTCATTATTTCATTGATTTTGTTCCGCATTAATCAAACTACAACACCCTGTTTCCTAACAGACCCATTTCAGTTGTGCAAAATGGGCCATCTAATCCCAGCTTCCTTCAAAACTTTTACCTATAAACAGCCCATGAGCCCAAGTACACAACCTAGTTCCTAACGAAACATTCAAAAACTTTGTAAAAAAAATTGCGAGTAAGAGATAGAAATCCTAGATCATTTGAATCATGTTATTTTATACACAGTGACACTACATGTCTAACAATTCCACACTACTATAGACTAGAGTTTATATCATTTGATGTTCAACAAAGCATTTGATATGCTACAAGATAAAACAGTAAACTCGAGGGGATTAAACCTTTATATTTAACTTAAAACTTTCTGACATGCTATCAATTTAAATGGTTATCTGATATCGTTTTTAATCATGTTATTTTATATCACATGTTTCAAGTTTAATTCAACATAGGATTTGTATGTGACCATGGTATGGTGACTGGTATGTGAGAAGGGGAATATATCCTTTGTTGGGAATCAAGTTTCGTATGACCAAGCCAGAGCCACAACAAGGTATATAACCTTGAGTCTTTGAATATACAGTGATCGCGTCTCCATAAGTCAATATCTAATTCCTACTTTTGAGCGCATCTCTCTCAATCACTACTTTATTTTTCTTGATAGAGAATATATATAGGATAATTTCTTCACAGATTTAAGGATATATTTTTGTATAAAATATCATTATTTTTCTGGGATTCCTAACATAGTCAGGATTGTAACTTTGTGACCTCTTATATACTGATCAAACGAAAGTCACTCCATTACTAAGGAGTTTGATGCAATCTAACATTTGTAAACCCCTTTGGTGACTTGATTGTTGGAGAGGCGTTCTCAGTTTACATGCCCAAGGTAGAAGTAATTAGTTTGGCTAATTCGTGTCAACCCATAGAAGATTTTATTGGAACAAATTAGAACATAGTTCAAGACGGATCCCTAAATATCATCTACTAATTTTGTATACGAAATATCATTGCTTGGATATTTAAGGCAAATTTGGCCTTAACACTACCAACTATGACTCGAACGCACCCAACACCCCAAACTTTGCCTAGTAGGCAAAACACCACAAACTATTGGTCTGGTACGGTGCATGTCATAAATGACACTGGAGGTACCTATTCGCAATACTCCTAAACCTTCCAGGAACAATTTTCAGATTTCTTCGTGAAGAAGAAGAGTTTTAGAGAGAGAAAACTTGAGGTTGGCTACTAGTCACCGACAAGAAAATGTACCTCCGGCTTCATTTATGACACGCAATGCACCCAAGCCAATAATACTTTGTGGTGTACATTGAGGCTAATTTTGTCTTTATTTAATAACATGGCTTTAATTTGATTCATCAAGAGTGTTTAAAGTTCAAAACTTGTAATTTATAAATATTGAGGAACAAAATCCGCTAACAGAATTTTCCTATGTCACTCAAATGTCAAATGACCCCCATTCCTATATTTGCTACACTCTCCTCAAAACTCCATATCTTCCACCTCTTCGTGAGTTCCTAATTAAATACTGTATTTTCTATTATGATTTACGACCATGGCAAGATTGTATAGCCCTTAGGCCTAAGGTAAGTTTTTCTATGTTGACTTGGCACGATCGTGCGAGATCCAACAAACTTGTGCTAAGGGACTGTATTAGAGTGTAGTAGGTCGATCGCTGATTCGATCAGCTCATTATTTGTTACACTTGTCCGACTAGGTTTACACAATCCATTCGAGATTTAATTTGACAACCATCAATACTCAATACTCAAGATTCAAGACTCAAGAGCAAGCATCTGTCATCTAAATTCATGTTACCTCCGATCAAGACTTGGCACGATCGTGCGAGGTCCAACAAAATATGTACTTTTGTTGCTCATTTTGTTTTTTATTCTATTTTTCTATAAACTCCCTCCTCCTATATCTTTATTATATAAGTGAAGGGGAGCTATGGTGTCCCCTTATTGAATTACATCCTTACTCTCAAATAAAAACTATTACACAGCATACAAACTAATTAAACATATATAAATAACTTTCTAAATCAAAGTTATTGTCCAATTAATGCAGCAAATCATATTTTCGCATTTGAGTAATAGATGTAGAAAAAAAGGAAATTTCCATAAACGAAAAAGATGCATTGAAAATTATTTTATCCATGATCCATTACTTATTCAATTACAAAGTAAAAAAAAAATAAGATCAAAGTTATGTCCAACCCATAAACAAACTCAAAAATCGTTGAGCATCTCAACTTTCTTGATTAGTGCGTTTAACTCTTTTAATTAGTGATTAATAGCGATAATATGATTGATGGGTAACATTGTATGTTAAAGATATTGATTTATAATGTATTTCAAAACTCACTATATTCCTCAATATATAAAACTCTCTTATTTGGTAGAACATACATCAATGGTCTTTCACATAGTTTCAACTCCAACTATATTGTTGAAAACAACAAAATGTTAGTAACATATTTTCTAATGATATTTATACATTATTTAGGTTTGATTATTCAAGTCATTTAATTATAACAATGTTTTAAAAATGTTATAGACAATTATTCACGTAAAAAAAAAACCAAGATATTTACTACAGAAGAAAAAAATTTACCAAAGAAAATCCAAGCACGCATCGCGTGCAAAGAATGCTAGTATATATATGTGGAATGTAAGAGAGGATGACATGGCCATGCCCGACGCCACGTACGAACCAAATTTAATAAAACTCAATAGCTAATTAGAATCATTTGATATATTTATCTTTTCTCATTGATTAATTTTTGTTAGTGGTGTCAAATTAAGTAATATTTTCTCTATTGTTTTAATTATACCACTTCTTTTTACAATTGCATAATTTCCTATTATAGTACACGTTTTGGGCCAAATTTACCTTCTTACCCTCTCTTGACTTACCCATTTATCCCATTTATTATCCAACCTACTCATAGTAATTAAGGACATTTTTTACTCCCACTCCTCTCTTTTTGTTTTTTGTGCCCAAATCAAACGGTCCAATTAAAAAAAGCAGATGGCTGAGTATCAATAAAAAAAATCAATTTATATCTTCTTCTTATCAAATGTCCTGGAGGTGTCCATATCTTTTTTCTTATATACTCCTTCCGGATTTATTACCCGTTTTCCGTTTTGGGTTGTCATTTATTGATTTACCCACTCCTTTTTTTTCTATTTTTGGAATGGTCGTCCTACCAACTTTATATTTATCTTTACAATAGAGTTTTTTTTTCAATCGACTCCTCTTAACCCACAACATTAACTTCAATACAATATGCAATAAATTACTTTCTCCTCCCAAAATTTAGATCCAGTTTCTATTTTGGGAGTCAAACTTTCAAATCTTTGACCAAATATTATCATTAACGTAAACAAAAAAAACACACTCATATGGTGTTTTGTTAGATTCGCCTCAATGTGTACATTCATAATATCAGCTTTTTATATTTTTTTTACTAATACGAAATTGAAGATATCTTAGGTCAAATGTACGTCTTGGAGACTGTGCAAAAAGAATCATGAATTATATTTTGGGACGGAGAAAATAATATTGTATCTTCCCTTTAATAACCCACATATCTATTTCCTCCTCAAACTCTATGCCGAATTAAAGAAGTGAGTAAACTAATAAAAATCGAAGGGAGTATTACTTTGTTTTAAAAGGTTGGAACATTTTGGCTTTTGCATTATTTATGTATCGACTTTGACCGGATTTTTTGACCTAAATATACAACAAAATCAAGTATGTAAGATGATGTTGAAAATGTCTAATATATATTTACAAAATATCTGTTTTTTGTAATTTCCAATAATAAATATTCAAGAATATTGATGGTCAAAGTTAACAAGCATGTAAGTCAAAATGTTGCAACATGCGGTTAAATTACATCCCATGACACCTACGAGACTACGACACGAGAATCTATCCCGTCTTACAGGATTCATTCTCCGATGGACTTGATTCTCAAGGGGCCTTGCCTTACTAGTTAAGATAATTGAAAACATAGATTTTGTTTCATTCATTACCGACTATTATAAAATTTCATTAAAAGATTATATTTTTCATCTAAAGAATAGAAAACTGAGAATTATTCAGTAAAATTCCTAGCTATCTTCAAACACTACACAGCTTAAGTCTTAACAACCAACAAGAGATGCACTAGCGAGAAGGAGCTCTGAACTTAGCGCCAACTACACACAAGTACTGCCGTAAAAAGCTCCTGATATAACTTGGATCCCCATTTTATTTTACGAGTTTTCACTTTACGAAGAAACAATGCAATGTGTAGACTAAGATTCCAACTATAACAAGGTTGATGAACAACTCCAGTATAAGTTCGACCGTTGTTAGATAGTATTTCTACCAAAAAAACAAATTGGTCCTATATTGAAGAGGAATTTAATCATTGAAAAGCAACATATATAAAGGTTAGACAACCACATACCAAATCATGCAGCGAAATTGACAAGCATTCTCATTTATTAATTAGTATGGCACTGTGGTCCTTCCATATTGAAGCAAGATTCTAGCCAAACTATATAGAAACAAAACTTTAGAGTTTCCTCCGATTTTCCTCATATTTATCCTAAATATCTATATACTCCTACTGATCACTAATTAAAATCTGGTTATTTACACAATGCATAGGAGAATTCTTTGTTTAAATCTTTTCTAACAATGGTAAACCTAATCAAATCCCTTGTGTATAGTTGTATGTTGGAGTATATTTGGGACATCTCAAGTTTAGTGAAACGGCTTCGGATGCAACAATAAGCTTAGCTCCGACGTGACTTAGGGGTGGTATTTTTTTTTTTTTTTTTTTTTTGAAAGAAGTCCCAAAGGACGGTATATTTCATTAGGGGTGGTGTTTATTTAGTAGCAATGGGTAAAGCTAGCATTGGACTGGCCCTGTGGGGCCCATAAACCGCCCAAGACCCAAGTCCGACCTATAGTCATCTATAGTAATATATGGTGATAGGGTAATTAACATTATGTATATATTGGACTATTTGAGGGACCACATGTTTTCTGGACCACCACATTCATGTTTTTACAATTTATGTGATGATGTACTTAGAGATTGAAAAGAGATAACACATTTCAACAAAAAACTATCATTCTAGGACGACTTTAATGAAGAGAATGACATGCCAACACAATCAACTAAAGATACCAGAGATCGATCAGAGTTCATGAATGTACCTTTTTTTTCTACATAATAGGCATATGATATCAAATAAATGTTTTAATAATAATGATATGTTTATGTGTAATTTTATAATGAAATTCATACATGTTATCATTATACGAATTGTCCAACCTAGATATTTCTTTTTCTTTCATAAATTATCATGCTTCTCAATTCACCTTTAGAAATGCATGTATTGATGATCTGTTTGGTTAACAATAATAAACAGCAATGATAATAAATTTTGATATAATATTATAAATAACATATCATAATAAATGACATTGGTAATGATATTACATTTATATATGTAATATTGTAAGGGAAATATTATGTCGATACTTTTAGTAATGGAACATCAACCCAAGCATGTATTTTTTTTTCTATAAAACTCAATACCACTTTTAAAGTGGTGATGAATAAGTAATAAAAGTTTGTGAAGAAAAGGAAGAATATATATAGAGACAAACAAATAAACATTGCCATGAAGATTTGATTGACATGACAATATCATACAATGCAAATTCTTTTTACCCATTATTCCTTGTAAGCTCATTACATAACCGCTATCATTTATTACCATTTCTCTAACTAATCTTAAGTAAAAATGGAAAATTATGTATAAAATTACATCCTTGAGGATGGAATTTTGTCGATCTTTTGGACTCGCTATATAAAATTAAATACTTTCTCCATTCTAAAATTAATGAAACTTAGGGGGAGGCACGAGAATTAAGGAGAGAGGGATAGAAAGAAATAAAACAAAGGCTCCCCGACGACCTGGTAAGTGTTTCATATATTTTAGAACGGAGGGAGTATAAAATTCACTATCGTTACTGTGTGTATGCAAAAAGGATGATTTGCTTATGAATACCTTTACACAAATGAATCCAGCATTACCAGAATTTAGCTATACCGCCACAAATCCAAGTCAATAAAACAATCATCCCCATCTTCCTCCATTTCATCCCAATTAACCCCTCTCTTCAAAGAAGGAGGTGTAAGAAGCATACCCGCGGCCATACTATCAATGAATGTAGGTACATTAAATATGGCTTCTTCATCCATAAACAACACTTTGGATTCTTCTTCAACATTCTGTTTAAAACTCTTCCCATCATAATATGTGGAACTTTCTTCCTTCTCTTCTGTATTCTTATTACCTTCGCAAGGTGAGCAAGGCCGAAGATCGAACCTAGTGGCTTGCAAAGCCGCGAGCCTAATGTCTCGAGCTGAGGTAGACTTGGCTCGCGGAGTAAGCCAAGCTGAGTTAGGGAAGTTAAGAGCGGCTTTATCTCCCCTAAGAGCTAGAGCCGCTACATCATGTGCCCTAGCGGCAAGTTCAGCTGTAGGGTAAGTTCCTAGCCATATTCTACTTTTCTTCTTAGGCTCACGTAATTCGCAGACCCATTTTCCTCTTTCTCTCTCGCGAACCCCACGAAAAGTGGGGTGTCGAGTTTCTTTAAATTTCTTTCGTCCTGCCCTCCGCTTCTGCGGAAGGCATGCAGCTCCCTCGCTCAACAAATTATTGTTGAGCGAGGGAGCTGGTGGAGTATTGGGCGAGTCCGAGGAAACTGTGTCCTCGGACTCGCCACTACTTGATAGGGGAGAGTATAATATTTGGGATGAGATTTGTGTGTTCATAGCTAAAAGATGTGGGTTAAACATCGGGTTATAGAGTTTCATGGAGCTAGAAATGTACTATATATATGTACTAAGATTTTTGGTATCATCATAGACTTGTGCACGTCAAACAAGGGAATGGAAGAAATTTAGAGCACGTGAAAAATGGGTTGTGGGACACCCAAGAAAAATAAAAAAAGCAACGTGCTGAATAAATTAAATAACGGCGGGGTCATTTAAGGACGGTTATGACCTGTTGTTTTTACTAAACAATAAAATAATGACCAGTTCGTTAGATCACTTATAGAAACCAAGGTTCTCGTGCGGACTGAAAATGTAAAATACTCAAAAGCTAAAGATTGTTAACTTTATAATTTAGATGATGATTAAAAAGGCCAAATTTATTTAATACGAGAAGAGTTCCATAAATAAAAGACATGTTGAGAGGAAGTCATATTTGAGTTGATAATTGGTATTTGTTTAATTTTTTTTGATTTTTTAGGTAAGTTGAAGATCTCGTGCAAGTGGAGGAAATTTTGGAGATCCTACTTTGCGAGTGGTAAGAATTGAACTCCTGTCACGGAGTTGGAAGAAAGGTCTCCAACCAACTAGGCTAACCTTGATTCCTAGTCGTTGTTTAAAATATTACAATTTGTTTTAGAAACTTGATATTAACTGAATAGAGATTATCTTTTATTGATCGAAACCTAGCGTCAACTGAACTAAATTTACCTTGTTGATTCTTGAATATTTATCTTATATAGATTATGGATTTTTGCTAGATCAAATCTTAATTTTACTAAGTTGAACTTATTTTTTAGTAAATGTTACTATTATTTTCTTAAGTGAACTGTATAGGGCCTATGTGTGGCATCCCTTAGAATGATCATGGTAACTTGTGTAGAGGTACTGATCTATACTTCCTCTGTGTTTTTATTAATTGTAACATATGGATTTTTATACTATTCGCACACAACCATATCACCATCAATTGTGTTTTTTATGTACTGAGAATTTAGTCATGTTAGGTCTTGTTAGATTCGTTCCGATGTATACCTTCAATACATCAACTTTCATAATTTTTACTAAAAACTAACTAAAGATATTAATGGTTAAAATCGTGCATATGTTGCCAAGCGTGAAGACTCAAATGTTGCCATTAATAAAGAATGAAGGAAGTATTACTTTAAAACTCTATCATTTCCTTAATTAGAGTATAATGTAGTACGACTTGCATTGGACCTTAATTATTTTATAGTTAGGTATTAGTAAACAAATATATAAAATTATGTTATTGAAACAAAAATTGAGATTAATCTAATCTAACACGTTATATATATATATATTGCAAGAAGCTACATTTGGTTGGATTTCAGGCGTTGACCTACTTTTTCTCTTCCTTTTTTCTGCATTTTCCCTCGCTTTTCTCTCCATTTTTACCCAAAGTTTTCATTATTCTTTGAAAATTGGTGTGAGAGAATATGGTTGTTTGGAAATTTTTATTTGAAAATGAAGAGAAAAAAAAGGGAAAATTAATGGATAAAAGAAAATATAGTCAGCGTACGAATTTCGGCCAAAGGTAGCTTCTCTTACATTATCTTTTCTTAGAAATATAGTTTCTTAAAATTCTTACTACTTCCTTTTATTTTCTTTTTACTCTTCTATTAACCCTGGCCACGAACCTTCACCCAACTAATCTAACCAATATATCTCTATATAAATTATATATACTACTCTATTTCTAAAATTTTATTTTGGATTGCCAGTATAAGAATGTCCTAATTCCTTTTAAGATAACATGGTCTCCACATATTTTCTCTATATATTTTTTTTTTAATAAGGTAAGGAGAAACCTTGACAAGTTGGGGGGAACAAAGGGGATCCCAACTTGCCAAGGGTGAGAATCGATCCCAGGACCTCCTGGAACCGGGAGGGAAGCTCTAACCACTAGGCTATCCCTCACTTTCACATATTTTCTCTATATTTCTCCTACTTCACATGCAAAAAGACAAAAAAACTACGTAGCTAGACATCCCATACATCTCTTTAAAAATTAAAAGAATTATAAAGGGAATTAATCAGACCAACAAAAAGGGCAGTGTAAGTTCTTTTCTAGCTTGAAAAAGGCAACTATATCTATATGGGGACATATGCTCATTTCTTTGTTTGCCTCCTTTTTTTCTTGATTGGACAAAAGTAGTTAAACCTTTTTGACAAATTTCTATCGATTAATATATATTTTTAGTGATACTTTATGACTCTTTTTATATATATTACTCCCTCCATTTTTTTAAAGATAGAAGAAGTTTAGATAAGCTCCAAAAAATTGTTATTATCATTTTTGTAATATCATCATTATTACTACTATATATTGTTATTATTAATACAAAATATATATAATAAAAATTATTCTTAGGAGTCATGTAATACTACCTCCGTTCCTTTTTAATAGTTACACTTTCACTTTTGACACTATTCACATATTTTCCTTTGACTATCATTTGTGATTTATGGTTAAGAGAAAATATAGTCATGTGGGGTTTTGTTTGATTCATCTCGATACGTACTTTTAAAATATCGACTTTTTTATTTTTTACTAAAGGCTCAAAGTAGAGCATCGGCATGCGTGAAAAGTGTAAGTGTAACTTTTGAAAAGGAACAGATGTAGTAATTGTTTTCTAATGTTTATTTATCTAATCCATTATTAGAATTTTCTATAAGTACAAAAACTATTATTTATTTTATTCGTTAATTAATATTAGCAGTTTGTTTTAAATAAGTTCTAACAATTAGATCCGAGAAATTAATAAGTTCATATAAGTTTACATAAGTTATATAAATTAATAAGTTCACATTTTTCCGCAATTTGTTCTTGAATTTTTTTTTTTTTTTTTTTTTGTTTATTCAACCCAAGTGTTACAATTAATGCTCGTTCATCAATTATTCTCCATTCTTTCTCCTAAAATCATTTTTTCCCATACAACATTTATTTAAATAAACAAAAAATCTTTACAATCCCTATTAGATTCTACTTACCTTAATTCCCGTGAAAAAATAGAATCGGGAACAATATTTTGGGACGGAGGGAGTAATAATTAAGTTATGATAAGTCAAATTAAATTAGATAGAATAAAACCAAAAAATGCAAAAAAAAAAAATCTAATTTTTGGCCCCACACTCTCTGATCTCCTCATTAATTATAGTAAGAAAAGTATTTTGACCCAATTTTCTACCCTTTCTTTTAGCATGAAATTATGTGCGCATGGAGTAAATTAATTATGAACTATTCATGAAAGAATGGTCGTATAGAAAACGTACTTACACTAAAGTTGCTTGATTATATATGATATAAATATATAATGTAAGCTTTATTTTTTACCCGAATATTACAAAGTCGAGGGAAAAAAAAACTGACCAACTGGGGTTTAGAGCCATAAGATCTCTGAAACTTATACATGGGCACTTGCATACAAGTCGTATGATGTAAATCCGGCCCTTGCCTCTTGGAATCATTGTTCGTAGTCGTGATACACGCTTTAAGTAACTAGCTTATTTTATTTTAACAACTTCTTTAAGTTGGATGTGGTGAGATTTTTTATTATTTCCTTGATCTCGACTGAAAAACGTTTTTAATTTGTAATTATGTAATTTCTTAGGATGCTATCTATCTTGCGGATCTTGATATCATTCTCCATAACATCTTATCTTCTTGTGTTCCTTTTAACCCATTGTATGGTCTCATGTTAAGCGTGATGGGAATTCTGTTGCCTATAATTTAGCTAAGCTAATCCCTTTTGGGACTGAACAAATTTGTGAGAACCACTATCCCCCAGAAGTGGCTCCTTATATTTTGATGGACACTTTGTCCTTAAATTAATGTTAGCTTGATTTTCCCCTAAAAAAAATGTAATTTTTTAGGGGATTTGTAATAATATACAGTATGGACGTAGTTCTTAATTGAATTTTAACAAAGAAATGCATATCTATTTTCAGCCTTTAAAATGGAATTGACACCTTCATCAGTTTTTTTTTCTTTTTCTTTTGGCAATTACACATTGATTAGATAATTAGATACTTTTGACACTTACAGTTGACTACTGACTAATTAGATTACGATCACCACTCACTGAGCATTGTATGACACTTGGCAATTTTTGCATGTAAACGCCTTATATTTTCTTCAATTGTCCCTTCAGGCTTCCATACATAGACATTCTCAAAACGAATGTTCAAAGCTTCATTATGGAAATTGCTAAGTGTTTTCGTCCATTCAACCTTTTGTTCTTACCCAAAAATAATAATTTGAATCAATGTAAAAGATATTCAAATGATTAAAGAGTGTTCGCACAACATCAATCGATCCTATTAGTTTTCCATTTCATTTCAACTAACAACTTCATAACTCTTTAGCTAGTTTGCCCTATTGATTATCATAGATCTTTGAAATGAATTATATATATATATATATATATATATATATATATATATATATATATATATATATATATATATATATATATATATATATATATATATATATATATATATATATATATATATATATAAGATAGTTAAGATTGAATCGTGATGATAAGTTAATTTAAGTAGCTAAAAGAATAATAGTCAATTTGAATTTGAAGTAAATTACTATTCCGTCGGTTATTTGTGACTTGAAATTTTGTGAAATTAGCATAAGGCTAACTTTGAATACACATATCTCTCAATCTATAAATGGTTTTGATGAGATACAAACTGGAGGTGAAAGCTTGTTCCAAGAGCTTTCTAACGACAGGTCATATGCCCAATTCCGCTGAGAAACGAGAAAGTTATGGCTGTTTTACGAAGAACTGCCGAACTGGAATTTCGTCTCGCCCGACCAGACGGATTTTGGCCCGACCGGGCAGCAGCACCCGACCGGGCGGCTGGAGTTTTTGCCGCGTGACGCGTTTTCCTTATCTGATTCTTTTTAGGGTTTTTGTACAGAGTATCTTTTAGGGTTTTGTGCGGGGTTCCTTATGTTATAAAAGGCCCCTTGGTGTTCATCATTAGTAACACAACTTATGAAACACTTTTAGCCTCTAAAATTTAGGACTCCTTGTATTATTCTCTCTTGGTTTTTCTCCATCATAGTGAAGAAGCTCGAATCCCCCGGCCCATTTGTGGACGTATGTCTATTTTAACCGAACCACGTAAATCCTTGTGTTCTTTTGTTTCTCTTCTTTATTGTTTTTCTCAACCTTCTTATTTCATTGATTTTTGTTCCGCATTAATCAAACTACAACACCTTGTTTTCTAACACCGTCCATGATGACACTATTTTTTAGTGCTTATTTGTAAGAGTGAAAAGCTTCAAAAATTTAACCAACACTTTTCCATTATTATAAGAATATATCTTAGCTTTACTTCAAAAAAAGAATATATCTTAGCTAAAATGTGAATTGAAATGATTGAAAAGAAATTCTACCATTTCAGTTTATACACGTTTGTTATCACTTTATGTTTAATTTTTATATGTTTATGCATATCTACTATTAGTTTGTTCATATTTTATAGCTGTTTATACATATTTCTTATCAATTTGTACATAATTTACATATTATTTCAATTAATAAACTTGTTAACCTTCTCAATTTATGTATATGTAATTTCAGTTTATGTGCCACACCTTATCAGTTTATGGAAATACCTTATTAGTTTATGGACATATCTTATCAATTTAGGATCAAACCTTATTAGTTTATGGGTAATGCCCTATGAGTAAATGGACATTTCTTATGAGTTTATACTTCACCTCCTTTGCCGATAAATTGACTTTCTCTATCTTCGCACTTCTTTCGATCTGAATTCCTCCCTCCCCTTTTTCCTTATTTCGGCTCCTGATTTGTATCAGTTTTATTCTACGGTTGAACTAGGAACACAAAAGGTCACATATGACCAAAGCCCGTACAATCACTTTTATGTTTCCCTTTACCCTTTGGTACTGTGGAGTGTGGGGCAAATAATTGTTGTTTTGAAGACAAATGATTGTACGATCAAACCAAATTTTAAAGGCAAAATTGGTCTCAACACCCTGAACTATAGCGGGTGCACCAAACAGCCTCAACTAAGACTTATAGCCAGAACACCCCAAAGTACGGACCTTAGTGCAGTCTGTACCATAAATGAGGTTGGTGACTGAAATTCTCACCAGCTATAAGTCGAGTGCTATATATTGGGCAGTCATAGAAGCGTTTTCCTTGATTGTGGTTGAACTTTCAAGTAGTTTGGACTACTGTAGGCAATATGTGTCGACAGTAGACCCTACCATTACCTAAATTGGTATTTGAATTCTTCTTGAAACGTGAAAATGAAGTTCAGCTCATTATTGTTATGCATATTTTATTTTTTCAGAATTTAGGGTTCATTTGGGAAGAATGAGGGAATTTGGGGAAGAAAGATTTTGTCTCCAGTTGAGGAAGGAGAAAATGAAGGCACATGCCTTTTTTTTTTTGTTTCAGTAAAAAAATTAGGGTTTAAAAAGAAGAAAATAAGAAAGCGGGGAGAATCCGATGAAAATTCCGAGCATCGACCTCATTTATGGTACGGACTGCACCCAGGTCCGTACTTTGGGGTGTTCTGGCTATAAGTCGTAGTTGGGGTTGTTTGGTGCACCCGAGCTATAGTTCAGGGTGTTGAGGCCAATTTTGCCAATTTTGCCAATTTTAAAAAGAAAGAAGTGATCTAACCAACATGCTTTTTTTCCCTAGATTATGCTACACTAAGATGTAATTCCTAGAAAGTCCCTAAACTACAAATGGATCTTTTATTTTCGAAACAGGTATATGTGATTCATGATTACATTCTTCACTATCATCCTTCATTTGAAACTTCATTTAAGTGCATTTTTATGTGTACATTGAAATTTGTTGTTTTCAACAATTCGCGGCCAATAACTAATTTTCTCATAATTTATATATATAATTGTCGAGACATATGATGTTCTCTAAAAATGCCTTTATAATATGTATGCATTAAAAGCGAAAATTTATCTTCCTTATTAATAGATTACACTATCTTCATATTTTATATTCCGGTTTTTTTATTGGCTATAATAACATCTTGATTTTGCAACTTTCGTATACAAACCTTCACTGAAATATATTGAGTAATATAAATACTCGTATAAAGTTGTTGCATTTATCTCAGTTTAAATTTTCACATATCAGCTTTATATAATTGTTACTAATTGAAACAAAAAAATAAAACAAGCGTAAAAGTCAAAGTGCAATAATTGAGAAAGATAGAAGAAGTATTATTCTTCTCACTTTATTTTTCAGCACATGTAAGGAAAATGTGTAAGTTGTGAGGTTAGTGGAGTCACATAGACAACTATATGAGGGAATTATTCAAAGGTAAAGAAGAAAAAGAGCATCCCAAAGAAAAGCGAAGAACAAACTAGGGCATCTATGTTAACCATATAACAATGCGTTCGGATCCAGTGGAGTTTGTAAAAACTCTACCAAGTAGAGTTCATTAAATCCTAGTCCTTTATTTAAATCCACGGTTAATATGCAAAGTTACCTGATATTAAAAAAATAATAAGCTAAGTATTATAATTGAGCGGCAAAAGTACTGGTTTCCCTCTAAATTATTTTTCAGCACAAGTACTCATCATGCTTTTTGATACTTCTTCACCGAGAAAAATTGAAGCTTTTTCTCTCTCCATCTTCTCAAAGTAACTCTACAAACTTCCATTGATCTACTGCAAATTGGTTCTCCCCATCTTCTCGAAGCAACTCTCTAAGCTTTAATTAAGGTTTTTTTTTTTTGAGTTGCGTTTGAAAAAAAATTTGGGCAACTCCCTGCTTATACGAGTTATAAATGTTTTGGGCAAAGAATTTTTAAAAGAATGGTAATACTGCAAACTGTACTTGTATTCTTTTGCTGTGTTGGGAAATGGTGATTGATGACTTTGAGTGCTCCTTGTTGATTCATGTCAATTTTTAATTACTAACAGAGTAAATGTCGTGGCAATGAACAAAAATTGATTGATTTACAATATTGTAGAGAACTTAAGCTCTCTGGCAAATGTTCCAATTTGCAAAGTGTTTATTAAATAAGCCTTTTTAGTCTATTAGCTCAATATGGCAGAGTATTGTGTACCATTAGCAACACAAAGATGTAGGTTCGACTTCTACATGGGCTCATTCAATTTAAATTGATTTTCTATCACAAAGAATTTAGAAACTCTTTATAGCTGTTTTATTAGCTAAATATGCCAGAATATTGTGTACCATTAGCGGTTTATTTGTAGTTCAAGTAGCTTGAACGCAAAAGTTAAATAAGATATGTACAACTGCTACATCTGCTATATAAGAAATGCTGAAAAATAGTAGCTCTAAAAGAAAAATACAGTACATTATAATATCCAATTCCCAACACCAAAAAACAAAGATTCTAACACATTTGGATTAAGAAATTTAGAGCAATATAGCTCTAAATGATCCAAAAATACAATAAAGAAAACCATAATTAGAGCAGAGAAGTAAAATCTACTAAGTTATCTATTCCTACATGATAACACAACAATCATATTTCCACCATAGCTCTCAAATGTGGTTCCACCTGCCATTCCACATACAACGCACTAACCTACAAGCATACGCACAAGCTTAATGATCATGATTCTTTCATAATTTCTTGCATACGGAATATATAAGTGATATTAAAACACTTACCAGTTCAATTAACATTTGAAATATCCTTGAGAACTGTTTGAGAATCAGGTTGTTGTTTATACACAAAGCTCATATCCTACAAAAAGTCATTTATGTTACATCAATATGGCTTTTCTTCCATCAAAATATGCTTGACTCTAAAAAATGTTACCTGGTTTATGAAAGGTTGTCCCATCCAAAGAAAAGAACCAAATGAGTCTTCAATTCCACTGCGTTGTCCCTAGGTGGCAAATTAAGAAAGTTAATGCTTATTAATAAGAAATACAAATAGACCTCAAGAGTAACTCATTTCAAATAGTCTAGAATTACCAAGAGCAACTGTGTATAACTATTGTCGGACATTTGGGGAATTGGTAAATATGGTTCAATTGAGTGTGTTTCTCCAACTACAAGCTCTGTACTACCTCCTTGCTATAAAATAAAATTAGAATATTAGCAACTTAAATTGAACAGTAAAACTTTTGAATTTAATTTAATTTCTTAGATTAAGTACCTTTGGAATACGGTTTTCTACACTTTGTTTAGTTTGCTTTTCTTTCCTTGTGGGAGCAGCCTTAGTAGGTTGTTCTACATTCTGATCTTGTGAACTCTTCTTCTTTTGCTTATGTAGCTTCTCATTCCAAGGTTTTTTTCTCTTCCCACTTTTCTTCCCTTCTTTTTTCTTCAATGTAATGTTTTTTGGGATACAAGCTTCTCCTATAAAATCAGATTCTTTCAAATCAGTTTCACCACCTTTGATTTGTAAACCTGACAACATCTTCTCAACTTCAATAATCACATTGTTTAACCCGTTGTCTAACAAATTTGAAGCTTGTTCAAAATTAGCTCGTGAAGCTACTTTGACAAATTTACGACATAGAGCTCTAAATCGAAGAGTAGCATCCAACTTAGGATCCTCTAAAACAATCCTCCCATTAATATCATGTACTGTCTCATTCCGTGCTTCTCTTGACCATCTCTTCAAAATATATTTCTGGGGAATTAATTTGATGTTCATTGCATCAAGGACCTTTAAAGCATGTGAGCATAATATGCCTAACCTCGCAAACATATTGCAGCTGCAAGAAACGGTTCCGGTGGAGGGGTCACCACAAACTTTGTAATCCATATCAGCAATGTTTAAATTCTCAATGTCAGAAAAGGCAACTATGTATTCACTGCTTGGTTGACCTTCAACAGGTGGCTTGATATAAGCTGCAGTGGACCACTCATACTCATCTTGGAATGCTTCAAAAACTTTTGGAGTGTATACTTCTCCAGCCTGCCTCAATAATGGTGTCCTTTGCATCTTAATACGTGGTAATTTCTCTCTTGCATCAAACTCGAAATTTATCTCTTTTTGACGTTTTTGTCTCAAAACCCTCTCAAAATGCTTGAAAAAACGCATAATATCCATGTTGCACTTCAAATAATCTTTCAGATCACTATTAAAACTCTCACATAATTGTGTGCTTCGCATTCCGAGGGAAAACACATTCTTCATATAACATTCTGCCCATTTTTCCTTCACTGCATAAATGCTATTTAACCAAGAATGTTTCGCTACTTCTACTTTCTCACGCAAATCATCAAAAGCTTTCACAAAAGTAGCCTCTTCATCATGCTCATACATACAAGCCCTGAAGTCTTTCAACACATCTGATCCTGCATGCATTAAGTGTCTACCTGCATTTTCCATAATATGCCAAGTACACAGCCCATGCCAAGTATCCGGCATCGCCAATTTTATAGCCTTACCCATGGCAATGTCTTGATCAGTAAATATGGTCTTTGGAGGCTTATTATCATGTGTCGAAATAAAAGTTTCAAACAACCACTTAAAAGAATCAGCGGTCTCGTCATATAAAAGTGCAGCGCCAAGAATAACTATTTCCCTAAAATGGTTAAATCCAACAAACACACCAAGAGGTCTATTTTCTTTATTTGTTCCAAATGTAGTATCAAAAGCAATGACGTCTCCGAATAAAGCATAATCTATAAGCATTCTTGCATCAGCCCAAAATATGTTTGTTATTTTCTCTTCACTATCCAATTGAATTGAATACTGAAATGAAGGATTGTCTATGGTTTGCAAATGAAAGTAATTTAACAAACTTCCAGCTTCTCCATACTCCAATTCCCTCTGGCGCTTAGTTCGAAGGTAATTCTTGTGATCTAAATGAGTGTATCCCAGATTTGCTGATCCCCCAACATGTGCGCCAAGGAGTTCATGTGCTACTTTGGGCTTAATTCCAGAGTCATCGGCAAGATCAATTTCACAAGCTTGAACCTCGAGATATTTTTCTTTGAGATGACAATAAGTGTCTAGTTCCCGGCAAGTGAAGTGTGTGATTATGTTCGAGATACAAAATCATGCACAACGTATCTTCCAGATTGTCTTGATTAAAGAAACACCGAGACGAACTTTACAACTTTGTTCTTGTTTCACTACGTGAATGTAAAACTATCCCTCCCTTAGTTGGCCGACGATAACCCTCTTTTGCACATAAAAATCTTCTTGAAGACACATCACCATCTTTATTCTTGTTTATATAATGCTTGCGCACATTAAAACCCATTTTCGCACCATACTCTAACCAAAAGTTCCAAGCATCATCTACGGAATCAAACTCCATACCAATACAAGGAATCCAATAGTTTGACCCTTCAGCATTGTTACTTGGTACGTTATTTGAATGATCCATGAACCTATAATAAAAAAATAAAAAAAACCAATGCGTTTACGAAATTAATCCTTTCGTAATTTTTACCTAAAAAAATCCCTATATTACATATGTAAATACACACAGAGTACTGTAATTTAAGCCAAATATCTTTCATGCAGAATACAAATATCATTGCATTATAAAGACCAAAGAGTAATATTCTACAACAAGTGTAAAATTTGAACATAATATTGCGCAATACAACATATCAATACTATATATCAGTGTAATGTGTTTGATGCAACTTACCTTGATTATTGGATGTATATAATATTCAAACTACAGGTTGTCTTCAACATATATGGGCTTTGTGTGATTGATTGAATGAGACACAAATTCACTCTTGAATGTTGTTATATGCTTCTTTATGATTTGATGAACAATAAGTCTAAATTGTTTAGAGTATACTGCGTACATATAGAAGAACTGAATAAACTTGGTATTATTTAGAGGGAAATTTATGCTGAAAAATAATTTAGAGGGAAACCAGTACTTTTGCCGCTCAATTATAATACTTAGCTTATTATTTTTTTAATTAGTTGTCTTTCCACTAATTAAGGAGGAAGGTATATCTAATAGGAAAAAAAAAAATCAGGTAACTTTGCATATTAACCGTGGATTTAAATAAAGGACTAGGATTTAATGAACTCTACTTGGTAGAGTTTTTACAAACTCCACTGGATCCGAACGCTATAACAATATAATACTTGAGAGTGTAATAGTTGTAAACTTGTAATATACTACTTCCATTTCTTAATAGTTGCAATGTTTGAACTTTTGCACTATTCAGTATTCATGTACTCACTTTTTGTCAAATATCTGACTAATGCATAACACAAATTTTAGCATGTAAGATGTTGTTAGATTTATCTCAATTCATATCTAGAAGATTTCAATTTTTTTATAATTTTCATAGACGGATAATGAGAGATATTAATGGTCAAAGTTGTGCATTGACAAGCGTAAAAGTCAAAACGTTGCAACAATTAAAAAACGGAGAAAGTATGTATTTAGTTTTCATAAGAAAATATATTCATGATTACGAGGGAGCTTGTTTTACTTCCAAGGGCGTACATTCCAAATTCTATATAATTGAAATTACACTTTAACGACCATTTTGATAAGTGATAGTGAATGGTAGTGATAACAATGCTTTATAGGCAAATTTGTTAACATTGTTCCATCTTCATATCCATAGTTACTGGTTATGCTTATCCGTTGACAAAGACCTTCTTTCTTCATAATTTTTTATAATTAGCTCTTCAAACTTATAGACTTTATTCATAAAATTACGTTGATATATAAACTACCACCATATATTAATAGCTAACAAACATGTCGCGAAGGAAAATGCTACAACCTCCCAAGATTATATATGTCCAAAGAGTGAGTAATAGCTCACTTGGTTATAGTTTCTCTTCCGATTTCAGGAGATCCTGTAATCGATTATCATCTCTTACCCTTATAGCCTCTCTAAGCAACAAAAAAAAAGTATTCATGTTCAATGAGCATTAATTTTTCACTTGATTCTCTCTTTTTGTGCAACATAAAAGTTAGACCCAAAATATAGAAAGTTTCCTTAAAAAAAATATTGTGATCATACAAGATTTCATCTTTTTTTCTTTAAAAAGCCATACAAGATTTAAACTTAAGTATAGATATTTCGGGACATTGATACATTACCCAATGGATAATATACACTAATATAGACAATAAAATAATAATTAAAATCGATAAATTAATATTGACTTATTACTGATTTTTATTTCGAATGGGTAGATTACATACTCAATAGACAATTCGACTATAGACTGTAGTAGGTACATGTGCAACACGCCAAACACACTGCTGCTGCGGTGGCATGAATTACTAATATCTATAATCTTTCACATACTCTTAAGAAAATGAAGTAGAAGAAATAAATATCTCCTTTAGTTTTCAATTTAGTAGTTTTCAATTTAGTAGGTAAAGTGGTACCAACATAGAGGCTATTTTCATTACACGATAGTACGATACCATATATAAGGACCACTAGATTTAATCAATTTAGCATCTTCATTATTGTACAATACATGTTACATGTACATCAATTTCAATCATACATTCGTGAATCACGAAAAGGCATCTTTTCATAGAAAAATAGTACTCCTCATGGAAGGAGTATCACCGCATAGTCTACACGACATTTTAAGAGTACACAAGAAACACGAGGCGTACTCGTTCAAATAATATCAGTTTAGAGGGGGAAAATTTGTCTAACAAATAATATCACTATCATACCTAGGCCCTCACCTCACTCAGTAAAAGATCTCTATGAAGTATTATATAAAGCAAGAGGGATTTTGTTAAGTCGTTAAACTTCTGAATCTAAGTGGTCACCACCTGCAGCCTCAACTAAGAAAGAACCTCCAGAACCTTGGCGCTTCTTTAGCTTTGCGGTCCGTTTCCTATGAACACGCCCTTGCTTATGTTGTTCCCACTCATGCAAACCACGAAGAACCTTGTCGCATGCCTAAAGATATAAAGCAAGAGAATTGGGAAAAGATGCGTCAAAATCTTTGAAACTAGCAGCCATGTTGCACAGACATGGAAACGGAAATGTGGAATACAAAAGCAGAAGTGCAAAACTCAAAACAAAATGAAAATATGGAAATTGCAAAATAATAGAACAATTCATTAGGTTTAATTTATGAAATCATTGAATTTCGGAAAAAAAAACTATAGAGATCATTAGAAAGTTATCATTTTAGGACTAAACAAGAATCATGTAAAGAAGAGACTGCTTGAGCTTCTGAATTACAAAACATGACAAGTAACCATAGGAGTTTCCTGCATCTAAGGTAGTGGCTTCATGGAATGTATAAAAGTGAAAGATAAGTTACTAATTTCACCTTGCATGTGTACTGAGTCCATAGATCTCTCTCACTGAGTTTTTGGACTGCAACGCTGTCAGCACGATCTGAAACTGACATCACATCCGAAGTCAGGAAACAGCTTATCACTTTTGCAGCGGGTTCAACCACTTGGGCAACCCATGTATCCTCTGAACTTCCTGAAAAATCAGGGTTTGATTAAATTAGAATAGATTTGAATGAGTGTGTCACAAGCACAAGAAAATAAAACAGTTTCAAAGATGGAATATTTGTCTATTTAGAAATTTACGAAAAGGATTACCTAATAAAGACTCCGTAGAATCTACAAAATGCATGTCCCATCCAAATAACGTCTGCAATCGATTGATCCTCCTCTTCTGCAGAATAACAGATATGACCAGATATTAGCTCCTTGGTGTAAATGATTCTTCGTGATAACTCAGAATAAAACAGAATGATAAAAGTTACTCTCTGTATCAGACAGAAGCTTCTATTTTATATGGGGGATTATATTAACAACTAGTGTTTCTTTCCTTTTCAAACTAATATTGTATGTATTCTCAACTAGTCAACTGTACACCATCAATGACTAGTTGTTTGGAATAATGGATGCTTTAACAATGGCAAATGTGCTAAGAACGAAAAAAGGGTATTTTAGTCACATAAATGCCCTTTTCCTTTGCCAAAGTGAAGATGGATATTTGTCTGAGACAAGGATGTTGCTGGTGATCTCAACATTATTTTCTATGGATGATAAACCAATCTGGTAAGACATCCCAGGCAGACTTTACACTATATCAAGCTAGATTCACAATTAACTTATTTGGCAGACTTGCAAATAGCCATTATAAAACCGGAGTGACTTTCCGAATTCAAGGGATGACTTATGATAAGTTATTGAAAGTATGTCTGACAACATTTGTTGAAGGTTAATTATAAAATTCAATGCAACAAACTTAAGTACTAAGACTCGATACAAAACAAGGCGCGACCAAGGCCATCATATTGTGGAACATGGAGATTAAAGAGCTTACTTCAAGGTTATCATAACATCCCTGTGAACCAGATATTTTAGAAGTGTACACTGATAACATGGAATCAATTTCAATATTCCCCTCATCCACTCAATTTAAAATTCAACAATAAGAGTAACCAGCCATTTGGGGGTTGGGGGGGGGGAGGTGGGACAGAAAGCTTACTTGCCGCCTTACAAGTCTTCGGGTGTTCATTATTAGTTTGGAAATGGCTTCTTCCAGCAGGAGTCTATTTGGGGAAATAGAGGAAGAACCCAAAACTTCCATTACATTTTGTTTCAAAGATATATCAGCATTCTTCAATGAAGATGATTCCTTAGAAGGATTACCATTCTCCTTCCTCGCTTCAGAAAGGACAGCACAAAAAAGATCCTCAAACTCCCTCACTCCAATAGCCTGTCGCAGACCTCGAGTATAATCTGCATTCATGTTGTAAATGTCATAGACTTCATTGAGCAAACCAGCTTCCATCATCCGATCCACTCTCTGCTCGACAAATCGGTCTAGTACTGGAAGAGAAGCATCAACACAAACAAAACAGCAGTCGTATCTTGAATTACCACCAAGATGACCCCATTTCTGTCTGCCACATAAAAATGTGAGAAATTTTAAGCAACCATATCTTTAGATTTTTATCACTATTTGAGTCACTCTTCCACTTCCTTGATTGAGCACAAAATCTTGCTAGCCAAAGATGCATAAAGATGATGTCAAGTAACAGGAAGTTTAACGTAATATTTAAGCAATTCACTAATAGCTGTCTAGTGATTCCCCTTATTTGCTTATAAAGTTATAGCTGGCAGAAAAATTAGAGCACAGCATTCGAGAACAGGCATTAACACATAAACATCCAGACGCAGGGATATGCAAGTCTACCAAGTCAAGTCAAGTTCCTATTTAGAATCACAAATGCAGAGTCTTCAAGTTTCGCGAATACAGACCTCGGTCATATTTCCCTGAAAGCGTTGGCTGGGGAGGACTCCAGAATGAGTAAACATCTTTAGATATTGCCTGATCTGCAAAGTTTTTAGCAGAATCCACCAAAGATCAATGCTAGTTAATTAGAAGAAGCATCAGTAGACAAATGCCAAGCACCAATAACAGAAGATATGCTATAATTTAGATATCATACTGCACATCATATAGTCCAATAGTGTTACAGAACCATTACTCCTGTTCAAGCCACAGCTTGCATAGATACTATGGAGCTTTTTCCCAGGCTACTTTTACCTACTAGGCATGTTATATGGAACTATGGAAGCAGATACAAAAGCAGCGGGAAGCCAGGCTCTACTTCAAGGTTCATGATATTTCATTTTTCGGGCAAATAATACTCATATTTATTTAATCAACAAATAAGCGACAGAGTTCAAAGGGGATATCCTGATCCATTATAGGCAACAGGCTTCTCAGTTTTTAGCTCAATTTGCATCAAACTCACTTTTTTAGTCCTAGGAAGGTTCAAGCTTCAATCACTAAATGTTAGTCATATGTTGGACATACAACAGTAATGAATAAACCAAAGGTATTCCAGAGAGTAAAACCCCATAATACAAATTGAAATTTCTTTTACCAGTAATGAGGGAAACTACAGATAAACTGTAACGTGAATAAATGTCGGAGCAAGCTCACTGGTATCCTACTTCCACAAACCCAAAGAAGCACTGCAGGGGTTCCATTCCTACCAAAACACCTTTAAGGTTGCCCAATGCCCCATAGCCAGCTGAGGGGGATCTCCTCTAACAAATGTCAGAGCAATACATGTCTTATACTTAATTGGAAGATACATTAACTTAAAAAGAAGTAGACAGAATTTGGAAGTGAAGAGCTTACTTTTCTATGGTCATTGGGATGTAGTCTGTTTGCCGCCACAGGATCCAGGTCTCTAAGACGTTCATAGCTGTAATCACAATTGCCTTGTTCAAAAAGTGCATGCTCTTTCCGATTGACAACATTTAGTAAAGAGGAACTTATATTATGTTCACAACCTGACAAAAAGGTTCAAAATGGGTATGTTTGCTATCAAAATTGGTGATATTAGCTTCGAAGGAGAAGCAAATTAAAAGAGCACTTCCATTTTCCACCGAACGATAACCTTTACGTTTTACCTGAATTCTCTCTTAAAGAAGAGACATCAATCTCTTCCAAAGAATCATCAAGCAGGAAAGGACTGACAAGAGCCTGCATATAGCATAAAGGGGGAAAAAAACATAAGTTCAGTAGTTCATAAATGGCACATAAGAGGCAAAATGGAAAAAGCAAGAAATACAATATTATGGCACTTCCTAGTATCCACTCGAATGAACAGTCAAGAAAATTAAAAGCTCAAGCAAAGAGCGAATACAAGACAGATATAGATCATATGACATTAATGATGAGAGCAACATTCACTTCAGCAATGCATGATGCTAGGACATGCCAAAAGGGGTGAGGGAATCAAAGGGTATTATCATATCATACAAAAAAATTTAAAATATATGAAGACAGGGCTCACGGCTCACGCACATCTGACATTATGGAACTTCATGAATGGTTTACTACTATCTCAAAAGAACAAAAGATGAAAAGACAATTTGATCAGTCATGAGTTAAAATGCTCATAACTGATTGAGATCTTTATACTCCATCCCAAAGTATCTTCCCAGCTGACTTCCGCACAAGTTGTAAGATAATAATTAGAAGTGGATGCAGAGGAAAAAGAAAGTTAAAGAAAGTGCTCGCCTGTTAGGATATGGAGAAATAAAGGGTTGATGTGATGTAGAGAAAGAGGTAATATACTTCTCATACTATTGACAATTGCTCAAAAGAAGAGAAAAAAAGATTTTAAGGACGTCATATATTATATAAGAAGGTAAATTATTTTGGGAGGAAGAAATATTTTAAATTTGAATAGATTGAGACCCTTGCAGTACAAAATCAGCATAAGATGCCAACAAACATCCATAATGTGCCTTCGGCTGTACAGGTATGAAGATTATCACCATACTCTCTTAGAAATTTATAAGCTACATATGCAGCACAGAAAACCAAATAAAAATATAGTTAGGTAAAAAGAAGTCCACGTTTGATTTATGGTCGATAGTTTCAAATGCCAACATCAAGTATTGAAGCTACATGGCACCTCCACCATGCTTGAGTATATGCGTAAAATAGAGAGGGTCCACAATAACGGCTTATGTAGAAAATACAGTAACATAGGTTGAAAACTCAGAGAGTGAAATAAAAAGAAGAAAAGAAGATGATACC
Source organism: Beta lomatogona (assembly GCA_947646795.1). Lineage (NCBI taxonomy): Eukaryota > Viridiplantae > Streptophyta > Magnoliopsida > Caryophyllales > Amaranthaceae > Beta > Beta lomatogona. The sequence continues at coordinate 1,771,457 of CANSNZ010001029.1, read as the reverse complement.
TGTATGTAGAAATTAGTTCCACCAACTATAACGGGAAGATGATTGCGAAATAAGATATCCTTGATGAGCTGAAATCCGAAAAAGTTGTTAGATTGCGGTAAGCTGAAATCCGAAAAAGAAAAGGTTATATACTTATATTAGAGTGTGTTTGGTTCAGAGGAAAGTGTTTTCTCGAAAAACTGTTTTCCATACTTCCCTTTGTTTGGTTTGGGTTGGATGGGTTGGATTTGAAGGAGGTAAAATATGGCTGAACTATATATTCCAAGGGTGTAAAGAACTTTCCCTCATGAGACAAGGGAAACCACACTTTCCATCATTATAAAAGGCTCCATCCAACTTACTTGACAAAAACACTCTTTCTCTCTCTTCAACCATGACATGAAGATCTCACTCGTCCTCTATTATTCCACTGATTTGGTTAGTTATATCTTCTCTCCGCTCTTAGTAATTTTCCATACTTCCCTTACAACCAAACAACGGAAGATCAATCTAGATTCGAATTTTCCTATGGAAAGTGATTTTCTATCGAAAACAACTAAACAAACCCTCAGTAGCACAATTAGGCAAATAGATATATCGTAAACTTAGGTGGAGCGTATTAGTTAAATTATTTATATGCTTGTGAATATAGAAGGCTAGGAATACAATTGCTCATAAACACAATTGTAATGGTCAAAAAACCTTGATTATTCACATATTTGAACCTCAAAACAATCAAGAAAAGCCTATATAATCAGCATAGCTTAATCGATAGAGAAAATAATAATGAAAACATTAAAGAAATTAATTACGATGAAATCTTACAGGTATCGCAGCATCACGGAAGTCTTTAGAGGTGAATTCCACATTAGGGCTAATTGTTCCTAAAAGATGGTGCGGAACTTCTGCAACATAAACAAAATTCTGTCAAATGAAAGCGAAAACAATTAGATGAAGAGAAAGAGAGAGAGAAAGACGTTGCCTTTTTGGTCGATGAGAGAGACTTTGTTAGTGAGAACATCTAAGCCATTGTAGACTTGCATGGAATCAGCGTTGATGATCTCAATCGGGAAATAGCCTGCTAAATCAATTGCTAGCTTTGATTTGCCGGATCCAGTTGGTCCCATTATCACTACTATCTTCTCCTTTTTTGTCCCTCCGCCATTTCTAGGGTTTTCTAGCTCTGAGCTCAAACTACCAACTACACTGCCCTCCACTTCTTTCACTTCCATCTCTGTTCTTTCGCCGATTTCCTGGTTTACTTTGTTTAAGAACACTTCAAAGTCGCTCTTGTTCTTGAGGATTATAATTGGTGATTTCGGGAAAAACTTGCGGGAAAATACTAGGGTTTTGGAAGGACTGATACCAGTATACACTGTACAACCTCCTCCGTTTCTAAGTCACTATTCGCAAATTTAATGAGAATCATTTGCAAATTGCAATAATGGGTAAGGAAAAATATGACGGGGTGGGTTGAACTTTTATTCGTCGCTCTAAAATTACTTAAAATCACTCAAAAAAAAGTTGAAATTACAATTATAACCTTTTCTTTTTTTTCTCTAAACCACCACCCCCACCACCATCAATCTCCTGCCACCTCACTTCACCACCATCCACCTCCTACCACCAGTGAGCACCACCGCAGCACAACCTTTTCCCCACCATCCACCTTCTTCAACACAAACCACCACAACACAACAACCCTTTCCCCACCATCCACCTTCTTCAACACAACAACCACCAAACTCCTACCAGTGAGCACCACCACAGCACCATTCCTCAACCACCACCGGCGAATCTAGCCGCGCCACCAAGGACGCTGCAGCGCGCCACCTTTTCCCCGCTTTCCCTCGTCGTTCTTCTCCTCGTAATCCCTGCGACCCAATTTCTCTCGCCCCTATTTTCTCTCTCCTCCTCGTGAATCCCTACGACCCCACACCATCGCATCATCACCCCTTTGCCGCCGTTCGGGCCATGGGAGGAACGTCCAGACATTCCTCCCCATCGTCCAAGTATAAAGAAATTAAAATCGCTGGGTGGGTGGTGGAGGAGGTGGGTTGTGGCAGTGGTTGCTGGTGGTGCTGGTGGTGGAAAAAATAAAAGGGCTAAAATAGTCTATTATAAGTGCACCCGAGGCGATTTTAAGTAATTTTGGGGCGACGTTTATCAATCCCCTAGTGTGGGGTGTTGTTTGTTTGATTCGTCTCACTATAAAAATTGCTACATTGTGTATTTAACAATAATTTAGGCAATTTCACATCCAAGTTTAAAGGGTACTTTTTGAATTATTCAATGTAAAATAAGAGAAAAAAGTGAAAAAGAGTATTTTTTGAAAAAGAATCAGTTATGATAATACTTTATATTTAATCTTGATTGGACCTTATAAGCTATAATTAACATTGATTAGACTTGCATAAAATAAAAATTGAAAATCATCAAAATACAAATGCAAAGACAGATTGAAATTTATTGGCTTTACATAGCCAAAATTGTACCAGATGAAGTCTACCATTACAAAACTTTTCTCCATCCATAGAATTGAATAAAACTAAAACTTAGGAACAATCGGACTTGCATTTGCAAAGGAGTGGGCTGACAATCAGACTCTCAGTCGTCAAATTACTTGCAGGTAAAAACCTAACCTTCATGTCATCACAAACGACATCGATACTGCATTTCTGAGGAAACCCATGCCAACGCAGAAACTGACCCTGGGCTTTTAGAGCAAACTGCATAACATTTTGGCCCCACAAATCCTGAGAGATTGAATCAACAATATTGTTTTGAAGTCGTGCATCATCTTTGATCCGCATTGCGGTGATCTTCAAGTAGAAGAAAAGGTTCAAGCTCAATCGATAATAAGAACTCATCATGGTGATACTCTAATGACACTTGCATAGGGTTATAATAATATATTGATACTTCATCCTTTGTCTTAAATCTGACATTAAAATCCAATTATGTGCTTCTAGTTGCGCATAATAGAATAGTTATCTTTACTCACATTATATACTTTCATTGAAGTCACCTCAAGAGAATTGACCTGGAACTCTAGCATCTGAGGGGGTCCGGGTAAAAGAAAACCACATATAAAAGTATTTAAGAGGATAATTGCAAGAACAACAGATTTAACACAAACACGAGTGCGAACGTTGTTGCTACTATAGTAGCTGGTGTCGTTGCTGTTGTTGTTGCGGGTACGCAGTGGCATAATGGGCGTCCAAAAACCCCAATAAGGGGGTAAACCAGGAATATTTGACATCGCTGCTTGGTGAACAGTAGACAGCAACACACGTGGGGAAAAAAGTCGTAAAATACAATTGAACCTTTACATCATCAAGTTTATTTTGATCAATTAAAAAACCAATTTGCATGATCAATTTGATCAGCAGGATTTAAGATTATAATTAAAGGCATATAGGTTGCTATTCTGATCAAGCAATGAATTAAAACAATCATGAAGATACACATATACTTGGTATAATTTTGAGGTTGTAGGCTAACAAGGTTCAATCGGAGGTTCAGAAACTAGCAACAAATGTTTGATTGTTAATTATCAAAATCAAAACAATATCATTAATTCAAGGCTTCTAGGATAATACAAATTTAATAGTAAGATGTAAATTACCCTCGACTATGTCACCTTCCTAATCCAATTTCTTTCTTTGTCCTCTTATGAGTTATGACATTTATACTGATTTCTAAGTTATTGCAAAAATAATATTAGATTGGTAATATAAACTTATGAATCATTCAGGTTCAAATTCACCCATCAAAAAGGTTAGGTCAAAGGGTAATTAGCACAAAGATTGAATACTATATCCCCTAGAATTAAAGTTGACTGAAAAATTCAAAATTTCTCAATTTAAGTCACATATATGCATGAATTCACGTAAAGCTTTAACGAGAAAAAAAAAATAAAATTTGGATGAAAGAAAACAGAAATTACCTATTGGATTCATTTTACTGAAGAGATCGATATACAATGAAAGAGAGACATTGAATATGAATATTGAAATTAGGTTTTTGGTTTGTGAAAAGAGTAGGGAGAGAATTGTTGGGGAAAAAAAAGCAGTGTCAAAAAGTTGGAAGGATGAAGCCTCGAACCCGTGTCATGAATGCGGGAGAAAGCATTTACCACCAAACCACCAACAATGGTGTGGCAGCAAGAACAAGTGGAGCAGCGATGTTGTCCAATTTGGTAGATGATGACGAATTGATGATGTTCAATTTGGTGGTGCGGTGAACACGGGAGAAAACTTTTACAATTCATGTGACGGTACTAATACTTCTAAAAGGCGTTTTATTTGCCCAGCAAGAATTGAAGAAGACAAACATCACAAAGAGAAAACAAATAGAGCATGAGCCCAACATCCGAATTTAAAACCAAAAACTACATCTCAATTCAAAATACAATATTAAAACCTAGAGGTGATCATGGGCCGGGCCGGGCTTGGCCCAAAAACATTGCTCATTTCGGGCCAAAGCTGTGGGCCGGGCAGACCAAGGTTGGGCCGAAAATCCACGCCAAAGCCAGTTATTTCGGGCCAGGCATAACAGGCTTTTCGGGCCATTACCAAAATTTGGCCTGTTTTTCCAAAACTAGAATTCCCGGGGCCCAGAAGTTTTGCCCAAGAAATCGGGTCGGGTCATGCCCTACCCCGGGCTGAAAAATCGTGCCCAAACCAACCTAATTAGAAGTAGATGAAAGTTTGTTATTTTTCAAAACTGATAAAATACATAGAGTTTTGGGCTGGAGAAATTTTATCATACACTCGGGTGTACCATGAGTATGGTACACCCAAGGCTATTTCATTACTCATTGCTCATTTGAAACTCCAAATGAGCATAATCATATAATAGGTGGAGCTCTAAATGAGTAAATGAGCTAAAATTAGCATTGGGTGTACCATGCACATGGTATACTCGGGTGTATTATGAATGCACTCGTTGGGCTGCTATTTCTCAAATGGCTCCTATGAAGTCCTGGTCCGGACGGTATTCAAGCTTTGTTTTATAAGCAATTCTGGGATGTTACGGGCCCTAGTGTGGTGGGTATGATTTCTAAGGCTTTTAACTCAGACCATCTTCCGAAAGGCTTGAGTGATTATTATCTGGCCCTTATTCCAAAGCTGGACCCTTCTGTTCTCTGCAAATGAAAGACTTTCGCCCAATTGGGCTTTGCAATACCATCTATAAATTGCTCACTAAAGTTATTTCTAATATGATTAAGCCGGTTTTGGGGGATTTGATTAATCCTTCGCAAACAAGTTTTATTTCTGGGAGAAATATTCAAGAAAATGTGATCATTGCTAAAGAAATGGCCCATATTTTTAAGAAATGTTCCAAGAACAAAAATATCATGGCCATGAAGATTGACCTTTTCAAGACTTATCATAGCTTGGAATGGGGCTTCATTAGAGATACCCTTTTGGGGTTTAATTTCCCGGTGAATTTGGTGAATATTGTTATAGACTGTATTAGCTCTCATTCTGTCTCGATTTTGTGGAATGGCAAGGAGATCCTCTCTCTCTTTATATTTTTGTTATCTGCATGGAGCGTTTATCTCTTATGATTGAAGAGCAGGTGAGAATAGGGGAATGAAAACTTATTAAGCTGAGTCAGGAGTTGGGTATTTCTCATATTTTTTAAGCGGATGATATTTTATTCTTCGGTAGCGCTTCCTTAGAGAACGGGGGGTGATGCTTGATGTTCTTAAAATTTAAAACCAAAAAGTACATCTCAATCCAAAATACAAATTGAAAAGATATTAAAACCAAGGCCCAACCTAATCAGAAGTAGATGAAAGTTTTATATTTTTCAAAACTGATTAGATAGCCTGCTAAATCTATTGCTAGCTTTGATTTGCCGGACCCACTTGGCCTAGCACCATTATCACTACTATCTTCTCCTTTTTTGTCCCTCCGCCATATCTAGGGTTTTCTAGCTCTGAACTCAAACTACCACCTACACCTCTCTCCACTTCTTTCCTTTCCATCTCTCTTCTTTTGCCGATTTCCTCCTTTACTTTGTTTAAAAAAAACTTCAAATTGAGGATTATAATTGGGGATTTTGGAAATAACTTGCAGGAAAATACTAGGGTTTTGGAATGAGTGATACAACCTCTTTGACTATTATTTGCAATTTAAAAAAGAAACGAATGAAGCATCTATATAAAAATTTAGGGTGTTTGGACCTTATAAGCTATAATTAGATCTGGTTCATTTTGATTAATCCACAAACTTAATTTCTTAAGGCGAAAAGTGCATACCCTTCTGAAGTAAGACATATAAACACATATTAAAACTCTAGTTATATAGTCATGGAAAGTGAGGAGGTAGAGGAAGAAAAAATATAACTTATCAAAACTTAATTGGATACTCCTATAGCACTAAAAAAGCTTAAAGTACCTCCGATTTTTTCTACAAAATTCATGTGGTATCAGTGTATCACCCTCTTACGAAACCACTCTCATCCCTATATAAAAAAAGTTCCTCCTACTATTAAGTTGCAAATGTATCATTATTACATTACCAAGAAAAAAAGTCCTTCCTCTATAAGTTGCAAGCCACTCTCAAAGGCATACGTGTCAACCTCTCATTTAATATTTTTCACCTAAGAATTTTCTTATTATTTTGATTTAATTTTGCACATATCTAACCAAATATATTTATATTTGCAAAAGATACTATTGATTTTGAAAGGTTTGTTATATCTTTCGAATATATGATTGATGTAATAAATATTAAATTTGTTCAAGGAAAAAAAATTACCTATAGCATTCTAAATTGTTACTAATCTTTCGTAACTATAAACCTGTTTGTTAAGAGTATATAATCAGAAAAGGATTTGTAAGAATTAGCTATAAATGTAAAACTTTGTAATTGATATTAGTTTTTTTTAACAAAATTTCGAGCACAACTCGAACAAAAATTTAGTTTGATATGAATTACAACATCGATAATTAATTTGATATCAGGATACTTCGAATCAATAAACCAACTAGAAGTTATGGAGAATTATATGAAAAAAGAATGAAAATGGCAAATTTGTACTACATACAAAGACTTGAGACATTCCATAATGCACATATTATTCGCATTCGAACACACAACATCCAGATTCCAGATTCGAGATTAAACAAAGTTCTGTAACATGTCCTCTTTACAAACTTCCCCACCCACCATATTAGAGATTGTATTTTCACCCTCTCTTCAAAATGTAGAAAGATTTGTCAATAAAATGCTATTACAAATATGTAACCAAAAAAAAAGGTACATAATCAAACAATCAGTTCTAATATCACACCGAAAAAAGAAATTAATCCTTTTCCCTCTCTTTGATCAGCGAGTTAATAATATTGAATTAGAAACTTTAAAATAAATCATTTAAGAGATTCAATGTGCTTGCTCAGCTCCTCCAGCTTCTTGAACCTCAACTTCTCACTTTCACTCACAAGCTGTCAAGTAAATAATGATTGTTATTATTATTATTATCATTATAATTGTTGAATTAAGTAAATTTGAAATTATGGAATCTATACTAAATATACTAAAAGGCGTGACTAACAGCGTATACACGCCACGTAAGTAAATTGGCTTGCAACAAGATTTGAACCCGTGACATCTTACGATTATACATAGCACAATTACCATCTCAACCAACTTTTTAATCATGCTTTAAATGTCTACATTATTATATTTGTATCTTTTAAATGTTGAATTTTCTTTATTATATTTTAATGCGAATGGACATATCAAGTTTGGAAAAAGTACCTCCCGGGACAACACTCGGGCCCAAATACTAGTTATTTACTAAAATGTGAGAGTTTTTTTTTTTACCTCCATCAATTTGGCAACAAGTTGAGCTTTTTCCTTGTTTTTCTCATTGAAGGCATCAAGGGATTCTTTGTATTCTCTTTCCTGTTAATCATCAATTGATTATATAAAAAATAGGGGGTTAATGAAAAAAAAAACACTAAAAGAATTATGATGTTACAATTTATAACATGTTAAACATGAAACATGAAATAAAATAAGATTTGCCACAACTATGTGGAAAATTGAACATAATTCATCAACAAAATAAAATTACCTTCTTCTGGCATGTAAATCCCAGTGGCCTCAGTTCTTTGTTGAGAGTATCTATCCTCTTTCGAATATATGCAACTTCCTTCCTCTTTGGGTCTTCTAAAGTTTCAAGTTCCTAAGATTATTTTAGGTCATTACAAATTTATAGGAGTACATGCTTTTTACTAGCTATAATTTTACCACAACCCTCACTAATTAATTGATCTAAAAATTCTATTTTGTCAACTTTTTTTTAATATGACCAAACTCAACTTCAACCCTCATAATTTTTTTAGTTAAATCTTAGTATTTAGACTATTAGAGTTCGAAAAAAGGATAAGAAAAATCCCCACCCTGAAATTAAGTGATAATTTTCGTACCCTTCAATTCTTGGCTACAAGGTGGGAATTGGAAATTTTTAAAAATTGTATAGTAGTTTAAGGGTGTATATTCTTCACCGACCTGAACTTATCTAAACTGAACTTATTGAACATAATCAAGCTGAATCGTGATTATACAGCCTAATCGAACCCTATAATTGATTATTTCAATATGAAGAGAACGCATCTTAAATATGCTTGTACTAAAATCTTACCTCACGAATCTCGGAAAGGCGCTTAGTCTCCTGTTCAACACGACCTAAGTGAGCTTGAACACGTTCCTTAACCTCCATCTTCTTCTTCTCGATCTCTTCTTCCTTAGCTCGAAAGGCAGATAACACTGTTCTTGACATTTCTTCATCTTTGTCCTCCGATGAAGATTTTGTTGGGCTCCCAATGAAGCTCATTGCGCCAGAATTCTTCATCTTCATCACTTGTAAACCTTCTTCTTTTTGTTGTTGTTCCCAAATCTGTTTTGGTGTTGTCATTATTTCCCAATTTACCTAAGTTTGTATGTATCTTTATACTCCTTAGTTCTCTTCTGATGGAGTATTATCAGGAGTACTACTTAGCTTAGCTTCTTTCTGATCAAGTTTGGCTTTTAAGGCAATGAAGTTATGAAATGAAATTAAACTATAGTATATATTGCTTGTAAAGTATAATAAAATTATAGTTAATGTATAATAGATATATGATGAAATGACTATATTGCCTACTCTTTTCTGATACAAAAGTTGTGAAAGTAAGAAATTTCTAACCTTTTTTTACAGACAGTTTGTAGTTTGAAGGTCCCAGTGCTTTTCTCTTTTTTCTTCTTCTTTCACCAAAGCAAGATTAGACTATCTCTAAATTGGTCCCCAAATGAGTAGTTGTAATGTTATATGGTAAAGTTGTTAACCCACTTCACTTAAATCTAGGCTTTAAACTTTGGTGAAGGTCTAATAGATGGTATATTGGGATGGACCTGTTTTGGTAGATAGCTATTTTCTTAAGTTGGTAATTTGGCAAATTCTTCTAACTACTTTTATTTATGTAAGTGTCATTTTATCCAAACTTGTTGACAAATAAATGTTCTTTTAAGGAAAAACTGATGAAATACGCTAAACCATGTAAATATATGCCCCCTCAAAAAGAAAAGAAAAGTAAATATACGTTGCGCCATGAACTATGTGGGCAAAACTAGATTTAATCATGTTAGAATTAAAAATTCAAGCATCTAAATTCTAAAGTATTAATATGAAAAAAATAACTTCCTAATGATGTCCGAGGGGAAGATTCATCTAAGAACTTTATTTTTCTCGAGTGCTTAGAGCCATGAAATTCCAAACTTTGACATCGCTAAATCTATTTTTGGTTGTATGATAATAAATTATTGTAGGATTATGAAGACTGACTATTGTATTATTTTAGAAATTTAGTAAAATTTTACGAGACGGTCTTACTTAAGACTTGCTTATACTCAGTCTTATATAAAGGAGAAATTGAGATCCTTCTTCCTAGGGGTGAAAATCAAACCCTTATCATAGAAGTGGAAGGAGGGCCTTAAAACCACTAGACCAACCTTGATTTTCATACTCGATCTTATACGCTGAACTTGATATCTTTATTATTATTTCTTTCATGTTGTGATTTTCTGACATGGTTTTTCTGATATGTTGCAGGAGTAATAAAAACAAATACAGGAGGGAAAGCATCTGAAAGAGTAATGGTAAATCTTTCTGTTTTCTTGAAAGAGGGATACTTGATGTGGAAGATTGCTCAAAGAGTGGACAGTAAAGGGTCACCTACACTCCTGTTAATAGATAATTTTTTTGAAAAAATGGAAAAAAAAGAATTAAACCAAAAAAGGGAGATAATAAAAATAAAAGCCTTAAGAACCAAGACAGGGTAGGAGAGAAGTTGCCTTGCCTTTTACAGGTATGATTGCTCTCCAGCTTGTGCTTCTGAGAAAGAACGTTCATGAGTTGTGAATCTTATTTCAATATGAAGTATTTCATAATTCCTTTTGTTTTATTTTTCTATCAAAATTTAAGTTGAAATGATTTGAATGCATTATATAAATAAATGACTAATTAACACGTTATAATAATTGTTCATCCCTTGTCAAATATAAGACACATATTAATTCAAAACGTCGCTTGATCACCTACTAATTATGTTAGACAATGGAAAAAATCTCATACATACAGGTAGAGTTAATTTTACTAATCAAAGTTTTCTATGCATCTCTATTATATATGGGAACTCTTGAGGACTTTGGTTTCCACCCTCTTTTACCATTATAACCCCAACTAAAAACCAACTATAACTTCTCTAATTTTGGATTTTTTAGAATAAAAGAAAAATAAATATAGTGAACCGAACAACTGCACTTATAAGTTCTACCACTGTTTCGCACGCATATCGCGTGCATATAATACTAGTCTATATAAAAGCAATGCTATGTTCTAAATATACTTGATTTATAGTGCAATGTAATCATGAAATGTTACCTTTTTACCCAATTACCTAGTCCTCCGTCATAACTTAAAACTAATTCTCAAAAAAGTATTGACACTGATTGGTTGAACTTGATGGATATTCAACAGATCATGGAAAAGATGAGTCAATGATCTGTTCTGTCTCAAAGATGACAGCAAATTCCCTTTGAATTTTCTCTTTCTGTAACTTTAAAGAATCCAATATCTAAGATGCTTCAAATAGATGGATGCAAAGATTAGCAACTGACAGATATTTTATCTTTGAATTAAGGCCATCTGTCATGTTCATTTTGCAAAATATTGGTGAGTAAACAACTAACAACCTTTTTTTAAGGTTATAGTTTGCTTTTATTATGCTTTGTGGCCATGATTTTATATTTGAAAAGTATTGTTAGGCCATGATTTTGGGACTTTTCTCAGTTTTGTTTTGGTTGGCAATTGCAAGTTGTATGAGGGTCCATTTTTTTAACAATTAGAAAGCCTAATTAATCTATATAGAGACAAATTAAACAAGTTCTACAAGTATTTGCCGCTGTATTAGGGCTACCAATATTTGCCATATCGTGGATGTATGGATTGAAAATCCCGTATTAATCTACAATAATGATTTTTTTTAATTCTATCCTTATAGTTCTGAAAATTTATGATTTGTAGCTTTGTAAACGAGAAACTATCATTTGCGAAAATTGAGCAAGAAATTGTAGGGAACGTAAGGTTTATTTTAATCCTATTCTAGTTTTTTTTTTTTTTTTTCCTTCTCATGTGCTACCATGTGAAGTTTTTATGAAAGGAGTTTCATTCATAATACAAATAAATATAGGGAGATAGGTTCTCCTTGTCTTAGGCCTCAATAAAGGGTCAATTAGTCGGTAGTTGAGTTATTGAGAGCAACATTAGAATATGAGACAAAAATTATGTAAGCTTGGATCCATTTTATCATATAGGTTCAAGTGAATGTAACTATAGGTCATAGGAACCCATATGAGACAAAAATAAATTTATTTTCTTAACTATAGGAATTTATTTACAATATTATTCACCAAAATCTTAAAATATGAAAAACGAGCTTTGAGTGTTTACAAGTGAAAGATGGTGACATAAAAATGAATATTGGGATTCTTATCTTTCATTTCGTTTTTTACTTAATACTTTTATAAGTCACTTCACTTTTTACTCTATTTCTTTTTATATAGGTGCATGGTCCCGACATGGAAAATATTCATATGATAGAAATCAATCCTTATAAACACTCATCATACACAACTTTTATACACTTGGATGTACCATGCGAAAAAACTCATTGTTTTGCTCATTATATTGTTCATTTAAAGTCATCCAGATGAGCAAAGCTCACACATTATAAGGAGAACTCTAGATGGGCAAATAATAGCATTGAGTCCATGCGTATAATAAATGTGTCCTAATTAGCTAAACATTAATCTAAACATTTGTAAATTGTAAGTAACATATATGAATCCAGCATGACACAAGTCTTCTTTACTCTTTTTTAGGTAGGTAAGATGAAGGAACCTACTGAGCTGACACCTCGCTCAAGTTTAACCAGTCAGGTTTCCTTAGGAGGGAGGGGGATGGTAAGGGAAACCTCATCCCCAAAAAACCCCTAGTGGGATTTGATCCCATGACCTTGAAGTCATGAGGCCAAACCCTTACCACTAGGCCAAACCCTTGCTTGGTACAAGTCTTTTTTACTTGCTAAAGGGTTATTAGTTTACTAGTGTGTCTTTTAACCCCTGTCCTTTATTAACATTTATTAGGACACGAAATTATAGGAAACTATTTGTTATTGGGTTCTTTATTGTTATATTAATAGACATGTAGATTTGTGATAAGAGATTTTGGGGGTATTTGTTGTGGTTTTTTTTGAAGGATTTGTTGTGAAATTTTAAGGATATGTAGTTGTGAAATTAGATGTACTTATAGGTCTTAAAGGACAGGTAGATAGATAAATAAAATTGGTGGGATCTTGCCAATAAAAAAGTGTTAAAACTATATAGTGACAAATAGAAAATGACATTGTTCAAATTAATTTGAGACGAAGGAAGTATAGTAATTTTATAATAATTTAAATTTATTCTTTGCTTATTGAATTCGATTCATTTGCACCTGATCTTTGTACGTATTAATAATGTGGGTCAATTAAGATACCAAACTAATTTGTTTGAACTTTATATGTCTTTGATTTGTAGAGGACTTTAATAAGTTATGTGACCCATTTAACATATGAGTTGAATTAAGTTTGAGGGTTCCTTGATTATCTTACTAACGAGTTGAGTTAAAGACATAAAACTTAACTTGTTAACTAAATGCAACACAAAGGTAACACGATCCACTTTCTTACCATCTAGTATAACAATAGACTCAAAAATTGTTAAATTAAACTACTCTTTTTATTTTCCAAACCACATAATTTCCTTAGTTTGGTGATTTGATCCTTTGGAGTTGGGATTATTTGAGATATTGGCAAAACTACTCTTTTTATTTACCAAACTTATCCAAAAAAAGAAAAAGCTAAAGAAAAAGTTGAAAACCTAGAAAAAAATATTTTGCCATCGAAAATTATAAAAGTTCAACCTCCCTCATCCTCTTCTCTCTCTCATCGAATATTTGTTCTGCAGAAACTCCCTCAAAACCCCAATGTCGGCCAACCCGTTAACCTCCAATGGATTTCTGCTCCTGCGAAATTGACAAAATCTGATAAACTTCTTATAGATTAATTCTCTCTCCTCCATTGACAACGTCGTTCTCTGATTTTCCGTCGTTTTCTAGATTAAAGTTCGAGTTTTCTCGTTTTCCCGCCGAGAAAGATATTCCTAGGGTTTGTCTTCTCCTTTTTTCTAATCTCTTCTTCGCCAAATAAATATTAATTTCGCCTGTTATTTCGCTTGGATTCTGCATATTTCGGTTTAGTTTTTGAATTTTAAATGCAGGGTTTTTATAAGGTTTTCAATTTTATGAAAATTTTTCGTTTTAAACATCAGAATATAAGTTGAAATTTCACTTTGATTTTAGGGAGAATTGGTAGGGTTTTGTGTACTTGCTTGTTGTCTATGTTTATGTATGTTATTGTTTAGTACTATTAGTTGAGGAACAGAACATAGAACTTCATAGTAGTTGTAGTTTTTGGGTTTGAATTTTGAGGAAGATGATGCGGAATGGAAGAGGTATGGTAGACAGTAGTAGTAGTAGTAGTAGAAGCGAGATGATTTTACATGGTATGAGAATTGGTGAAAGCGAACCTGGTCGTACTCAGCATTTGGCTGTTGAAGGAAGAGAGGTTGGCTTGATGATGATGAGAAGATATGGTGATGCAGAATTGCGATACATTCCGCGGTCTAGTGATCAGGATTTTCCAACTAGAGACTCCGATACGGCTTCGAAGTTTCAGTGGAAGTCTTTGCTGAAAGAATCAAGGAATTTAATGGCTGATGGTGGCAGGAGATATGATGACTTAGTGGAGAGGTCAATACCCATTGAAAGTGAGATGATTAATAATTTACCCACTAATGCATATCATGTTGGTAGTGCTGATTATCGTAGATGTACTAGGAATTTGACTGGTCTTTTGGTTGAGGATCCAAAGTCTCATAAACGTAGAGGGAATGTGACTGATCGTCCAGCTGAAGATGTTGGATATCATAGGCACACTAGGAATATGACTGGCCTTCCAATTGAAGATTCCAAATTTAATGGGCGCACTGAAAACATGGCTGGTCTTGTGGTTGAAGGTGCTGGAAGTGTTGCTTGTGCTAGGAATGTGAATGGTCTTCCAGTTGAAGATCCTGACCATCGAAGGCGTACTAAGAGTGTAACCTGTCTTCAGTTTGAAGACGGTGGGAGACTTCAAGTAAAGGGATACCCACAGCATATGGATAGGGATACTTTTACGAAAGCATATGAGGGAAATGGTTCTAGGTCTCGCAACGAGGATAGCCCTCATAGTTTGACGCCACGCTCACAGTCTAGTGGTCAACATACCCCCTTTCGTGGAACTTCATTTCCGAATGTGAAATTACACCAGGAAGTTTATCATCATCCTGCTGATGGACCTGGAATTGGCAGTAGTACTCGACCTTCAACTGGCTATAGCTCACAGTCTAGTGGTCATTGTCAATGTACCCCATCTCGAGGAATTCCGTCTACAAATTTGGAAGGCCGACAACGGGAAGCTTTTCATAATCCTTCTGATGGACTTGGAACTGGTAGTAGTATCCCGTCTTCAACTGGCTATAATACCTATGGAATAGTATACTCTAAAGCTGGTCCTCTCTCAAATGAGGGCGGTAATTTTCTTAGTACAGAGTATAATCCGGACATGGATAGACATGTTTTGTACGTCCATTCAGAGAGTCAAAGGCGCGAAAAGATCTATAGAAGGGCTCTGTCAAAAGATATCTGTGACAAATATGAGAATGTGCAAGATTACAATAACTACGGAGAGTCATTTGGAAATGACACTTTGAATCCTGCTTCACCTGGATATGGATATGCTGGTAACTCTCATAATTGTGCCCTAGAAGAGGATGGAAGACATCATTCTGATCACACCCAGCAAGAGTCACAAATTGTGGATCTAGATGATATTAGGACTGCCCAAGAGATAGAATATGGTGGGGCTAATATACATTCATTGGACAGGTATCTTGAATATCATAGAGAGGCTAGTCATGAACCTTTATATTGCGGGGAGGAGTGTTCTTATCAAATTGATGCACCTGGTGTATCATATCAACAGCAAACATGGAATAATCATATATTAGAGGAAGGAGCTCTAAAAGAGAATGGAGGTTCATGGCAGACACCGAAGTCTCGAGATATTGATTTGTGCGACCAACCCAAGAGGATGTCCAAAAGAAAGCGTGGTATTGTTGGAAAGATAAGGTTGCCAAAGCGCAGAACTTCTACCTTGGGTGGTAGAGGTGCTCTGAGCTATGACAATAGACATCTTATTGTTGAGCCTGATTCATATAGGAGCGCAAGTGATCATTTTAATTCAAAGGAAAATGCAGGATTGTCTGAATATGAACCTGAACAGCCATTTGCTGGTTTGTCCAAGGAACTGCAAAGCCGTTTAAGCAAACCTTGTGAATCTCGTGGCAATGATATGAAAAGCAGGCTGAAGCACCCTCGTTTTATTGCTCATCAAAATGGGGAGCCAGCCTCTAAAATTTTGAGTGGGAATGTTAACAGCTGTGTCAAGACTTCTCCAAATGTTAACCAAACAACATCTGCTCCACAACCTTGTGGTAAAGCTCAGCGCATTAGCGTTAGAAAGAGGCTCAAACGAGATGTTTACCCTGTTGATTCTCAAGTTTCACATCCTGATCTTAACTTAGAGTCACAACATAAGCTAGCTACAAAAAACTCTGAGAGTACAAAAGAAGCCAGTCTTTTGCAAGAAGCTGATGTAGACCATTCAATACTTAAGGTGAAATCTACAGAGAAGGATCCACCTGAAAATTCTGCAGAACTCAAGCATCAGGTGGACCATTGGTTTTTGAAATGCGTGCTTTACTTGAATGCAAACATGGGCCGACAAAAAAAATTTAAGGAGCAAGGAAAGGCTGGTCCATTGAAGTGCATCATATGTTCCAGGTCAGTCTTTGACAGTGAATTATGTTCAGAATACTGAAGCTCTTGTTTGTTCATTACTTACATAATGCTTCGGCTTTCTTCTAACATCGAATGCATTTACTAATTACATCATCAAGTTTCGAAGTAGCACAGTTGTTTTGAAAATTTTCACTTTTGTACTTTTGTTGTCCTCTCATAAAATTATTGCTAATATCTTTTTAGAGATGGTTATAATTTGTAACTATACCTTATCAATTTTAAAATTCCTTGATTGTGCATCTATCTAATTGAACTGTTTTATTACTAGTACAATTGTTTGTGGTGAATTGAGGATCCAGTTAGATCTATTACACTGAAAAAGAATGTTTGAGATCCTATGATACCAGCTGCCAGCATGATGCCTAATGTTTTAGAGTTTTGTCAAGATGAGTATCACGGTTAGCTTTTTATGATTGTTACCTAGGGATAGATGCCATCGTGGACGACAAAGTAGTAAAAATGTAAAATAGTTGAAGTGAGCACTGGAGCCTGAGGGCTCTTTCCCCCCTGCTTATCTTTTCCTGGTGGGGAGTAGATGAGTTATAAACCTCCCCGTAATTTCTATGTTCAAGCATTGCTGGAGATTTAGAAGTATTTTCATAATTCCATTGGTTTAGACCTTTGAATAACATGTATCTGCCTATTAAATTTTACCGTCCTTTTAGTATCTCGTACAAGGACCTACTCCATCCTCCGGAGCATTGTTTGTGTGCTTCTTCTCTTCTTATGTGAATTTACATCTTTTTAATGTTCCTCTTTGTTGATTAGTCCAATAGTGAGGTACTTTTGTCTTTTCGTGATCTTGTTCATGTTAGCGTTACTGGCTATGTAGTACTTCATAAAATTTACTCATGTTAGCATTACTAGCTATGCAGTACAAATTATGCTCATGTTATTAAACCGGGTTATGTTAGTAACAGTGGTTTCTTCTGTACTTAATAAAGTAATAAATGTGCCTTTCTGATAATAACCCCTTCCTCCATGGGCAAAGGCAGTGCACTCTGCTCTGTCCATGGTCTTCTGGATGCTACTAGCTATTGTTGCGGAAGTCAATTTATTGTCTTACGTGCATTTTTGTTTTAACAGTTCTAAAGAGTTTCTCCAAACAAAAGACGTTGCAACGCATGCATTCACTTCTCTTAAGATTGGGCTTAGAGCACCACACCTAGGCTTCCATAGAGCTTTATGTGTCTTGATGGGATGGGATTCGTCAGTTGCATCTAATGACCGATGGATTTGCAAATCTTTGCCTGATGTTGAGGCTTGGGCTCTGAAGGACGATATAATTGTGTGGCCTCCTGTTGTTATCATTCACAGTGGCTCTCCTAGAGACTTAAATAACAGCAGTGAGCAGGTGAAGATTTCTATTGAACAGCTTGAGGATACTTTGAAAGGTAAGTTAGCATATCTTTTTTGTCCGGATGTTAAACTTGAGCTCTCTATGTGGTATGGACTAAGTAGCTTATTTTTAAGTTACTGAACCTGGTTGTTCAATTTTGCATGATCATGTGATGGATGCTTGGCAAAGTTGCATTGGTCCATCACATGTTTGATCTTACAGTTATAATTTTAGTATGTTTCCTTGTTACATTTTCTTTTCAACTTTTTCCATGACCACCTTGCTTGATCCTTTTCTTGTTTCTATGGTGGGTTTCCTGCATGCGCTTTGTTGCAGATATGGGTTTGAGTGAAGGGAAGACCACAATATGCCGTGGAAAACCTGGAAATCCAAATATTATGCTGGTGAAGTTCAATGGAACTCTTTCGGGCTTGCAAGAAGCAGAAAGACTTCATAATGTTTTTTCTGAGAAGAAAAGGGGAAGGGCTGAACTCCAAGAGAGAGATTCTGAAACGGGGTGCCGTGAGGGAGTTGTGCAAGAGCCAGAAGACAAGATAGAAGATGTGCTATATGGGTACCTCGGAATTGTGGAAGACTTTGACAAACTTAATTATGATATGAGGCGACATTGTTTTGCAAAGAGTAAGAAGAATATCCTTGCTTGTGTGGATAGCGCTACTTAGCGGCAAGGAGAGGATGCAACATACCACAAGTCACAACAAACTGTTTGATGCATTTTGTTAACTAGTGCCAGTGCTAAGAGAAGTAGGCACTTTGGACTAATGAGCTTTCTTTTGTTGATATATTTTTTGGTAGTTACTAACTGTTGGAGGCCTCAGGCCACTTATAGGGAAATGAATTATACTTCTAATATTGATTTTGGTATTCCTTCTTGTGAGTAGTGCACGGTTAATTGTGCCGTTGTAGGAGTGTCAAAATCAATATTTGGAGTGTAAAAATCAATCCCCTTAAAAAAATGATCATTCCTACTTGGCACATATGTAGATGTCCCTTTTTGCTTTGTTTAGTGATCCTCCCCTTATTCTATGATCGAATACATATGGAGTACCTTTTGTTTTATGATATGTATGCCTTTTCTTGTTTTGGGTTGGAATTGGTTGGATGAGAAACATGGAATATCATTTGGCTCGTATGTCATTTGATATGATATTACTATTGGAGGTGATAACTGCTAACCCTTTTGTACACTTTTGGGTTCAAAAATAGAATTTTGATATTTGGGTTGAATTAATCTTCAAATTGAAAATGTTTGCTTTAAAAGTTGCTATCTTAAGTTGTTTTAGGTAGTTTTGATTAAAGCAACAAAATTTAATTAAATTGAATACAACCAAAAGTAACACGTGTCACTCCCTCGTTAAAATTTTCAAACCTAAAGCTTTTGCGACATATTTTGGAAATACAAAAAATCCATTATAGAGATGCAATTATAATTGACAAGAAATCTTATATAACTTTTTTTAGAATATCTCTATTATATAAGCCAAGGGGGGAGCTGTGGTGTCCCCCCATGAAAAGACTTTTTAACCCCTAATAAAATAAAAATTAGGAAAAATTGTAAAAAATAATCCCAAGTTTCAGGTGTCTTCCCATATAAATCCCAAGTTTAAATTATTTTTGAATAATCTGAAGTTTGGGAATCATCTTCCCATATTGGTCCAAAAGACCTATAATCGTTTGAACCAATTTTAAAAAGTTGATAAGACACCATTTTATTTAAAAAAATCACCTCTAATCGCCTTCATCACTAGGGATGGCAATTACCCATGGGTGAGTGGATTATCCATCCACCCGCCCCGAATAAATGGGTGAAAACCCGCGGTGGAGCGGATGACTGGCGGGTGATGGATGGATCGGGTCGGATGTGGATGACTTTTTTTTTACCCATCACCCGCTCCATCCATCCACCCGTTTATATATATATATATATATATATATATATATATATATATATATAATATAAAAAAAATTGTTTTAAATTTTTTACTGCCACTTACCATTTAATGTAATAAAAAAAAAAACTTATACAGTTGGCAGTTGATTAAGTTTTCAATATTAATTTTTTAAAAAAATTGTTAAATCTACAATTTAAATTTTTTTTTAGTATCACCCGTTTCCCACCCGCCCCACCCGCGGATGATGGGTGGAGCGGATATGGATGGAATTTTTCGCGGGTGATGGATGGTGTGGATGGAGTTTTGGGTCGCGGGTGATGGGGCGGATGATGCTCCACCCGATCCACCTCCGATCCATTGCCATCCCTATTCATCACCACTCCACTATTAAAATGAAAGGCAAACGGAAATGTTTCACGCTGCGTATTGACCTTTAAAACGAGTTTTAAACCGACTTTTTTCAGTAGGGACCAATAAGGGAAGACTACTAACAAACTTGAGATTATTTAAAAATAATCCAAAGTTGGGATTAATTTGGGAAGATGGCCAAAACTTGGGATTATTTTTGACAATTTTTCCTAAAAATTATTACCTATTAAGAATTTCCTCAATCATAACCCTTCCTAATATAAAATATGCATATCAAAGGAATTCCAAAGTTGCTATAATAAACTACCATAAAAATATGTGTAGTGAAAGGAAAAGTTTATGATTGAAGAATAAATTAATATAAATAAAGCAATTTTCAAATCAATTACAAAATCAAAGACATAAAATTTTAATTCTACCTAAACTTTTAAATGCAACAACAATACAAAAATCCATTAACAAGTCAAAAAAATACCGAGAAAACAAAGGGGATAATCTTATCTTTTTAATTTTCAGGGTCAATAATTGTCGTGTGCGTCAGTTAGTATAATTTGTCGTTTTACTTTTTTGAGAATCGTAGTTCACATTTGTGTTAATTAAGATAACCTTATCATTTTATTTTTTAGGAGAAATATGTAATACTCCAGTATTATGACCTCCCTATATATTCAACACTAATAAATGACAAGGTCAATCATGTCAATTCAATGCCATTGCATCCTATCATGCGTAATTTTTTTAATCCATCGCATATTCATATGCAATCAAAACATAAGTTATGGAAAATTTCACACAAATTAAGCAATGACAAAACAACTTGACATAAAAACCTTCAAATAAATTTTGACATAAAGAACAAAATAATCAATCAAACAATAGAAATATCTTTCACAATTTTGATTTGACAATAAAACTTTTGATCTAAATCCGCAAAAGAATTTCTTAACACTAAATACAATTTTCTTTCTTTACTTTCCTATTGAAACAACTTCCTCATAAAGTAATTTTTGTATTTATACAACATGATAATTTATTAATGAGTACTAATGATGATTGTAATTACATCCTTCAAAATTACATTTAGATGAAATTTAAGAAATATCGCCAAAATAATTCACGCACGCATCGCGTGCATAGAAGGCTAGTATTCTATAAACTGATTTAGTTAAGATGATAGACTATGAAGATTTAAAATTAAATTATATGATCCATAAAAAAGAAAAACTATATGTGTAGATGTTACTACATAATTTTGGAAGCCATCTTCTATTAATAGCAAGCGAAGATTTGACACCTCAAAATTGGGAAAAAAATCGTCATCCCCATTGGCAATATTTTTAACTAAACCATCAAACGACGTCGCGGCAAGTGTCCACTTTCTACTAGTTTCTCTCTCCTCTCTTCTTGGCTTTTGTTTGCTCCCAGAAACTGCAAACCACCAACGTATGACCGCCATTATTGGATTTTCCGAACTCTTCTAAATCTTCGCAACATTATTTTTTTCTTAAAGTTCAACCAGAGAAGAAAAGATAATCAAATTCCTCCCTTTTTATTTATCTTTATTAAGGTAAATTGTCTTCTGCTATCATAATTGCTTTAATATAATTCAGGAAAATTTCTGATTTCCGTTTAATTTTATTTTTAGGGTTTATGAATTGTGAATTACTCTTCTTTCTGTAAGCAATATATCTCCTCTTCTCTTAGTATTTTAATTTGATGATAATTAATGCTTAGTTGTTTGATATGGTATGAATATTATGAACTTAATCTTGTATAATTATGAGATGAGATTGCAAAGTTTTTCATTTGGGGTAAGCCTCAAATGCTCATATAATCCAGAATATATGATTCAACTTCAACACTTTGATTTTTGATATGTGGACTTAATTTTACAATTAGGCTTATCTGAATTATGTTTTTTTTTTGTAGGTATCTTAATTGTTTATATTGTTAGAAATACTAAATTGGTGAGTGAACAAAGATTATGGCTACTGCAGAAGCTCTGCTTTCTGGGTTTGCACTTTGGCATCCGACTTTTCAGTCTGATCTTTTCCTCAAACCCAAATTAACTCATTCAGGTGTTTTATCATGTACTAAAAGGCTAAAGGGTTCAAGGAGGAAGAGAATTAACTGGGAAATCGACTGTCGTCGAAAGATATATTCTGTTCCTCCTTGTAGAATTAGAGTTAAAAGGCTTGGTTGTTTGAGTTCAGATAGTTTAAATGGACCCTTGTTTTCTGGTGAGAGTGAGAAGTTGAATCCGAATTCAGCTGATGTAAATGTCAAACCACATGTTAGTGAACTCATAGCCAGTGAAAAGTTAGCTGCTGCTGCTGCGAAAAGTGAGAAAGCATTGAGGGTGAAAGCGGATTCAATAGAGGATGAGGCGTGGAAGCTACTTAATGAATCCATTGTAAATTACTGTGGTAGTCCTGTGGGAACTATTGCTGCTAATGATCCTACTTCCACTAGTATTCTGAACTATGATCAGGTCTTTATCCGAGATTTTGTACCTTCTGCGATTGCTTTCCTTTTGAAGGATGACTATGATATTGTGCGGAACTTCCTCCTTAACACCCTTCAGTTGCAGGTAATGTAGAATCTCTGTCATCCATCATGATCCATTAAAGGTTACGATTCAGCCATTATACTGAATACTTTTGTTTCCAAACTTCAGTAGTTCCTTTTTATAGCTTTATATGTCTGGTTTTAAATTTGTTTTCTAGGAAAAAAGATCTTGATTAACCCATAGAATGTACATTGTGGTGTGAAAAGGAAATTTATGATTGTTTGACATAAGCAAAGTAAAGCAACTGAAATGTTTTTTGTTATGCTTCACTGTCTTCAGATTGCACAGGCATTTCCTTTCCCCCAACCCTCCCTCGTCCTGTTGAATCATCAATGGACTTTTGGACTATGTTACTCAAACTCAGCTGCAAGTGTCAAACACATATTTTTGCCATAAATGAAATGTCACATACTATTGTCAAAGTGTTTATGGGTACGTGAGGTTAAATAAAGATATTCAGTAACATTGTACGGAAGTGGTTACTTTGTACTTTTCGTTTTAAGTGCTAACTTCATGAAGACTGTGGGCATATGATTGCATTCAAGAAAAACAGAAAAGATAGGGGAGAAAGACGGAATATAGAGTGTCTAGTTTTTCTGCAATGAAATGTAAATATGGAATGCAGTGTCATGACGCGTGATGGACATTATCTGATCATGCAAACAGGAGTGCTTCATCATTCATCACATCTATATGCAATATGTCGTAAAACCTGACAAGGATTCCTCAATACTTTATGATCTGGATTATAATCACGTGATGTCCTTCTACCGGCTTATCTATGTGATGTCTTAATGACTTATGTCATCAACAGAGCTGGGAGAAAACCATGGATTGCCACAGTCCAGGTCAAGGGTTGATGCCAGCCAGTTTTAAAGTGCGAACTGTTCCCCTAGATGGCGATGATTCTGCCACTGAGGAGGTACTAGATCCTGACTTTGGTGAGGCAGCAATAGGCCGCGTTGCTCCTGTTGACTCTGGTTGGTGTCTAAGTTTCTCCTAATACAGTGGAGTATTTATCTTGAAGTATAGGCTGGTTTCTGACCTGATTCTTACCACTATGTTTTTTGCTGTGACTTGTGTTCAGGGCTTTGGTGGATTATACTGCTGCGGGCTTATGGTAAATGCTCTGGAGATCTTTCTTTGCAAGAGAGGGTTGATGTTCAGACTGGGATGAAAATGATTTTGAAGCTATGTCTTGCTGATGGTTTTGACATGTTTCCAACTCTACTGGTGACTGATGGCTCCTGCATGATTGATCGTCGAATGGGAATTCATGGCCATCCCCTTGAAATTCAGGTAGATTTCCTTCTTCACTGATTCATTTGGATTGAGTAACCAGTGTTGATATCTGTAAGAAAGTTGTTTTTTTAGGAGAAAAACTAGGAGATTCATTTTCTTGAAAATTCTTGCTGAAAAATTAACAAGATATATTGGAATGTGAACCATATTCATGCAATATAGCCCCCAGCTTCTCATTAACTTTAATTATCTTCCCTTTATTATGGGCAGGCATTGTTTCATTCAGCGTTGCGCTGTGCACGTGAAATGCTCACTCCTGAAGATGGGTCAGCTGATCTGATCAGAGCACTAAACAGTCGGCTGCTTGCGCTATCATTCCACATCCGGGAGTACTACTGGCTTGATATGAGGAAACTCAATGAAATTTACCGTTACAAGACTGAAGAATATTCTTTTGATGCTGTAAACAAATTTAATATCTACCCTGATCAAATCCCACCATGGTTAGTAGAGTGGATGCCTGAGAAAGGTGGCTATCTCATAGGAAACCTGCAACCTGCTCACATGGATTTTAGATTTTTCTCTCTTGGAAATTTCTGGTCTATAGTAAGTAGTCTAGCAACATCAGATCAGTCACATGCCATATTAGATCTGTTTGAAGCAAAGTGGGTTGATCTAGTGGCAGATATGCCTATCAAGATTTGTTACCCAGCCCTTGAAGACCAAGAGTGGCGAATTGTCACAGGCGGTGATCCAAAGAACACGTAACATCTTATGCTTGTTCGCTTAATCTATTCGTATTAATGATCCTATTATTCACATCTTTGTCTTACCTTCCTCTTTTCATGTTGTTTCTCTTGCAGCCCTTGGTCTTATCACAATGCAGGATCATGGCCTACTTTGCTTTGGCAGGTTAGTTAATGAATCTTCTGTTGACTAAAAGAACAGAATTATACAAATAAAAGGGGAAAACATAACCATTTTCGGACTTCCTCTTCCTGTATGTTGTTTCAGGTGTCACTTTGAAATGCTGTAGTAATTATGAAAAGTAAATTGTGAGAAACAGCTAACAGAAGTTTTACTATGTTGTTTCAGCTCACTGTGGCATGCATAAAGATGAAGAGACCAGAGATTGCAGAGAAAGCTGTAAAAGTTGCAGAGCAACGTATATCAAAAGATAGGTGGCCTGAATATTATGACACAAAGGGAGCAAGGTTTATTGGTAAACAGTCACACTTGTTTCAGACATGGTCTATCGCGGGTTACCTAGTGGCTAAACTCCTCCTTGCCAACCCTAAGAAGGCAAAGATTCTTATTAATGAAGAGGACTCGGAGCTTGTTAATGCTTTCTCTTCTCTTCTTCCGCGAGGTAGGAAACGTTCTAGAAAAGGAGTGAAACAGAGTTACATTATCTGAGTTGTTCTAGGAATGTCATCTCAAGCCTACCACAAACTCGCCTTTCACTTGATGAAGCAGCCGCGTACCATTGCTACCAGTTCAAGTGCTATAATCATAGCTAGTGGTATTACATTGAAAGACACCATTTGTGCAACTTCAATTTTTTAGGAATTGGTATGGTATGACTTGATCTTGATATGGGGCTCGTGATATTTGCTTTCCTGAAGCAGATATACGCCTCTGTTGTACATATTGTGTTGTAATTTTCGACTCATATCTTGATCCTTGACTTGATTAGTGTTACGTCAGGAGCAGGCACTCATTGCTGGTAATTTTTGCTTCCTGTTAAATGATTGCCTTGTAAATTATGCGGAGGAAGATTGTTTCTAGTTGATAATTAGATGACCCCATCATCATTGAGATGGCATTAGTATCTTCATGTAGGCTGTTGTCTGCTAAAGTTCAAGTCTAGTACTGATCTTCACAGATCTCTGCCAATAAGCTATTCTAGAAGATTGCATCAGTCGATTTATCAATCATAAACAGCCACTATGAATCTAAAAAATGTTACATTTGCTTATTTTAGATAGTTAATGCATTTTTTTTCTGTGTTCCAACATATTTTGCTCTCCGTCCCTTATAGAATGTCCCATATCCATTTTGATACTTTGATTGGATTGGTAGTGTTTTTTAGTGTGTGGTCAGTGGTGTATGAAAAAAAAGTAGACATGTCACCTAAATAGGAAATGATACAATCTTTTGGGGACGAAGTAAAATGGACTCCGAGACAATCTTGTAGAGATGGATGGAGTATGAAAGAAAAAGATAGTTCTTCTCAAGAGTTTCGTAGAAAACACCCAACAGCAAGTCAGCAACTGTTCCACATTGTATTAGCTTGATCCCGAAAGTGCAGCTGATGCCAATGAACACCAAAATCACAACTCACTATACAACAAAAATGTAGAATATGGCAGAATCAAGTCTTTAACATTGAGCTGAATCAGATGGCTACTATCAAAGTATCTACAATCTACGAATCCAGCCAATAATAACAAGTTTGTTTTTCATTTACAGTCTACAAAATAAGATACTTAAAGCCCTCTGCAAGAAACTCCTTGCAGATTAGTTGGAGCCTCAAAATGACAGATGGGGGTGATCAGAAGCAAGTATATGCTTCAACCCTTGAAATCAAAGTATAATCAGACGTAACCGACAAAAATTCAAGTCTGTTGGCTCTCTGTCAGTATGGTTTCTAGCAAGGACTCACAAGCATCTTCGAGAAGGTCTAAAACCTGCAAAAGAGGGTACAAGATTGACATAGTTTATCAATATAACAGCCAATGAAGCTCTTATGTGTATAAGAGGCAATTACCTCCCAACATAAACATCAATATTTAATTTTCAGGGGGTTGGGGTGGGGGGTGGGGGGTGGGGGGTGGGGGGTGGGGGTGGTTACTTTATAATTTATAAAACCACTAGGAGAAAAAGAAGCTGTTAGATTGTGATATGCTACGACGTTGAACAGAAATGAAGTAATCACTTCGTTTGTTTCCTGTGATTTTCTGCCTTCCAGGATTAGTCAAGATTACGTTGAGATTTGCACTAATGTATCATGTATGTTACATTTCCCTTTTCATTTATTTCAATGAGAATGCTTGATATAAACAACTCACTTCCGAACTGAGAAATCACAATGAACGCCTTGCAAGTCACAATAAATGGTATTGTATGTGCCCATTTATCTATCTTTTGACTCAAAGTGGGAGCAGAATTAAGAAAAGAGGAGGGTTGAGGGAAGGGAAGATTGGTCCTTTGATGAGAACAACTATATCCACTATCCAGTCACAGGCAACTCAACATGATGCGGGAGTTGAAAGAAAACATAATCAAAGAACAATATACAAGCCTTCAAAAATTCTGAAGTGCCCCTCAAGCACAATACAGCAGTCAAATTTCAGAGAAAGATGCCTGCATTCTGTGGCAGCCATAGTACATCAGTGACTAGTGCTCTAGATAAACTCTAAATAGAGAATAGACTGGGGTTAGCTACTCCAAGTCACTAACGAACAAAATCCTACATCCCTTAGGTAGTGTTTGTGAGTTCCGATAAGTTCATCACCAACTACTGTAAGTTTCAATAAGCTCATACAAAGAGAAGTTCAGATAATATCCTGATCAACTTCAGCTTTTGGATAATTATGCGCCCTAGAACTAAGATTTTACCCTTCTTTTTAGAGTTGTCTGGATTAAATACAAGCTCTGAAGGTCAATTTGTTATGAATGCACAAGAGTATACCACAATGGAATGGCTACAAACCTACAAGGCACCGAGATGAACAGAGAGGTTCACCTGTGAAGATGAACAATTTTCCCCATAATCCGTTGTTTGCTTGGACAAGGGATTCAAAAAGGAAAACTAAGATGGAAAAGTTTTCCATCCCTTTGTAAACATTCTCCTCCAAAATTTTAAGAAAAACCATCTTCCTCACTCTCTCATTTCCAACATCTCCATTTTCCTTTCTTGGCTTAATAGTTTTTCATCAAACCAAACAAAGAAAACTAATATTCATTTGCGTTTTCCACCGGAAAATATGTTTCACAAATAACCATTTTCCATGGAATATGTTTTTCATCAAACCAAATTGACCCCATGTAAGATGTTTGTACACAGTCAGTCAGTCACAAGTTCACCATGCTATGCAGCTTCGTTCATCATTGGTTGTGATATTGCTTGGCTTATACAATTATTAGGCCAAATCATTTCAGAAACTGAAGTTTCCAATTCCATTTTCACTTCTTTGTTATAATTTAAAATTTTCAGAAAACTATCAAAATGTGGACCCATAATGCATTATCAAACTGGAAATAAAGTGATCAAGCATTACCTTTTCAAATCCTTGTTGTCCGCCATAATAGGGATCTGGAACTTCTGTTTCATCATGTTTCTTGCAATAAGAGCACATTAGCTTAACCTGGATTGCCATCAAAAGAAAATATAAACAAATTTATGCACCTAATCATAACAGTATCACTTGAACTATAACATGTTAACACTCAGAGATAGTAGTATCAATTAAGACAAATAAAAAATTCAACCTTCTTATCAGCATCAGGAGGGAGAGTTTCTCTTCGTTTCCATCCATCAAGTGCCTTCAGTATGTTAGCTAGAAACAACCATCAATATTGAACCACCATAAAACACAAAACACTCCCAACAAAATACAAGACAAATTCCTAGGTTCATAATGTTTAGGAACAAGTCCTGATGTTATAGAAGTAGATTGTATATCAACTATAAATGTTGTAATTAAATTGCAAATATTACATATCAATGTTATCACCTACATAGTTCTATTAGGATAGTTTGTATTGTATTTTCAATATACAACATTTATAATTCAATATGCAACATTTTTGGTTCAACATACAATTAAGAAAATATGTTCACACAAGTCATAACCAGAATATACAACATTTATCATTCAATATGCAACATTTTTGGTTCAACATACAATTAAGAAAATATGTTCCCACAAGTCATAACCAGGGTAGAGCTCTACAAGAGAAATTCTAGTAATACCCATAATGTGAAGAGGGGAAATAAAACCCACCTCTATTTGATTTATCCATGGCAAGAATCAGATCAAAATCCCTAAAATCAGAGGGGCGGATTGGCCTTGATATTGAAGTAATTTCAACTCCACGCCTCTTTGCAGTCGATATCATTCTTGAATCAGCTGGGTTACCCTTCAAAATTCACAAAAGAAAAACCCACAAATTCAAACACAAAAAAAATTCCCAACATTCTCAACTCCAAAAATTTGCACAAAAGAAAAGAAACACAAAACATAGCTAAAAAAAATACATTATTGATTACTTATTTCAAGCAATACCTCATGAAAATCAATGGTTCCAGCAGAATCAATATTGAAATTTGAGTCAAGCCCTTTTTTTGTAACCAAATCTCTGAAAACCCCTTCAGCAGCTGGACTTCTACAGATATTTCCCAAGCAAACAAAGAGAACAGAGAAAGGCTTGGTTTCTGCAGATGAAGGAGCAGAGGAAGCCATTGATGAAGATGAAGCTCTGATTGTGGGTTTAATTTCAATTGAGTAAGAAAAGTTTAGATTTTTAAGAGAAAGAGGAGATGTGCATGAAATTTGAGGAAAAGGGTATTGTTGTTTGAGAGGAATATGAGAGACAAAGTTTGTGAAATGGCAAAATTGGGCATGAACAATTGGTTGTGCCAGCACTCTACTGTTACTGTGCAAGGCCTGCATTTTTTGTTTATGCTGTTTGTTTGATGATGTTTTGGGATTTGAGAATTTTGAGGATTTAAAGCTTTGGATTGGCCAATGGTCATTTTTGTTTCTTGTTATGGCTTGTGTTGTGGATTAGTGGGACCATTCCATGGAGTTTGTTATTGAGATTGTTGCTTAAATTTGGGCCTTTTGATGATCCAACTTTCTTGGGTTTATAAAGGGGGTTTTGTATAGAGTGGAGTGGACCAACTCGAGTACTACACTTTAGTAGGAGAAGGAAATCGGATACTGTGATGCCCATATTTTTGTAATAAGATAGGATTGACATGTCTTCTGGTTGTGATAAAATCTGAAAAGCAGGAGCATCTGAAATTAGTAGACCTGATCAAACACCGGGCCGGGCCGCGCAAAAAAAAGTGCTCATCTTGCGGGCCGGGCCCAAATCCGGGCCAAAAATTTGTGCCCAAAGCCCGGTATTTCGGGCCGGGCCGAGCAGGCTTTTGCGGGCCAAAACGGGCCGGGCCCAAATTTTAGGCTAAAAAGTGTTTTTTTGCTTGTCCAAAGCCCGCCCAAAAAAAAATTTTTTTGACTGGGCCGGGCCCGGCCCGGCCCGCGGGCCCAAAAAAACTGCCCAAACCCGCCCAAAAACCGGGCCGGACCAGGCCCGCGGGCCGGGCTGGAGTTGATCAGGTATAGAAATTAGGTATTCTCTTTTCAACTTTTGCTCATTTTATATTTGCACGTTTTATATATTGCTTATTTAAACGGGCATCTAACATGTGTATAAAAAATTTGTTCACGAATATATAGTTCTACATGCTCCTAAGAGCACCTAAGAATTTGCAGCAAAGCAAGGTATCCTTTGTAATAAAAAGGGACATGTTTCATGTTTGTTGGAAGGAGATACCGGAAGAAAGGAAAGGTATTGAGAAATAAGAGTAATCCCTTTCTAAATTACCATTTCTTTTGCATAAACAATGACTAAACAACATAAATGGAAGAAAGTTTATGAGTTTAAACTTTGAATATTGTAGCTTGAAAGAATATTAACTTAGTTGAAAGCCAATACTATCATATAAGTTACTCATACTCGACTTGTAGAGTTGTAGTTACCCTATGAGCCAAACTCTAAATATCAGAGTTCGACAAGATTGAAGATGAGTTTGAGCTGGTGTGAGTCAAATCAAGTCACGCTACCTTAAACTCAAGTTTCCTAAAGCTTGTGTTCCACTCAACTCATTTTCTCCTTAATATCAACTAAATTTACATATGTCAAATTAATCTTTGTTAATGAGTTCAAAAACTAGTAGAAGCATATTACATTGATATCATAGTATAAGTTTGATACGACTTGTCGAGAAATGAGTTAAGTTTGATATAGGGCCCTTCAAGAAAAGATATTTTACACTAACCCATCTTTCTCAAAGTTACAAGTCATATTTTTTGCCAAAAAAAAACAAAAGGACTAATAATTTTCTTAATAATGTTTGGCTATATTGTCGACAAGTCAATTAGTTTGCACATATAACAACAATTGATTTTATTGAACATTTTTGTAAAAAGCCAACATGTTACAACTAACTGTACATTAAGAGGTGAAACAAGCCAAACCAGGCAACGGTTGATTGACAAACAAAACAAACTATCCCATCACACATAAAAGAATTGTCCCTCAACGTCCACCAACATTTCTTGTTTTTCTTACATAATATCTTTATAGGTATGTTGCTCAACTACTGGTCTAATGACACCGGCCATATATATTTCTCCATATGTCCCAACTCCAAAGTTTTAAACTCGAGAAAATGACATTTGCCTTAAATCTTGCTTTAGAAACCCAATCGCTATTTACCGTCCGTACGATGTGACTGGTGAGTGATACCCATTTAAATTTCGAACAACAGTTTATCTACCAGCAGATTGCAGGGATAAAGGTTGAAGGACAAAGGGAAACTTGTGGTAGAGGAAAAGTTTTTTTTCCCCATCATCATCTATTCACTGTCCTTTTTCTCTGTTAGGTGTTGCCATCATGTTTATAAAGGTAGACCATTCTTCCAAAACCACCCCTTAAGCTTGCTATATTTGACTAGGCTTTTGCCTTTTACCTGCTTTTTTGTGAATGCTTTAACGCAACCCAACGGCATGAATGCATGATGAGATCCTCATGCTCATTCTAATTATACATACTTTCACCATGATTACAAATGATTTAGCTCCTACATTACCTTACCATAATTAGTTTATTCACCCAACTTGTAAATAATTGAACATGATGAAGAAACATGTAAGAATATTATCCGAGACTTCTACCATTTTTTAGCACTTGCAGCAGCTTGACTTTTGTACTAGTCGTATACTACTGTTAACGACTCTTATTTAGTACTAAGTTACAAATACAAATGTTATTATGTGAAATTTATTAGATTAGCCTCAATGCATTTCTTATTTTTAACAAAATGTTTTTATAATCATCTAGTAGATAATTAGACATATTGATGATCAAAGATGTGCGTCAGCAAAGAGTAAAATTTAAGAGTCGCAAGTATTACGAAACGGAGGAAGTATAAAACGAGAAACAATTAAGATTTTTTTCATAGGTTATATAGCTAATTTCTTGCATTTACATTAAGAGCTATGCATGTGTTACATGTATGAGATACCTAACTAGTAACTACCTCACTCTGGGAAACAGGGAAAATTTTTGGAAACATTTTCAACTGCTGTTATGCCTAAAATAGCTCAAACTCAATAAGCTCACTGCTCTGAACTCCCAAAGACTTCTTACCATCCTTCTTGCTTGAAAAGAGACCCTTACTGACATCAAGAAACTTGGGTCGTTCTGGTGGTACAGCACAACGTATCAATGCCCAGTTTAACCCCTCGAAAAAGGGGTGCTGTTTTATCTCAGCAGCACCTCTGACAAATCCCGGACGATGCTGTGGGTGTTTACTTAACAACCCTCTAATCAAATCCTTAGCATGGAAGCTAACTAAAGGTGTGTCTGGAAATTTGAGAGGTTGTGATACCACATTGGCTAATGTCTCGTCATTACTTGATCCTTTAAATGGTGTCTTACCATATAAAAGCTCGTATAGGAAGATCCCATATGTCCACCAATCAACAGCACTCCCATGAGCCTCCCCTTTAACAATCTCTGGGGCCAAGTATTCGTGAGTCCCGACAAAGGAATTGGAGCGGGCTTCAGTTGGTTCTGCTACCAGCTGTGGCAATGGAGTAATTTGAACAGCTTGTTCAGATTTGAATTTCCGGCTTTTGGATGCAGCAGTTAAGAGCCTAGGGGTAAAGCACGAGATTTGCCAGGATGGTTGGAGGCAAAAGGGATCAATGCAGCTAGATTCTGAACATAGACCTGAAGGTGTCTTCTTTGCAGACTCAAATATGGGTGAAGATGATCTGAAGAGAGTTGGGTTGACAACACATCTGAGAGATAAATCAAAATCAGATAGCATAATATGCCCATCTTCTCGAACCAGGATGTTTTCAGGCTTTAAGTCCCGATACACAATTCCCAGCATGTGAAGGTACTCCAGTGCTAGAAGAACTTCCACAACATAAAACCTGGTCATGGTTGACAACGTGAGACAAGATTCACGTATAAAATTACAAAAATATGTAGAAGAAGATGTGGCACAACAAAATCAACCAAGATAACACAAATCAAAGCAATGTAAATCAGTATGTGGGATGAGAATTATAGATGTCTAGAGTCTCCGAAATATGCAAATGCAGTATTAGTATGATATACTGGCTAGAAGCATGCCTGTTTATAACACAATTACAACTTACAGGTACAACACTGCAAAGCCGTTTCATTAAACAGAATAAACAAGAATGTATACCTA
This sequence comes from Beta lomatogona, assembly GCA_947646795.1. Taxonomy (NCBI): domain Eukaryota; kingdom Viridiplantae; phylum Streptophyta; class Magnoliopsida; order Caryophyllales; family Amaranthaceae; genus Beta; species Beta lomatogona. The sequence goes on along the minus strand of CANSNZ010001029.1, from coordinate 1,737,963 downwards.
GCTGCATGCTCTGAGAAACACCGGTTTTGTTGTTTCTGGCGGATAGCATGCAAATCCCCACCAGGACAATACTCCATAACCAAGCATGTGAGTTTATCCGTAGTAAAATGGGCATACAATGTAGGAAGGAAAGGGTGATCTAACATTTGCAGGATCTCTCTTTCTGTTTGAACCCGTACCAATTTTTTCCTCCGAGACAAAAATTCATTATCCATGACTTTCAAAGCAAACAGGCACTTGGTCCCCACAAGCTCTGCAAGATAGACAGTTCCAATGTCCCCAGAACCAAGCCTCCTCAGCAGCTTAAAATGTCTCAAACTCAAGAATCCATGCTCCTTCTGAACATAGTGAACAGCTTCCCATCTCGTGTCTTTTGACATATGCGGCCGGGTACAACAACGGCTAGACCCGCTTGTACTGCTCCCTTCACTTGTGCTGCTGCTAAACTCACCAATGCTACTTTTTGAGCTCTGAGAGAGCTCTCCTTTCTCCTTAATTCTTGATCTCCCATAAGCTTTTACAATTTCACTACTTGGACCATAACTGACTTTTTCAACAGATAGTTGACTTACGCCTGCATCTAGACCAATCGCACTGAGCTCTGTGCAGGCATTTTCACTACTGCATGCTGGAGTTAAGTTTCCATCAATTTTACGCTCATGCTTCAAAGAAACTTTGCTTGACTTGTCAACCAGCTTATTGGTCCTGGGGTTGAGACAAGGATCTGTATTAACAATTCCTTTAGCTGCATGAGACTTGCAAGAGATATAATCAGACTCTGCCTTGACTTTCCTCTTGACTAAGTTCTTGTTCCAAAAGATTGGCTTTATTAGTCGTGGGCTGCTGCTTCTTGCATTCTTTATTTTCCCATCAATGTCACTGCTTGCTTGGCGTGACTCTCTATGCAACACATCTGCTTGGCTATGATCCTTAGCTATATCAGCAGAAACTAAGTCATCTACCTCTAGAACATTTTTAATAGTATGCTTACCCTGTACAGATTCCACAGAGTTCAGCTTACTTTTCTGAAACTGCTCTGTAGTAGATCTTTTACTTGTGAAGTCTGATGCCAATGGCACGATCTTATCCTGTGGTGGTACTCCGACAATCTTTGTCTTTGTTGCTTCTGTCCAAGCAAGCGAAGTAGAAGGGTTGCAGGTCTGATTTGAAGAACAGGCAGCAGAAGCTTCAACAAATTCAGGAATTGTCTCGGAGAGATTGGCCATAATTTTACCAGGAAAAGAGATCTCTACCAGATTTCTCTTGTCTTCACTAGTTGCTAGACCAGATCCCTTAGCCTGGACCAATACTGTCTTGTGCATCCGGTTCATTGGTCCCACGTCCGACATCCCAGATGAGCCCCTAGGTTTCATTGTCCGCTTTTTCAAGGCAGCCATCTCTGATGCTTGTGAGATGCACAATCCCCTCAGAGCTTGTTTCAGGTTTACTGTTTCTGAAATTTCAATGCCCAGTGTCTGTGGAGACTTAGCCCTAATGGGTTGCTTCATAGGATTCCTCTGAATAGCTTTCCCTTTTCTCGAATTCTTAATATTCACAGAGTCAAATAGCTGATTAATGTCATCTCCAATGGAATAAACACGTCCTTGTCTAGACACGTAATGCTTCCGCGCTTTCTCATTCATATTTTCTTCCTTGACCTCCACAATTTCACAATTGCTAGCCAGAACATCCATCTTTGATGCAACCATCGGAGTCTACAAAAGCGACACGAAACTGTAGACAATATGCTCAAAAACTAACCCATCTCAGATGAAGTACCTTGGAGATAGTAAGGTGCAACTTGCAAGAAGCCCGAGTCATAGAAAACAAAATCCAGAAAGCTCTTCCATCGTATCGAAATCAAGATTGCTAAAACAATCGCATTAGATTGAACGACAACAGCAACTACTTTTATCCAAACTGTAGGAGCCACAAATAGCACCCAACCATTCAGCTACATGCATACTAGGCACGCCAACCTGAAAGAATTGCAGACTTTCAGATCATGCTAATCATTTCTAATCCGAAACATTATTCTAATTCATTGCTTTATTCCATGTTTACAATGGCAATAACACAGAATCTCAAGCTATAACTTCTAGACAAGAAGGCTATTTACTTCCATATCATTGTGCTCAAAACTTGCACATTTCGAAAATGTCCTTTGCACATAGTTCACTATTCAAGCGAAAATCAGAAAGGCCAACACATAAAGCAGAGAATGGAAAGGGACCAAACCCAAGACTCGCATTAGTAAGCCTACTATTACACCCAAGAGGGGCTCGGCGAGAAAAAGAGGCAAACAGGCAAGAACTAAGAGGTGCAAATGCATCACCGGATGATCTGCTTGATACAACAAAAGTTTTTTTTTTTGCACTCTCTTGCTAGTTACTAATGTACCAATAAGTCCAAACAAAAAAAAATTGACAAACCTCGACTCCAGGCATAAGAATAAACAATCAAACTTAATCTGGTATAAACAGTTAAACACTTCCAAAAAGATTGACTTCCACCAAGTATTTAATATAGAGATCATCTTTTTGTGGGTCAGTCAAATATGAGCTCCACTAAAACTAAGTTTTTGATTTTTGGGTAACACTAAAGCTGAAACAAGAGTTTTGTTCCCAAACACAAGCTTCTTTTTTCTGCAACAACAAATCATAAGCTATTTCCAATCCCTCCCCCCACCCCTAAGAATTAAATAAAAAGTAAACATTTAAGCATCATAGCATAATAAGCAAAAAGTTGATTAAAAAGAGTCACTTTCACGCAAACAATTCACCATAAAATCATTTTGTGATTTTTCCAGAATACAGAAGGACCCAAAATTCATCAACTTAAATCCACAAAAGAGCAAATTCAAAATAAAAATGGGATGTGACATCACACCATATAAATAATTGCCATTGTCAGTACTTACCCTCCAAAAAAAAACAAATTTCAGCAGAAAAGAAAGCAAATTTAAAATTTTGGAAAGATAAAACTTACCCAACATCAAAATCGCCTGGAATATGGACCTGAACAACAGAAACCAAGAAAAGTTCTGTTCTTTTTTGGGTGTTGAAGAAGCAGGGAAATTAGGGTTTTTAGAGGTGAAAAAGAGGAAGATGATAAGTATTATAGGTATTTTGAAGGTAGAGTAGGAGAGAGAGTAGGAGAAAGATGAAATGGAGGAAAATCACGAGAAATGGTTGACACAATTTCCTTTTTCTTTTTCTTTTTTGCTGCTCACTTCAATTGGGAGGGATGAAGTTAGTGCGAAAGGGTAAAGCAGAGTAGAGCGGGTAGACAAAGGAATACCCCCGAGATACCTGTGAAAGTGAGAGGCTAGACTAGAGAGGTGGTGAATTTCTTCAATTTACTAGCTAGACGTTTTTGTTTAGGGGTCTCATCGGAACTGACCCTATATCATATATGATCTCTTAATACATTTTTGACGAATCAGGGTCCGTGTGCACCTGAATTTTTCCGATTGGGTCCGGTTTTGGACTTGTTAAATCGAAATATTTAATTTTTTTCTTGAAAAAAACTTTTTATTTCATTTAAAAATATTTATAAATTAAATATATTAAAATTTAATAGTTTTAATAACAATATTCCTAAAGTTAATAAATAGTAGATTTTTAAATTTCTAACTTTTACTACTTTTAAACTTTTTTAACATATAAACTTTTTTTTTACTAAAAAAATCAGAAATTCCGGCCCACCAGTCTGGACCGGAATTTTCCGGGTTTAGACCGGAAGCCCAAAATCGGGATTTTCTTCGGACCGAGGACCGGACCAGAATGTCCAGATTCCGGTCCGACCTTGATCTTTGAACAGCCCTACGTGTTATATGGGAGAAAGGTAAGGGAAACTCCTCGTCCAATTGCTTTTAGCTGACAAAACATAAACCACTAAACTTGAGAACTTAGGGTAAGATATTTATCAGATGGTTCAACCTTTATTGGTTATATTACACTTCTATTAGTTAATAAAATCTCTTGCATTTAAAGTTTAAGTACGACTGATCAGCAAATAATATTTACACTTTACTATGGGAATACTAGCACTTAGGCTTTAATTGATCTATTTTTGTAAAATGAACCGTGTCTTAAAGCTGATAAATATTGATCCCATACATATAACAACATGACACAAGTCAGATATGATATAAGTAGGTTAGTGTGTGAGGGTTTTTTTTTTTTGAGAGGAAAAGGGAAACCATGTATTAAGAAAATGAGAGAGTATCCATGAGTACATAAGGAGCAATGTCATGGGGACAGTGATTTTCCCAGATCTGCTCGGTACCAAAGGGTACAATTTAAGCTTGATGGTGGGCTACGAAGTTACCCCTATGTGTGAGGTTATTTGATGAAGTGATTTTTGTTTAAAAAATATTCTGAAAGAGATTATTGACAACTACGTGAACTAGAGTAGTAACTTGATCATTCTTCTTTTCTTTTGACGGGGGTAAACTGATCATTCTTAAGATTGTAATAACAGAAGAAAAAAGAACATAAGAACCCAGACCAAAAGCTCCTTGAAAAGGATACGATATCATTCCATAGATTGTAATATTGTACAAATGAGGCCCATATTGACTTGGCCCATCTATTGGAGACCAGCTCATAATTCTTGGTCTAAGATTTGCAGCCCATTCAAATTAAAATGTTGATTCTCCCAAGCCATTTCCATCAGACCCAATAGCCCAACTTTCATTTTGTCCCCCCACCCCAATGGGCCCAATCAAGTTTATTCACTTCCATTCAGATTTCGGAGTTTCCGAAAAATTGCGACTTCCGGCAAACATGTTTCTTAATTCTTATCACTTTGTTTATGGCAAGGCTTGGTAACACTGCGAATTATTCTGTCAACATTCAACATATTTTTCACTCCTTTCAAAAAAAAAAACATATTTTTCACTATATATCAGAATATCTTAGGGCCCGTTCGTTATCGTTTTTTGTTTTCAGTTTTCAGTTTTTTTGAAAACTAAAAACCAAAAACTGGAAACCAGAGAAAGTAGTTTTTACTTTTTAGTTGTCAGTTTTCAAAATCATCATGTTCCCAATAAAGTTGACTAATTTTTTATTCATTATAGGACATATATCATATGACTTTGAAAATCAAAAAACCAAAAAACAGAAAACCACAGTAATACCGAACGGGCCCTTATATACTTCCTCCATTTTCTTTTACATGTTATACTTTCCTTAAACGTAATGGTGCAAAATACATGTTACACTTTTTTTTGTTTCCCAAATTGGTAAGTTTTCCCCTGTGAAATGACCAACTTATCCTTACTTACTACAATTAAGAAAATAAAACCCCTTAATTTAACCTCACTATACACTAATCTAAATTAATTAAACCTCCTCTCTCTCTTCCACCACCCCTCCCCCACCCACCCCAGCAGCCCAACCCTTTCCCCACCACCCCCGAAGCCCCCCTCCCATCCCCCGTAGTTGCGCAACCCCCTTCTTCCCCTCCCCTGCGGTCGAGCAACCCCCTCCCCAACCCCTTCGAATCCCGCATCCCCTCCCCCCACCCCCTTCGAATCACGATGACGTCATCGCAACAACAACAACGACAATCGGCAAGGAATTCAAAGAAGCGATGGGAATTCTAGCGGTATGAGAGCCTTAAATTAGGTGAAATTCCGAAGAATTCTCTCGCGAATTGATTGAATTCGTGAAGCGTGGAATTAGGGCTAGGGTTTGCGTGGTTGGAGAATAAAGCGCATCCATGCCATTTTCGGGGAGGGGGGGGGAGCTGTGGGATTCGAAAGGGGTGGGGGAGGGGGCTGCGGGATTCGAAAGGGGGGGGGGAGAGGGGGGCTGCGGGATTCGAAGGGGGGGGGGGAGAGGGGGCCGCGGGATTCGAAGGGGGGTGGGGGAGAGGGGGCCGCGGGGGTGGTGGGGGGGATTCGAAGGGGTGGGGTCCGGGGGGGGGGGTCGCGGGCCGGGGGTGGTGGTGGGGTTTGCCTCGGAGGGAGGTGGGGGGAAGGGGTTGGGGTCATTTGGGGGGGGTGGAGGAGGGGTGGTCCCCACTCCCTTTAATCCCCTCCATTACTTTTACTTAATCTCTTATTGAAATTTTGCCTAGGTTCCCGCAATTTTCAAAAGTGCAACATGTAAGAAAAAACGGAGGAAGTATGTAATTTTGTAGGTCAGGCAAAGTACTCTCATGGATCATGTCCTTGTCCATTGAATTTCAAAGGAAGACACATTATATTTAAGGTTGAACTTTAACTGTTAATTATTCTCAGTTCATGTTAGTATAAAAGTTATAAGTAAATATTAGTATTATTATAGTATTTTTAAGACAAATCTAACGGTAAGATTTTTATAATTTTTACTTGTCATATTATAAGAGATCCGGTCAACGCAAAATTTCACAAAACTTGAGTGCCTCTTATTTTATGATACGGATGAAAATATATATTACTTCCTCTGTGCTTTAATATTTTCCCCAGTTTACTTTTGGTTACTTTTGTAAGAGTTATATTTAGTGGGTTGGTAGCTTTGAATTTTAGTGTGACGAGTAGGCGAAAAAGTATATATGTTGGGACCATATGATTCAAAAAGAAAATGGAACAATCTTTTAGGGACAAACCAAAGAGAAATTAAAAGTGGAACAATCTTTTAGGGTCAAAGTGAAGGAGTATATTTTTAGATAATAATATAAACTTTCACCGAAATTGTAAATTGGAGTAAACGGGTATAGTGTTTGTATTAGTTTTTGTGTTAATTTAAGGTTGTTCACTAAATATATCTAGAAACCATATATAAATGTAAGACAAATGCATTTGACATGACAAAATAATCAAATCGGATTGCGCGTCTTCGGGTTGATTTCGTGTTTAGATTGTATCTATTTGAATACCTCTTAATAATTTCATGATCATGTCGTATTGTTTTATGCCGTATTGTCGTATCATGTCAAAGAAATTCATCACAAAATTTTCATAACTTGATTTAAACTATACTCTATAGTAAGCGTCTAATCGTTACATTCATCAGATTATTTTTACAAAAAATTATCAGTTACATGTAAAAAATTTAGTACCTAGCATTTGAAATTTAAAAAAGATGATCAGCACATTATATTTGAAATAAATAGACCTGAAAACACTATAGTATAATTTCGCAAACATATAACACCTATTCTAGCTTATCATTATATAAAAGCCTATCTAAATGGGTGTCTTACATTTTGAATTTAGTAGTTATGGTTTGTTTACGTTTTTCATATTAGGTAACGCGCAATTACGCTACCCCTCACCTGGATTCACCCCTGATTACAATGCATCACTAATCAATAATGAGTAGTTTATTAGTAGATTCAATAAACTTATCTAAGTGACCGAAGGGGAACAGGGAGACCAAAAGATGGGAGGTGGGATGTTCATGTGTAGGATTAAAGGGAAACAGTGCAATCCGCTGGATGGTTTGGCACCTCTACTTATTTTGGTGGTAAACAAATTATCATAAAACTATCTACTTCTACAGTAATATTTTGGTCAATGTACTATTTTCTGTGCATGCATGATCAACGCTCAACAGTATACTAAGGTTTGCATCATTGCATGGCAGAGATTACTCTCGTAGTTAAGAAGATGTTTGACTTATTTCCAAATGCCAGCTAGTTGTTTATTAGTCTATGCTCAGATTTATAATTTGTGGATCGAATAATAGAGTATGTTTTTCGGCCATCGCAACCCCAAAAGGCCAAATCTAAACAAGTCTAATGGAAGGTAACTTAGGCCCTATTCTTTTGGACTTATTTTCAATTCAGTTTAGTTCAGTTAATTTATGTTCAGCTCAGTTAATTTCAGCTCAATTCAGTTCAATTTCTCTCTGTAATTCAGTTTCTCTCGGTTCAGTTCAGTTCAGTTTATCTCAATTCAAAAGAACGAGGCCTTATATGATCTCAAATTGTCACACAATTCGTTTCTATCATTCTATTCTACTTTATTTGGTAAAATTTATATACATGACTTAAACTATGAGGAAATGCAATTCTTGCATATATATGACTCCAAAAAGTCAGGCGGGATTTTGAAAAATTGAATCAAATGAAAAAGGAATTTTAGATTATTTGATTGGTTAATAAATAATTTGACTACTACATACAGGATATATATACAAGAATAATATAAATCATGTACTTTTTCTTATTAATTGATTATAGGGTGTTTATAAATTTTAATCAAATAGGGTATGCTACATGAATTTTGATTCTATAACAATCAATAAGGACAACAGATTTTGATTCCCTTTTTGTTGCCCAATAGTTTGTAAGTACTCCCTTTGTATTCTTTTATCTTTACCAATTGGAATCTTGACCCTATTCACAAATACAGATAATCATCTAAATTCTTCTCAATATAAAAAAATATATATGATCATGTGGGGTCTTGTTTAATTCGTCTTAGTGAGTACTTCATTAATATATATTCGTTAATTATAATTTTTACTAATATGTAATGAAAGATATAAAAGGTCAAAGAATCGCATTGAAAAACTAACACACTTAACGTAAAAACAGAGAGAGTACTTGACTACTTGTTATTATGAAGCTGTTAATGAGGACGGTTTTGTACTAATGCATTATGAGACAATTAGAAACTTTATAATAGACTATGTGTTTGGGCTAATGTGTTCCCTTCGTTTCATAAGAATCCTATTCAATAGGGTTTCGCAAAGACGGGGTAGGGGAGAGTGTTCGTGTAATCGTGTGGGTGTGTTAATTTATGCAATATCACTTGCTAATTGGTACATTGTAAGGTTTGTCTGGCATAAACTTTCACTAATCACTTAAATAGTTGTTAACTTAACGTCCCATTTGAGAGACATTAATGAATTACAATAATGACGGCGAATTCATATGTAATTTGTAAGGAAAACCCTCATGCTTATTGGTAAGCAGATTTACGAAGAAATACACATATTCGGAGAAAAATAAAGAATTCTAATGATCATAATAAACATTGACGTGCGTCTTTTATTTTATCTATTTACATTACAAAATAAACTGGATTTTTTTTATTATTATCGTCATTTATAATCACCTACTAATTGACTGCAAGTGTTTTAGTGTCATACTCCTATCAAGTGCCTCCAAAAAAAATAGTTGCAGTCCATTATTTGGTTTATAACAAATGTTTATGGTCTGTTGGAAATTTGGATACGAATGTCGGGCGTACTTTTCTGCCACTCCAGCAGTCCAGCCCTAAACCTAAACAATTCAATTAAAAGATAGCGCTTAATAATTTTAGTATCTTGGTCATGGCCCAATTACTTGATACTCCACCTTGAATAATTGGGTTATCTTAGATTAAGATAATATTTATAAAATATATTTGGTACGATATGCATGTTATGTGTGTAACATTCAAACTAATACTTGGTCCAAATGATTGGACTAATCATACTCTGTTTTAGCTATTCTAAATCGATTGTTCAAAAGTATGCAATTCATACACCATTGTACTAACATGTTTCCTAATTCATACACAACTCTCTACCACAACTTGTTTTTAAAAAAAATAATATTGAAATTATAAGAAGGGACCAACTTAAACACGATTATTTACTATAATATTGTTGTTCAGTAATAGGCATATAATGATATAACTTAAACTATGAAATCCAAAAACTAATACAAACTTTGCAATAGCCCTTGTTATTCTCATTGCACTCACATTACAAGTTAATTTTAGTTCATCAATGGAAAATGATACTTATATATTACTACCTCTGTTTCTTTTTAATCTACACACTTTCCTTTTTGGTCTGTTTCTTCTTAATCTACAAACTGTTGCTTTTTCTATTTTTCGTAACATATTACATCTACTTTCTCCTCTTTTTCCACCCATGTCATCCACTTTTTAATATTTTAACCACACTTTTTAGTTTCTCTCTCCACCTTTTCAGTTTATCTCTCATACTTTTGCACTTTCTCCTTGGTTCTCCCCTAAAAGTGAAGTGTGTAGATTAATTTGAAACGGAGGTAGTATATCACAACCAATTGACCAAATTTTATTTTTTGCAATATATTCACTCATTTAAAAACATTTGTACTAATGCACCCCCAAACTTTAGTGTTGAGGGAACTTGATGCTAACCCCAACAAATGCTAATGTAGCAAGACTAGCAACAATGCAAATGTGTCTTGCGTGTAAGCACAAACGGTTGCTTTATCGGCTAGGACTCAACACTCTTCTTTGGTTGGACTGAGAAGGCAAGGGATACTCATACCACTTGAGCAACAATTATTGAGTAATTTTCAAGAGAGCATCTATTTATCCCATTCCTATAAAATCTTGTAGAATGAATAAGATTCCTAGGATGAGATCTTCAAAATAAGGAAACTATAGATAATAATTTTACAAATCCAAAAACAATCTCTTAAATAAAGCAACAATATGTCTGAAAAATCATGTGAATATCCAATAAGGTTTTTCCAATGAGCACAAAAAATATTAAAGATCATCTCACCTAAAAAAAAAGATATATATTACTGATCAGCTAGTGGAAATCAAAATATCTAACATTACTATACATGGTGCACACAACTACTCTTACAAGGCTATAATAATGGAGTATAAAATATGAGACGAGTTATAATACAATGTAAGTCATATATCGAAACCCACGAAAATTCAATAATCGCAATATTCAATATTTTGTACTCCCTCCGTTTCTTTTTAATCTACACACTTTCTTTTTTGGTCTGTTTCTTTTTAATCTACACACTGTTGCTTTTTCTATTTTAGGTAACATGTCACATCTACTTTCTCCTCTTTTTCCACCTATGTCATCCACTTTTTAATATTTTAACCCACTTTTAACTTTCTCTTTCTCACTTTTCAGTTTCTCTCTTCACCTTTTCATTTTCCCTCTCATACTTTTGTACTTCCTCCTTGGTTCTCCCCCAAAGTGAAGTGAGTAAATTAAAATGAAACGGAGGGAGTATGAAACAAGAAATCCTTAATTTTCAATTAATAAGCTAACTTGACAAGAAACACATCAACCTAATTCTTATCACTTATCATATCATCCCCTACATCGCACGTAAATAATGTAAATGTTGATTGCCAAAAGAAAAAGCAAAAAAATACTACATAACTGATAGAGTATAAAACTATTCCTGGGGCCTCAACCATCAGCTTAACCTTTTGGTTAAGTTGGTTCTTTGACATACTTTGATACCATGTCAAAGAACCAACTCAACCAAAAGCGCGTTCGATAAAGCGCCCCGTTAATAGCTTTTATACTCTATCAATAACAATAAACAGAGTACCTCAAATTCTCAATCATTTGTTAAAAAAAATCAATTTTCTACTTTTATTAAAAGAACCCCCACGAAGCTCAAACCTCTAAACAATGTCCTCTGTCCCCACCCCCCATTTCCCTCCATTCAAAAAGCCCATTTTACGGCCCAATCCCTCCTCTTCATTTCCCCTCCTTCATAACCTCTCTCCTCACTCCTCAGTCCTCCCCACTCCCCCCCCACCTTTCTCTCTCCTCCCACAAATCCATGGATCAACAACACCAACAACCAGCAACACTACTAGTAGAAAACCAACAACAACAACAAGAAAAACAACAACCAGCAACACTACTAGTAGAAAACCAACAACAACAACAAGAAAAACAACAACCAGCAACACTACTAGTACAAAACCAACAACAACAACAAGAAGAAAAACAACAACCAGTAGTAAAAGAAGTAGAAAACCAAAAACCCGAACAACCGTCGGAAAAACCACCGCAACAACAACCACAATGGGTGGCAACACCACCAATGGACGAACTCACCGACGACCTAGAAAGCATGAGTTTCAACTCCACAACAACAACAACCGCACCACGAAGCACATCTTCTTCTTCAGAAACCACCACCACAACATGGACAACAGCCTCCTCTTCTCACCTTTCTCAATCTCTCTCCTCTGACCCTCGTTGGTCAGCGGTCAAATCTCTCTCCTCCATTTCAATCTCCGACCTCCGCTTCCTCTCTCGGCTCGGCTCCGGCGACATCGGGTCCGTCTACTTAGCCGAGCTGAAAGACGTTGAAGGGACCCACTTCGCTGCCAAAGTTATGGATAACCGTGAACTTGCTGCTCGTAATAAACATGGTAGAGCAAGGGCAGAACGGGAAATTCTTAAGATGCTTGATCATCCTTTCTTGCCTACTTTGTATGCTAGTGTTGAATCTCCTAAATGGTCTTGTTTATTGACGGAGTTTTGTAACGGCGGTGATCTTCATGTTCTCCGTCAACGTCAACCGTTTAAACGCTTTGAGGAATCTGCCGTCAGGTATGTTAATTGCTAATGTATATGCTACTATTATTATTACTAGTATCTTTTGCACGCGATGCGTGCGGGACATCGTGCGTAAGTGATTTTGTTTTAATTTAATCGTCATTTAAATATATTGTTCTATTTTTTGTTTTTACTTGTGCAGATTTAACTGCTTTGCAGTTGTAGGGATTCTTTTTTTCTCTTTTCTTAAAAAAAAATAATAGAATGCAATTAGTAATTTTGTTTGGTTATTAGGGATATTTTGGGTAAATAGGGTGGACACCAAAAGGTCAGGAATTCCCATATATAATAGAGATTTGTTTTGGCGTACGTTAGCGGCTTATTTTTGTCTTTTTTAGAGGTTAAAATAATATTAGAGAGTAATTAAATTTTATTAGTTTAACCCTCTCCCCACGTTCTAGTCATTATTGCTCCTCGTGTGTTGGTGTGTTGGAAGTAGTAGTGGCTACTTTTGTTTAACTCTCTTCATTACTTATTACTTATTACTTATTACCCTTAAATATCTACACTTAATTCGAGTTTTGTTACTACTCTCGATCGTATATCTCGGCCTGTTTTGATTTGAGGTAGTAGATTAATAATTCGGGATGTAGGCACTATTTGGTTGGGCGAAAAACATTTTTTAAGGGGTTTTGCTATTCATAGCCCTAAAAGCTATGCATAAAAATTAACAAATGCGTATAATAAATGTGATATACAAATTGAAAATTGAAATACACATTTATTATATGAAAAGATTCTATTAAAAAGTGAAATACACATTTATCATATGAAAAAATTATATTGAAAAGTGAAATACACATTTAGCATAGGAAAAAATTCCATTTGAAAAGTGAAGTACACATTTATTATATGAAAAGATTTTGACATTTCAATGAAATCTTTTCATATAATAAATGTGTATTTCAATTTTTAATTTGTATCTCACATTTATTATACTCATTTGTTAATTTTTATGCATAGCCCTTAGGACTATGAATAGCAAAACCCTTTTTTTAGTACGAAAATTTTAAAGTTGGAGAAAACAAAAAATGTAAATGGAGGAAGGAGGATATATGGGAGGATAGAAAGAAGAAGGCGAGGAATAAGGAGTAAAATATGACATTCCTTTATTGGAAGAAATATTTTCGATATATCTTATTTTGTATGATATCTTCCATATATATAGATTCTATAGATAAGGGGTGTATAAATAGAAGTTCTTTTGATTATGAAAAACTTTTTTCCACCTCGTATAAACCAGATAAACGGAAAATTAGAAAAACATTTGTCCTTACTTATCTGTTAATGAAATTTGAGAAATATAATGAGAACGATTGCTAGCACAATCTAAAATATCAAAATTTTAAATCAAATTGATCGACCATATAAATTAAATACTTAAGGGTCTGTTCTCCCCATCTTATTTTCAGTTCAATTCAGTTTAGTTCAGTGCAGTTCAATTCAGTTCAGTTCAGTTTCTAAATGATAATCATTACTATTAATTAGTTATAATTTAATTCAGTTCAGTTCAGTAGTTTTATGCCGAAGAGAACAGGCCTAAAAGAGATCGATCTACCATTCTCCTATAACTTTTAAGTATTCATTTTCTTACAAAGAAAATGCATATTATTGGGTTTTTGATTGAAATGTATAATATGAAGGGAAGATTTGTTCCCTAATATTATGCTACACCAAATTGATCTCACATATAAATTAAATACGATAATTGTTTCGCTTGGGAGGTATAGGATTTGCAAAACTAAGACATCGCCCAGACCAATCACTAGTAAACCATGAAAAAATTGATCTTCAATAATGTGACCATCGTGGATAGATTACATTAGAATGTAATCATTAGATATTTCGTAAAGCATAAAGTTAGGAGATCTTTTATCTTGAGGCTGCTTCCCACATAACTCCCTAAATTGTGGTTCTAAATCCTTGCTATACATCAATCTAATGAATAATGATGATCATACCTATATCATCATCAATCAACAAGAAGCTTTATAAAATAAATTTGTAGTAGTGAATTATTAAAGGAGAAAAAAGGCACGTTGTTAGAGAATAGACTAATGACATGGTTTCAGTGTAGTCAACATCCAGGTTTTAAGGTATTTAGCTTTAAATTGGAGACTTATTAGCACCTAACTTTAAAACTCGTATCTGTAATTAGTGCCAATGGGCCTCTTTAGAGAATATAAAAGCTACTACTTATAGAGCCTACTACTTGCGATTAAAGGATATGATGTGATTATAACCAAAACAAAAAAATTATGATAATTAAACTACTTCTACACTTATCTTACACTTTGACAACTCAAAATCCTTACTTTAGAGTACAATTCCATTTTCGGAAAGGCAATAATTTAATGACAAAGGAAAAATACTGAATTTGTATATTCTTTTTGCTGGAATCAATTGACTAATTTTTAAATAATATTGGCATACTTTTGGTCAATATTCTCAATATTACATCATTACTTCTTGAATTATTAATAGTTGAATAGTAGTACTCTTATTCAGACATACTTAATACTCCATCCGTTCCATAATATACCGCTTACATTCTATTTTGGGTGTCCCAAAATATTGTGCCACTTCATTTTATATTAATCTGTTTTGACTAAATTACCTTCAATATTACACAAACTTCCTAAAATATTCCTACATTTCTCTCAAAATGTGAGCTCCTATTTATTACTTTGCACCATTCCAAGGAAAATTTAATGCTTTTTGATTTTTTTTAAGGAAAAAGAAAATAAAGGGAGTAGTTCCAAGATAAAAGTACTTCATTAAATTTTCTTTTTTGAGAATTCTACTACTCCCTCCAATATCCTTAATTCCCGTGAAAAAAAAGAACTAAGCACTATATTATGGGACGGAGGGAGTATTTAAAAGTAGATTTTAACTGATAATTACTCTCAATATATATAAATAAATATAAATATTATGAAAGCATTTTAAATGTATATTTTAAGTATAACAAAATAATGAATGTATCATCCGTCGCAAATTGAATTTTCCTAAAGCTTTCCTTAGCATTGTGATTGACCCACTTTGCTTGAACTAGCTCAGTTTAGTTTCTTTGTGTTTGATTGTATTAGCATTAGGTTGTACTTTTGTATTTTTAATTAATGCACAATTTCTCCGTTGTCACACATGGACTACCTTATACATTATGCATTAGCTGCAACAAAATCTGGTAGTAGTTATAAATTTGTGTAATAAATTTAATAACTTCATCCATCACCTATGTCCTTGCTATTAATGAAAATTTTAAGTAATGAAAAACTTTAGAGAATGATAGTAATATATTCTTTTGGTTTTTTTTGGGTGGAAATCTCAAATTATATTGTGGAAAAGTTTCCCAAAAATGTGGCATTTTCAAATACTTGGGACCCCTAGAGGAGGGATTCGTTAATGAGAAGGGGGTAAGACTTAAGAGGTGTGAAACAGTGGGTCCCACCACCTGATAGATATACGTGTCTGTCAGAGAATGGGTCCCAAATTTGCTGGTCACTGTCACATAATGTTTAGTGAATTAATATATTTTTCAGACACTTCAGTAGATTTAACACAGTTTTAGGTGATGAGATCATGTGAAAGATGGGGAAATTATCCTACGTGCTCGAGTCTATGTGAAGGTCGACATGTTTTCAGCTGTAGATTTTGACTTTTATTTATCAGTCAATGGGTTTTAGTCCACTCGATGTTTGACACGTAGCAGATTTGCCGTGGATGCTGTTATTTTGGACTGTAGTGTTGGTTTCTTTTTTTCAAAAATTTAGGAGTAATTGATCAACTAGTTATGGCAAACTGGCATGCATGAAAAGCCAGCTCAATTTTGTTTTTCTTGATGAGTTTCAAAGAAGTGAAGGAAATAGTGTGTGCTTGATTTTCAGCTAAAAAAACTCGAAAATACTTGGGATTTAATTGGTATTGGGGAATAATTTGAAGTTATGAATAATTGGTTATAAGCTTCTTGAATACTAAGTGATCGTTTGCTTGAATGATACTCCCTCCGTTTCATTTTAATTTACTCACTTCACTTTGGGGGAGAACCAAGGAGAAAGTGCAAAAGTATGAGAGAGAATGAAAAGGTGGAGAGAGAAATTAAAAAGTGGGTTAAAATATTAAAAAAGTGGATGACATGGGTGGAAAAAGAGGAGAAAGTAGATGTGACATGTTACCAAAAATAGAAAAAGCAACAGTGTGTAGATTAAAAAAACGGATCAAAAAGGAAAGTGTGTAGATTAAAAAGAAACGGAGGGAGTATATACAAAGACAGTACGTCAATCTTGAATTCAATAGATTTCGACTTATAAAAACTTATGGAAACTTATCTTTTCTGAAATAAGGAAAAAGAAGTTGAGCAAAACCTACCCTAGTCCTTTGTAGGACAATTTACTAGGTGAACTTTAATGGTACTTCTTTTATTACTTCCCATGTCCTTTCATTTTCCAATTGCACTTGGTCTATAGTAAGACCTTGTATTGTTAGTAATAAGTAACAATGCCCCATGAAAATTGGAATTTTCACATAAGATCAGAAAGAAATTACATTTTAAAGCTTGACCGAGTTAAGGGTGTGCTTTTAATTAGAATAATACATTTAAGACTAGTGACTTGATAGGTGCAAGTTTGCTTCTGAGCCAATCCTTAAGTATAATCTTCATAATACATCTTTAAGCATGCTCTAAAATACTAAGTTTGGTCAAGGCTTGTTCACTATTTATACTGAGTTTTGAAAATGAGAAAAAAGTCTTACCAATTTTATGATGCGCTTAATTTAAGTAGGTTTTACATTTACCAAATTTTCTTGTATTATACTCATTTTGATTTGTCAATAATCTCTTTGTACTATTCGAAAATACTTACTCTTATGACTTATCACAAGTTTGTGAAGCTTATTTATTTTTTTTTTTTTTAAGATAATTGGTCCGAAGACCAACCCCGCTAGCTACTTGGCACAGTAGAAAGACACCACTCATTAGGTTGGTAGAGGGGATTTATACCCACAAGCAAACAATTTATACAAACTCTCCAAATTAGGGAGTGATGAGAGTCGAACACCCGACCTTGCGGTTGGAGGTGGGAGCACCAACCATTGGGCTCCCACGAGGACCTCAGTTTGTGAAGCTTATTGATTAATCAACTATTTGTGGACTGATTTTAAGAAACTTTTATTATTGTCTTTATAAATAGATTATCCTTTCTAACAGACATTTTGGGCCTAGTTTATACTTTATAGGCATCGCCAAAAACTTTGCCGGGATAAGTGGGATATTTTGTTTCTGTTTTTCCAAGGATTCTTGGCATGTTTTCTTGCTTTTGCCACTTCTAGTTCTATTCTTATAGCTTATATTGGTATTAAGCTAGCCTTTGTAATGTATGGTTCACTCTTGATTGCTAAGTTACACTTTGCCCTACATTGTCAAGTTTTACTTTATTACTTGTAATTTAATGAGTTGATATTTTAACGAATTTAAATGGGTGTCGTTTAATGTTTGTTTGCTTCTTATTTCCCTAAATTCTTCCATGTTTTAAGGTATACTTCTTTTTTTTGTTCATTTTCAATACTCTTAGCTTCTAAGACACCTATTTTAGCCTTTAACTTAAGGACCTATATATTATTTGCATGGTAGTTATTTTTATTATATTATTTATCTAAAAGCAATACTCATATACACTTATGTGCATTTATTATATGTTCCACTTTGATTTTCTCACTTGCCAACAATCACCTTTGACAAAATCAATATCTTTAACAATATGCTACCTAAAATTATAAAAGTTAAAATTTTCAAAATAGTAAGAGAAATTTAAAACTTCACAAATAATGGAGTAGCTTTTATTATAACATTAGTAAAATAAAATATGGTAAAAGTAAGATATATGGCACATGCCAAAGTAAAACAACTAATAGACAATCATAAGTACTACTTTAATATTTGATAGTTAGGACTACTAGTCCATGTCATCATTTTATTCGTAATAATTACATAATTGTTAGGTAATTAGCCGGACTCATGCAAATATTCGCTTTTGTTTGAGCTTTTCTTTTTAAAACTATATGGTTATCTAACGCTATCACGTACCTAACTAACATTGATTTGTCCTAGATAAGATTTAGGACATTTTGTGGCCCTCAGCCTATAGAGCGAGTTTGCTAATGTTAACTATAAGGACAAACATTAGGTGCAATCATTTCCAACTAGCATTTTACCCATCTTCAATAGCTGAAGTTTCTCATATTCTAATAATTGTACCATATGGTTAACATAATTAAGCATATGGACATCTTACCTAAGCCTAAAGAAGCCCCCTTTCCCTATTATGGTCAACTACATAACTTTGTTCTTTGATACTATAATTATCTTCATTGTCCCACTTTCCCATTTCAACACTTGTCTCTAGACCACTTATTTAGGTCCACTTACCCTCCATCAAATTATCACTCCTTGACTACATTTACATCAAGATTTAACTTTAAAAAGGACAATTAGTTTTAGACATTTGCTTTACAGAGCTTTGCTAAGTACAATTGTTAAATTAGTTGTTGCATGGAAAAACTGTTTATTTTCGAACAATTATGTTTGCATCTTTTATCAAAACTATATTGTCATTCACAATTAGGGTTTAACTGGTTTTTGAGAAAATTAGTGCCATAAAATTGCATTAAAGCAATGGATAATCCTTTATTAATTGTTGTTTGATTAAGGTTACTCGATCAAGCCTTAATATGATCATATTTCTTTCTTTTTATAAAAAAGATCATTTTATGTCCATCTAACGAGGAAAAATACTATATGTAATGGATAAACTCGTTGGACAATGCCTTCTAATCACGTATCAATGTATAATTCTCTAACAATTTACTAATTTTTACCCCCATAATGTATGACATGATTATAGAGAAAAATCTTCCATAATAAATTTGTTACCTATCATCTTTCCATCACTTAATTAGTGGCACTTTTCGAAATCCAATTACTTGAAACCAAAAAATGCAACTAACTTTTCTCACATTCTAAAATAGTATAGTGGGGCAATTATTACTTCATATGTTTGGTGTTTAGTGTTTAGAGTTTAGACTCTAATCTGACTTGACTTGTGTAGAATGTTGTTATGGGAATGAACATGTGACCCTAACCAAATTTCTCCACTTTATGCAGATTTTATGCATCAGAAGTGGTAGTAGCACTGGAATACATCCACATGATGGGAATAGTGTACCGTGATCTAAAGCCTGAAAATGTCCTAGTTAGATCAGACGGTCATATTATGCTCACAGATTTTGATCTATCTCTAAAATGTGATGACCAATCTACCCCTACTCCACAAATAATCACATCCTCAAACCAAAACCCTCAACAGCCAACCCAACACCCGAACCTATTAGGTTCGTGTCGCAACCCTAATGCAAACTCTTCATGCATCCTACCCAACTGCATTGTACCTTCCGTATCTTGTTTCAACCCGAACCGAAAGAAAAAATGGAAAACAAAAAAAAAAACTAGTAAAAGGTTCGAGCCCGAGTTTGTTGCCGAGCCTGTGGACGTGCGGTCCATGTCATTTGTCGGGACCCACGAATACCTAGCCCCGGAGATCGTGTCCGGGGAAGGACATGGGAGCGCGGTTGATTGGTGGACACTTGGCGTATTTATATTCGAACTTTTTTATGGAACGACACCGTTTAAAGGTTCGGATAATGAGATGACATTAGCTAATATTGTGGCTCGGGCATTGGAATTTCCCAAAGAGCCCTTAATCCCAAGTTCGGCAAAGGACTTGATATCACAACTTTTGGCTAAAGATCCGACCCGGAGGTTCGGTTCGATAATGGGAGCAACGCCTATAAAGCAACACCCGTTTTTTAGTAACGTTAATTGGGCGTTGTTAAGGTGTATGAAACCTCCATTTGTACCACCCCCATTTAGTGTCAGTAGTGCTGGAGGTAGGGAGGTTGTTTCAGATGAAAGTTGTCCTGATACACCTGTGGAATATTATTAGTGAATAATTAGAATAATTATTGGTATATTATATTCTTAATCAAATGGTTAAATTTTCATTATTATCATTAATTAGTAATAGTGTATAGCTCTCTCTCACTGTTAAGTTTCAATGGTTCACTGCAATTTTTTTTTTCTTATCAGTTGGAATTGGAACCATCACAATAGAGAAGGATTTGAACCCAAATTATAGAATATTAATGCAATACTATTCACTACATATTTTAAGGTATGATCAAATGATTGATAATAGATTAGAGTTCGTGAGATTTTTTTTTTTTTGACATCGAGGAAACATACGAAAACTAGAAGTGAATCATAAGACTACCATTTAAGCAGCTCCAATGTGCGAGATCATGCGCATGCTGGACTTGGGCTCTTGAAACCTTGACCACTTGGCACCATTGCAACCTACGTCCCAATTTCTGAATAAGACTTATGGATTGAGATGTCCAAACATGTCGGAGAGCGCAACGAATGAACCATGAGAGCAGAGTTTGTGCGATTGTAAGACCACATATACATGCTCTTTAATTTATGTAAATGAATTATATCAACATACAAACATATAATTTGGGAGATTACCTATAATATCAGATTTAGAGTCATTTCTCAAAATAAAGGGATCGTTCTTTATTCGAAATTTTCCAATTGACCTTTCAAAAATGAATAAAAAACTTATTACTTTCAACAAACATCCCTTGTAGTCGTAGATATAATTTTTTATATCTTACATGCTTGATCAAAGCTACATTTCAGCTAGGATCATTCATTAAAAACCAACAAGTCTTGAGTGAAAGTGTTTCAAACTCATATATTTATGTTTTAATAAACACTTCAATAGCTATTAATAAAAGTATAAATTAACACCTACAATTAGGGTTGCATATAAGACATAAATACACTACTTAAAATGGAAATAAGTTGTGAATATATGGAAAAATTATGCATCAACCGATGTAATAAATGATCAATTAATGCAACTTATTTCCATTTTAGCTTCTTATATGCAGCCCAGGGCTGCATATAACTTTTCTCTTAATTATATAAGTATATAAGTTATTCTACGTCCTTCCACATACTCCTATATGCTAAACTAAATTGCCAAACAACAGGGCCCATTACTTCAATTCAGAACATGACATTTATGTTTGGAATTATATATATATCTCCTCATCAGATAATTTTGCTAGCTTAATTAAGTTTGCTATGTAATTACGCTATCAATTGCAATCTTCAGGTAAGAAAGACAAATATTCACGTACAAAAAATGAAAGATTTCATTTATCTCTTGTTGCTGTCATCTAATATGTTTGTGATATTCCCCTCTTAGCTAGCTAGTATTGACACTTAAGTAATTAGCATATATACCAGTTGTCTCTATTCTAGGCCAAGATATCACAATTAAGCTAAGTAGGGCAAAGTATAACTGAAACCACATATATATGAAGTATAAATCAATTTATAATGAATGTGCTAAATTGAAGTTATTTATGATGTAAAAGAGTAGGGCAACGAATTGTTATCATGAAAATAGACGTGCATGCAAAATTCCAGTGTAACTTGGGTCAAATGTTCCAATATGCATGTAGCAAAAACAAACTTTCTACAATAACGGCTGTTGATGTACATGGTAAGGTGGGACCTCTTTTGTATCTATATTTTCTATGATCAATTAATGATATACTATCATATTAGCCTAAAATACAATAACTATATAAAAATATATTAATATTATTGTGCTGTTGAATTTTTAGTAGATATTTTTCATCCAAACATGGTGCAATAAAATAAAGGAGGCTGATAACTACCCTCGTTTCTTATTCACTATAATTTGTCACCTATGTTTTGTCTTGGGTACAACTTACAAGAGAGGGGCAAGCCCCCAAAGAGAAAAATTACACAACACATAAACGAATATGAATAGAAACTAATATATACACATTATCGTTGAAGCTCTTCAAAAAGTAGAAATTCAATTCTAAAGATGCGAGTTAAGTAGCTTAGTTATCTAAAATTCATACAGGGTGTAAGAATATGCCTTGAATTGGTTAGAATCGGGCTATTTTCAATAGCGTGACTCGCGGTAATGCGTCTCAGCTCGCGCCCAAATGTCGAGAGCTGACCGCGACTCGCGCCTGGCGCGGGGCTGGCGACACGCGTAGGCGATTCCGAATTTAAGTTTAGCCGAGTTAAATGCCTATTTAACCTAATTTCGTTAATTTGACGGGACAAGTTACGTTAAATCCGTGCGTGATTTCTTTTCGTTTTGCATTTAATTGTTTGTTCTTTTTCACGTCTGTCATAACACAGGGATACGTGTTCGCGATGGTTCACAATATACACATATTAGCTTTGATT
This sequence comes from Beta lomatogona, assembly GCA_947646795.1. Taxonomy (NCBI): domain Eukaryota; kingdom Viridiplantae; phylum Streptophyta; class Magnoliopsida; order Caryophyllales; family Amaranthaceae; genus Beta; species Beta lomatogona. The sequence goes on along the minus strand of CANSNZ010001029.1, from coordinate 1,715,292 downwards.
TTTAAGAAGGTATAAATACTTGATCAACTGTACAATAGAGTATGTGTGATCGCTTGAGTTAAGAGTGCTTGTAATATAATAGACTATCACATAGAGATATGAAAAAGAATCTACTCATCTTATAAGAAAAAATTAAAATGGATTGGGCATGTTTTATTATGCTGATTTTTCTGATTGGATATTAGTATTACTATTTAATTGTATTGCATTATATTACTAATCAAAGATTTAACACTTAAATAATTTAATCAAAATAGGTTGAGTAGGGTTTTTATAAACATGTTATAACATATCTCTCACGCATTTGATAGACAATCAGTTTCACCATATGATTTCCACACATATCTATTTCAAGGACGATATACAAAAACCATATATATAAAACGACCCTATCGATCCTAATCAGACGAGAAGTGATATTTAAACAGTACATAATAGTACGTGGGATAAAAATAAAGACGAACAACATGAACGTGTCTAGATATCCATCTAGGCCCTGCATAAGTATAGGATACAACACTAGAGTATGAACAAAATATAGAAAGGAAGAGGTAGAATTATTAGTGACAAAAGCATATGGTTTTGGTGTATTTTAGCATCAAAGTCAATGCAAAAGATGGGAGATGAGGAAACATAGGATCCCGACAATGCAAGTATAAACAAATAACAAGAAGACTCAAACTCCTTTGCCTAGAAGCCACCCACCCCCAACTTGGGCCGAAAAAACCGGTTGGGAGCGGCGTGACAGGGGATTAAACCGGGTCCAATGCCCACTAAGCTTGGGTTTGATGGTTGATCTAACATTTGATTTGTTTAGGGAAATAACAAAAGAAATTTATAGCATAAAGGTTTTTGTTTTTAGCCCCAAGTCCAAATGGATGCCCATGTGAATTGCTTTTGTGTTATTTGCATGAAAGGACGTGGAGCTATTAGTTAAGATCTAGGGGGGGTGTTAGTGATTTTATCATGCAACATGTTCAAGATGTGACTTAAATTAATTATACTACTAATAATAAATTTCTTGTTACAAAGTAATGGCCTTGGATTGGGATCATGAGAAATGAGTTTTTTTTTATATAAAAAAAAAAAAAATCTTGTTAAGTTTTGTGTACGATAATACTCCACTTTACACTATTATTATAGTTTATACCACCTTTATTTCCTAAAGATCTTCCTAGTTCCTACTTTTTGTTTAATTCCGTTTTCAAAAGGATTCTGAATTATTTGATAAAAATTTGTTCCCTTTTCTCGCTACTTTATTCCAGTAGTTTGTCCATTACTCTCTCCTATGTAAGCAAAAATGACCGACTTTTAAACTCTTTCTCCTCCTTGTCTTGTATCTGTTCCTACAACAAATAAGAAGGTTTTTAGAAAATGGAGGGAATGGAGTTTGCTTCTAATTGGACATGCATTTTTATATATAATGAATTAAGGTTAACATATTAATTTGATATAGTAGACAATGAATTAAGGTGACCTAATCTTAAAGAATAAAACATCAATTAGATCTTCTCTCAAAACTAAATTCCAATTTATATAGGTTAACAAATTAATAAAATTTAGCAACATAAAAGGATCGGTATCTTGATAGGCATGCATGATGCGAAAGGCAGAAGCAATGACATTTGTAGCTTGATTAGCTTCTCAATAGACATTTGAGGATTTGAGAAAGTTGTATTGGAAGGATAATATATAGGATATGATATTGTCCATTAGAAATAACAAAATACAAATATTAGTAAATTATCTCCTTATGCTTTAACCCGATTTCAATAGCTAAAACAATGTCATTTTCCCGAACTATTGCTAATATTAAAAAGACTAGTTCGTCTTTAGCCGAATGACTAATTATGACTTCTAACATAATTGACAAGTACACGGATATCCAAAACATATTACACTTTGTTTCGATAGCAACATAGAAAGGAAAGGAATGGAACGGAAATAAATGGAAAGGAAAGAGAAGGAAAAGGAGGGGAAAGGGGGTGGGTGGAGGTTGAGTTCATTTTCTCTCCAAATCTCGTCAAATTTGAAGAGATGGTATTTATTAAAGAGAGGGAAAATGGAATCCTTTCTCTCTCTCTCTCCCATTCTTTCCCTCAACCTTTCATCTAAATAAGGGCACTTGTTCCCTCCCCTTTTTCCTATCCTAGCAAAATGTAATGTTGGAGGATTGTATAAAAGCATTACTAGCTAGCTAATATGTTGCACCCATGGTTACACTAGTACACTACATAGTAGTGTTTGTATGTAAGTTAAAGAAATGATTGTTTTACAATAGGATATAAAACGTAATAAAGTAGTTATTTTAATATTTTAAGTTACATTAGGTTATTTGTATAAATGTGAAAATTCAGTTAAACTTTTTGAGCCATTAGATAATGATTTCATCAATAATATTTCTGAATCACAAATGACTATAGACTATAGAAATAAAATTTACCAATAATATTCAATTCTCAAATATATTAATGAACCTCAAATGACACTTCGTGTGTGGTGGCATATATACATATCAATCACTTATAATTTATCAATAACAACTCAATTTTAAGTTAATCTTGATAACATTTACTAGTAAGTTCATTGATGATCGATCTCAATTGATAAGATTCTCAATGAACAATGTTTTATTTATGATCATGGACATATTATTTATCAATATGGTTTAATTAGAAGTTCATTTATTTTAACTTTAATTGAAAATTTCAAATAGATGAACTTCAAAGTAAGAGGACTCTCATAGTCCAATTTATACAGGTAATAGTAATTTGCTTTCTTCCTAGATTATCGTCAAAAAGAACTCGTAAATTATGCTAATGGCTGTCAAGATCAACCTTCACGAGATTTTTTTTTATGCTATAAATTCACGAGATCTTTCCACTTAAGCTCTATAGTCTTGTGCTTTTTTCTTTTTTTTTTTTTGTTTGCACCCGGTTCACCCTTCGGGCTACATCCGGATCGAGGCCAAGTTCGGGGTGGTTAGGTTCCATTCCTCTCCCAAGGGTGTTGCGGGGATTCGAACACGGGTCGTCCTACCAAAGCCAATCCCCATCACCACTGGCCAACACTTACTTGGTATAGTCTTGTGCTTTTGGGTGTAGATAAACTCTTTGTGTGGGAGAATTGAGGAGCTTGTTTCTTACTATAGTGGATCTATATATATATATATAATATGTTGGGCTATATTGCCATAACGGTACTAGAATATATATGTTCAAATTGCAGTCATCCAGGCCACATCGTATATATAAGTAATATAGGTATCAGTTCATAACTTCATATGGACTTCCAACAAGGATGCTCCATTCTTTAAAAGGGGGAATTAAGATATAACCAGGTGGCTTATGAGAGATGTTTCATAACATATATAGTGCTCCTAACAAATTAACAAGTCCTTTTGAGTTTTAAAGGTCATTTTCATAAGTTTTTTTTTTCATGTTACAATCATTATAATTTCGCGACCTGAGATATTGGGTGTTACTTTGACATATGATTCATTCATGCATATTATATATGGTGGTTGAAGGCATTATTATCTGAAGATTTTCTATAGAATGATTACAACAAGTGATAATCCAATCCAATATAATCCAATCATAGTTTTAGGTGGAACTTTGGGAGCTTAATAATAAAAAAAGGTATATAGATTTATTTGACATATGGGTGATTAGTTGAGCTTCATAGTATATACTATTAGTGTAATATTGTATGTAAAATAATAGAAATGACTTTTAATAGTATTAGGTTTGTAATGTAACCATATATATATATATATATATATATATATATATATATATATATATATATATATATATATATATATATATATATAAGATAAGGAGAAACATTGACATGTTGGGGGGAATATAGGGGATCCCAACTTGTCAAGGGTGAGAATCGATCCCAATACCTCTTGGACCCGGGGGAAGCTCTAACCAATAGGCTATCCCTCACTCTCTAACCCTGGCATTATATATATATATATAATTACAGACCTAATACCATAAAAAGTCCTTTTTATCCTTTTACATACAATATTATAATAATTTATACTAATATATACAATGGCCAGCTACTTTCTATATAACCTGTTAGTCTCACACCATAGGCAAAGCTTATACAATCTATTGCTTTGTGCTCATCTTATGGGCTATGCTACAGGATGGCCCATGAGTTTTGAGAGCCATTTTTTAACTAAAAAGGCTAAAGCCCAATGTAATGTTTATTAGTAATGTCAAGGGTGTAATTTAAGGATATCGTGGTCAAATTTGTATATGATGAAGTTGCTCTCAACAATTTCGGGTTTGACCACAAAAGTTTGGCCTATAACAGGGTTTTTTTTCTCTCTTGTTTGCAGATGTCCGACTCGATCCGCAGTAACCTCTAAGAAAAGGGACAACATAAAAGACATATTAAAGGAATTAAGAGGAGGCTCTATTGAGTTCTGCAGGGTCGCAATCTATATATCAACTTGATAGTGTTCCAACTCGATTTAATATATTCACAAATCTACCTAAGATGAGCAAAGCTAAATTGAAAAAACTCATATAATATCATCTTCCCTACTCTTGTTTAAATATATGTTTCTCTTTTTTTGTTATTGCACCCCTACTTATTTGAAGATATATCTATCATTTTTCACAGCAACCTCTTTCAAAAGTTACAACGATGTATAAAATTAATCAACCAAGTTTGTTAATACAATTCGTAAAAGTCATATTCATAAGCCAAGATCGAATTCCGTCTACGTCGTGACTCGTGAGAAAAACATTAGTAGGCTATATAATGTGGGCAGATGAAAATGATACTAGTAGAAATGTAGAAGTACTAATCTAACAAGTGCAACATCAAAATGAAAATATAAAGCCCTAAACAACCTTTACTAGATCGGACCATAAGCCCAACGTCATAACTCCATCCTCTTCCTTTGTTTATTTTGGCTACTTCACTCGAATTCTCGAAACTCCAAATCCACCTCCATTGCTAAATTGTGCCATTGTTAGTTACTTACTCAATATTCGAAGAACACAAACTATTTTCCCGAAACCCTAATTTCGCTTTCTCAATTTCTGTGAAATTCGACGACTTCTGTCAATAATGGGCGATCCTCAGAGTGAGAATGGAAAAATGGCGGAAGTTGCAGATACCGAGAAGAAGAACGCCATTAATGGCGGAGAAGCAGAAACAGAAGCAGGAGATAAAGAAAGACAAGAAGAAGAAGAAGAAGTGGGCCCAGCTCCACCTCCTCAACGTCGTCCTAAACGCCCTCTTCAGTTCGAGCAAGCTTACCTCGACTCTCTCCCTTGCGCCAACATGTAAATTTTCTCTCTCTTTCTTCTTTAGGGTTTAGGGTTTGTGTTCTTGGTTTTTTATTTTAATTGAGCTTTATTTTTGTGATGATTGGGATGTAATCAACTTCAATTGAGTGATAAATTTGATGTTTGCTGCGGGAAAAAGTGCAAATTCAGTTCGTTACCTATTGGTGTATTCTCAAATTTTAAGTGTTTTTGATGTAATTTGATGTGCAGAATATGTTAAAAAGTTTTAATCTTCTCAGTTAATTTGGTTACTTTAGTTGAATTTGAATTGGTTAGGTGTTTGATGGGAAAGTTACAAGGTGGGTGTTTTTTTTTGAATTTCTATTTTTGAATTGAACAGGTACGAGAAGAGTTATATGCATCGAGATGTGGTCACCCATGTCGCTGTGTCTTGCGCTGATTTCTTTATAACTGGCAGCTGTGATGGTGAGTTCATGGCCTTGCTTGTTTTTAGTTTTCTGTTATATTGTGTAGTGCGAATTGACGGATTCTCATTTTGGTGAATTTGTGTGTTGGGTAGTTTTCCTTATAAGAGCTTTGATTGGTTGTATTTGCTCTCTCTATTATGAAGGAGTTTGTCATTGTTTTGGGATTATGTATAGCAGAGTATTAGATTGTACCACCTCGAGATGGGCTTAGGGCCTAGCAGATTGCTGGGCTAATCTTTTTCCCTCAGATGGTGTCTCATGACGTATCCCGCCTTGTAATATCTGACGTCTCTTAGCTGCTAGTCCTATTTTTGAGTGTGGATTAGTTTCCAGCCAAAAGGTCTTGAATATAAGGCATGATTGGCAATAACAAGATAACAAGCTACAATTCACTCATAGTCCCATAGTGGGGTTTTTCTAGGAAGATTTATAATCTTACCCAAAAGAAGCAAAGAGACAGTTTTGGAAAGGCCTGAACAAAAATGTTAAGTTGGACATATCAACTAACCAAGCATAGACTATAAGCTTGATCTACAAGTCGGCTTGTTGATGTGGATTACTGCTAGGTATCTAAGAAGTCTAGAGTGCATATTGGAACTCGGATAAACTATTTTGGTACCTTTTATCCAACTTAACTATTTCTACAATGGGCTGACAAATGGGGTTGTATAGGGAGTGGAGCACATAGGGAATGGATAAATGAGGTAGGAAGAGGCAATAGTAGCTAATAAGTGAATGTGTATGTAGGTACACTATAAACCAATGAAAATACATAGAGATGAGGGCAGCTTTGGATTTACTACACGAGCTGGTTTAGATATAAATGCATGTGTCCTTCACGGTCATGGTGATCGAGGTGTCTCTCCCAGTTGGGATGTGATTCATTTTGGATTATCCACATGATGTACTATTGAAATGTTGCTAGCTGGTCAGACAATAATGATGTTACTGAAACACTGTCGTAGAACATCAAATCTGTAGTCTGACAGGAATAATGATTTGGATTAAAATATCGAGGAAGCATTCTCTGTTTTGATTTCACTTTTGAAGGTGGGTTTCTTCAAAACAAATTTCATCATGAGACTCCTTGTTGCTGATCCATACTGAATCATGCTCTATGACACTTTGTATTGCCTTGCTAATTTTTTATATGGGCGGTCTATATGCTTTATGGCAGATAAGTTGACTTGGCATCCTATAATTGTATTTGGATAGTCTCTGATCAAAATGACAATATTCAACATGTTTTTGGTACGAGATCGTCAAAATTTAGCTCTTTGTATTTGATTACTGATTATTTGTTTTCCTACTTGATGTATTGTTTTGCTCAGGTCATCTGAAGTTTTGGAAGAAGAAACCAATTGGCGTGGAGTTTGCAAAGCATTTTAGATCTCATCTTGGGCCCATCGAAGGATTAGCTGTGAGTTACTTTGCTTTTGCTTCATCTGGTTGTATCCAACTTCTGGTTTGCTTCCATGTTTTCCCTTTTATTGAAGTATTCCTTCAATTTAGTGCTGTAATAAACAAATGTATCACCACAATTTTACTATATTGAGTTAATGTTTCAATACTCTACATGCTTGTTTGAGCATGTCATTTGTTTGTGTTGTGATCTATTTTTTTCGTGGAGGTGGAGGGGTGGGGTGGGATGTTTACTTCTTGGAATACATTTTTTGACCTTATTTTAATTTGTTGTTTAATTCACAAGCTTATACTCAAGTTGAAGCTTGCCTGAAGCGTCATTTAGATTATAATAACCACAGGGTTCTAGGCTTCTAGTCACTTGCAGTGCCTTGAATTTGCTTTATAGTTTATACTGTCTTCAGCCATGACTTGTTACAGTTTTGCAGGTTAGCATTGATGGGTTGCTTTGCTGTACTATTTCTGATGACCATTCTGTGAAAGTGTATGATGTGGTGAACTATGACATGATGGTGATGTTACGCTTACCATATGTCCCCGGAGCTGCTGAGTGGGTTTACAATCTAGGAGATATCAAAGCGAAGCTGGCCATTGCTGATCGTAACTCTCCGTTTGTGCATATATATGATGTCCGAGCTGGTTCTAATGAACCTATTATCTCAAAAAAGGTAAATTCTGGCTACATCATGCTTGCAACCATTGAAGAATAGAGGAAATGATTCAAGAGGGGTTGGGGAGAGAAGGGAGAGAGAGAGAAGAAAAAGAAAGAAATCTTCTCCTACTTGTGTCATTAATCTTTATAGTAGATTACTCTATTCGTTTGTAACTTGAACGCCTATTTATGGCAGATACACAGTGGACCGGTGAAGGTAATGAAGTACAACCCTGTCTTTGATGCTGTGATATCTGCAGATACAAGAGGAATAATTGAGTACTGGAATCCCATGACACTTGATTTTCCAGGAAGTGGGTATGTTCTTGTTTGTACGATTGCTTTGTTGCCTACTAGCTTGTACCAGTTTTGCAATAGCTTTGAAATGTACCTTTACTGAAGTGGATCATCGAAAATTATCGAATTATGATACAGACCCTCTTCTTTCATGTCTGCAATTAACATCATATTCATGATGGGTACACCCTCTTCTTTCATGTTTGCAGTTAACATCTTATTCAAGATGGATTGATGGTTCCAAACCAACATATTTATTGCTAACATTAGGTGTCCAAAGAATATCTCAACTATGCTCTGGTTATATTATTAATATCAGAGGGAAAGGTTTAGCAGTTGCCAGTTGGAATAGTTTGGAACGCACTTTAGTTTGTATGGCACATTGGCCTCATCAGGTCATTCTAAGGTCTGGTGGCGTACAATTGGAACTGTAGCTTTTGGATATTATGATTGCATCTTAAAAACTGTGGTGTGTCTTGTGGGGTCACACATGTAGAAATGGTCAAGCGTTGTGGGACGCAGGTTATACTGCATTTCGGATTAGGGGGAATAATAGTAACAAAGAGTAAGTGTTGCTAGATACGTGCGTGTTGCTGAAAGAGTAATGTCTCCCACCTCAACCTGTGCAGTTTCTTGATAAATTTCCAAGTTATTAACTTGAAGGTTTCCATTTTTATGTATGTTTAACTCTTTGCATATAGTATGCTGTTAAGCGCAAATGTATTTGTCATGTAGTGTTGACTCTTGGGTTTAAAGAGGGTTTCCCTTTAAGCTCTGAAAGCGATACCTTTCCTTGGTTGCAGAATTGCTTTCAAGCTGAGAACTGATACAAATCTTTTTGAAATGGTGAAGTGTAAAACAACTGTTTCGGCAATAGAGGTACCATCTTTCTTTTAATTACTATAATTATCTAGTGGGGTTTGTCTATGCTTAAAATATATGAAAACATGTTGGTTGGCTTTGCCCTTATGCCATTCTCACGTTTGATTATTGTTTTATTCCTTAGGTGAGTCCTGACGGTAAGCAATTTTCTGTTACATCACCTGATCGCAGAATACGCGTATTTTGGTATAGGACGGGTAAATTGAGGCGAGTTTATGATGAATCACTTGAGGTAGGGTTGGAATTGGAAAAGTTCTCTGTTAATTTCAAATTTTGGCCTTTTTTTCTCTACTGAGGTAATTCTACTTTCTTTATTAGGTGGCTCAAGATCTACAAAGAAGTGATACTCCTATGTATCGCCTGGAGGCCATTGATTTTGGAAGACGAATGGCTGTCGAAAAGCAAATTGAGCAAACAGAGACTGCACCTCAACCTAATGCGGTCTTCGATGAAAGCTCAAATTTTCTTATCTATGCTACACTCCTTGGGATAAAAGTATGTGATAAGTTTACATTATAGATGCTAGAGCATTGGTCGTATTTATTGGATGAGAAAATAGCCTTTTGATATTTCTATGACTATATTGTGGATCAATATGGATGTTGTAGGTGGTAAATTTGCACACCAATACCGTAGCACGAATTCTTGGGAAGGTGGAAAGTAATGACAGGTTCTTAAAGATTGCCCTGTATCAAGGTGACCGAAGTGGTAAAAGAGTGAGAAAGATGCCTGCAGCTTCTGCTAATGTTAACGAAAGCAAAGAACCCTTAGTAGATCCAACTTTGCTGTGTTGTGCATTTAGAAAACACAGATTATACATGTTTAGGTATGTATTATATTTAATGTATATGATTCTTTGTAATTCATGTTGCCACATAGCCACATATGTTAGAGCTTGAAGGGCATTATAGTGTAAATGATCCAATTCTCATACAATATATTGCCTAACTCAGTCGAAGAGAGCCAGAGGAACCTGAAGATACCACTAAGGGTAGGGATGTGTTTAATGAAAAACCTCCTGCAGATGAACTCCTGGCAGTGTCAGAACTAGGAAAATCAGCAACAACTTTCCTTCCAGAGAATGTGGTAAGTTGGCATTGCTTTGTTTTCTAGTAATTCTCTTAAACACATTTAACTGCTGTCCAGTGACCCCTCCAAAAATAAAATATAACCTGCTGTCCATCGAGACCTGAAAGAAACGCATTTTTATGCTTAAACAGTTGCACCCCATATATGGTTTTATACTTTGATGTTCATTTATCTCCCGCTGAAGGTGTTCTCTAATATACTTGCTTTGCTTCAAAATACTTGTAATGCTTTGCTTTTCACACTGATCACATAACAACTTTGACCAGTAATATCTTTAATCATCTTTTAGTAAGAATTATAAAAAGTTGATATATATATATATATATATATATATATATATATATATATATATATATATATAGAAATGAGTTTATATGAGAATGCATACTTACATGAGAAATGAGAATGGATTTTACGCGCTATAACTCTAATGAATAAGTGATGTAACTCTAATGAAAAAGTGATGTGACTCCAAAAAAAAAAAAATTAGAAAAAAAAATTCAAAAAAAAAAAAAAATATACTTGTGGGCTCGAACTTTTTTTTGGGGATATAACTCTAATGAACAAGTGTTGTAACTCTAATCCAATCGTGTGGTTGAGATTCATTCTCATTTCTCATGTAAGGAGCATTCTCATGTGATCCTGCCCCTATATATATCCACAACATTTCTCATAATACCATTTTTTTTAATATATATCAAAGAAAATGTGGCCAAAATTAGTATGTGAAGAATGCAAAATGTCAAAGTGTTGCAAGTGTATGAAAGTGCACGGAGGAAGTATATGCAGAGTCTTCCCTCAGAAGGATCCTGCATGTTCTCCTGTCTAGCCTTCTGGTCAGTGTCTTTGACAAAATTATTCTTTGAAATTTTGTATTGCTTCTAAAGGAATTTTTTTTAGTAAAACATTAACTATTTGGATCATCTATAACTTGTTTTAATATGAAATATTTTCTCGCTTTTGATTGGAAGTTTTGGGAGCCTTTGTTACAATTCTTAATCCTTTGCTGTTGATGTTTTCTGTGGCTGCTTTCTCATCGCCTCTTATGGCTGTGATGCAGATCCTAAACACCACTATGGGAGACGTTCACATGAAGCTCTATCCTGAAGAATGTCCAAAAACTGTGGAGAACTTCACCACACATTGTCGAAATGGATATTATGATAATTTGATATTCCATCGTGTCATCAAAGGTTTTATGGTACAGACAGGAGATCCACTTGGAGATGGAACTGGTGGTCAATCAATTTGGGGAAGGGAATTCGAGGATGAATTTCACAAAAGGTGATCAATTCTATACCAACTGTCAGTATCTCTGATTTTGTCCACCATAGACTTCTGATTGTCATGTATATGAACACCAAATACGTCCTGTCTTAGGAGCTATCCTCAAAATTTCCATAGATTAACTGCAAAAATTTCCGTTTTATCTACACCTTTTCAGAATTGTCCATATGTATACCGAATGTTTTGAATAATTGATAATTATGTCGTCTAAGATTAATGTGCATACATTAAGGATTTAAAATTTATTGCACTTGTTTTTATGGTGATCAATAGTATTTGCATAGCTACTCCAATCTAAAGCAAGAAGTATTATCCAACAAAGAATTGACTAAAAAGAGGCAGTAATAAGTAATTCTAAACATAGAGAGGATTGAGGACAATCTTTTTCTATGGTATACGTCCTCCGTTCTTTATTAATTGCAATATATGGATTTTTACATTATTGATGCACAACCCTATCACTATCAATTGTGATTGTTACATACGGAAAAATATAGTCATATGGGATCTTGTTAGATTCGTATAGATATATACTTTCAATCTATTAACTCTATAATTTTTACTAAAAGGTAATATAAAGATAATAATGGTCAAATTTGTGCACAGTCAAGCGTAAGATCTCAAATGTTGCAATTAAAAAAGAACCGAGGAACTATGAAGGAACTAGCTCCTCTTTTTGTGCTTGTGTGTCTGTGTGACTTGCTTATTTATGTGCTAATGATCTTGACCATTGGACTAAGATGCAACTTTTTGTTGACATCTTCACGGAGAAGGTTATTCTGAATTATGATCATGCAGGGGCTAGTCCTCATTTACATAGGTTATGTTTTGTTACTCAATGCTGCTAATATCTTGCCATGTAATGATGTGTCATTTGTATATACTCTGCAGTTTGCGGCATGACAGGCCCTTCACAGTTTCTATGGCAAATGCTGGTCCGAATTCTAATGGTTCTCAATTTTTCATAACCACGGTAGCAACTCCATGGCTTGATAACAAACATACAGTGTTTGGTAGAGTCATCAAAGGAATGGACGTTGTACAGGTGTGACTGGTTCAATGTCCTATCTTGATAGTTGTTTGAGCATCTGTTGCTAGTGATGCTTAGTATTAGTAAATTTTTTCTACACAGATAATTTATATTGCTTATCTAACTGTCAAGTCGTTTCACTTTCGAACAGGCCATAGAGAAAGTGAAGACTGACAGAGATGACAAGCCATACCAAGATGTGAAGATTCTTAGTGTAACCATACCCAAATCCTAAGACAGCTTATGTATAAAGAAATGGATGGTGGCTACTTCTAGCTCCAAGTTGTCAGGACCAGGTATGAGTGTGATCCTTTTTTACTGTAGGATGTTTTTAGCATGTGTTGAAATCAAATGTTTCGAAGGGTAAAAAAATTTCAGTAGGTTCAAAGAAGACTCCAAGAAGGGCTTGTTGTCTTGCTGATGGTTTTGGATTAATTATACTGGCACTGCCTCGGTGTGTTTTGGACTGCCTTACATTTAGATTTTAGACTAGGGATCTACTTGTTTGTGAATCTGGAAAGATACTGGGTGGTTTGTTCGTTTCTCTTTTTTTTTTTTTTTTTTTGTCTTGGGAGGGGGTAGGGGTGATGCTCTTGTTTTATTCTGCTGATGGCCCGGAGTTGGAGTCAATGCACACTTCCCAATTTAGGGATGGGCAAAGCAAAGCTCTAACAGCTTAAACTAAAAGATTCCAAAGACAATCTTGTCTCAGTTGAACAAGAATATCCGGAAAAAAAAATGCTCATTTATTGAATATCAGCTGAAAAGTCCTATCTTCTTTTCTTAGCTGTAGCGTCGTCCATATGTTAGCCCTTTTTCTATTTATATAATATTGGTTTGCAATATTTGATGAATGGTTGTCTGCTTTCTGTCCAGTTGCCTTGGCTTTGGTCTGAGATAATGTTCTTCATGGCAAGTCCTGTGTGATGAGTGAACTGTAAAGAAATATGTTGAATTGCATTGAAGTTTGAAATTCTCAAGAAAAAAAAAACAAAAGTGGTTGCTACACAAATTGTTTTATCCAGCAGCTGTTGGCAGCTGTGAGGTTGTTGATGACTTCCATTATTGCCTTGGTGAGTAATTGGGATTTGTTTTTTTGTGCCTTTAAGTTCATGAACACAATTATGAATTGATTTGATTATTCATGAGAGGCAATACAACAGTGGCATCAGTAAAGGTAGAAGTCATTTACAAATCATGAGTTCTTGTACCCTTGCTAGGGATACAGGATATTTCTATGTTATTATTTATCACTGTCAAGACATCGATAAGAATCTCGTTAATTGTTCTATTGTAGTGTAAATGTTAATGATCGGACTACTACGACCTATTTTTATCAAACTCATAGTCCTTGTAATATCGAGTTGTGGATTTTGGAGGCCAAATGATTGTTTTTTTGGCTACGATAATATAATAGGTCAGTACTTCATATAGGAGGTTGAAGCCTTGAAGGAACTTCTAACAGGGATTTCGTTTCATGCGTAGGCTTTTACTCTTGTGGATCATGATACCTTAACTGCTGTGTTATAGAAGTATGTTTCTTCAAATACTATCGTCTTATTCTTAAGAAAATCTTCAAAAAAACAAGTGAGATTTCCTATGGCAAGGCAGAAGGAACTCATATAGATAGCCTAATTGCCAAAGCTTTCATAGTGCTCCGGCTAGATTCTCCTTCTAATGTTTTATATTTTGCTCATTTCAGCAATGTGACAAATATCAAAAAAAAACGTGCGTGGGGTGCTCCAAGGAGTACTTAAGAATTTGCACATCAAATTAGAATTAGGATTCTCTCACACATTTTTTTGCATATTTTGCATTTTGCACTGTGCACATTTGAGTAAAGTATGACGCAAATGTACAAAAAAAATGTGTGTAGGAGCACATAATTTTACGTGCTATCTAAAAGTTGCAACCTTACTGTAGATTAAACAAAAGTCAGGTATAGGCTAGTTTCAAGATTTTTGTAAAAATTTACCGCCTCTAAATTTTTTTGGTGGTTATGATTTGCCTTGTGTGGTTTAAGTTAATTAATTTAGTCATAAATTCTCAAATAACAATATCAAAATACCCTTCCAAAAGAAAACGAAAAAAGAACAATATAAAAAATCAATATATGAGATTTTGTTAGATCTAATACATAATTAAAGATAGTAATGGTGAATGGTGTATTAAAGACTGTGAAAAAGCAAGTTTAACTATTTAAAAAGAAATGGATCGAATTTCTTGTTTGTGTTTTATGAGTACTCTTTAGGCAGCAATGTACTAGAATAAGATTTAAGATTATGATTATCCCTCTCTAAACATATCGAATTATTACATGTTAGATGTTACTGTGAACGCTAGGCAGTAGAAATCCGTGAATTTCTCTGTGGTAATATGTTAAAGATGTTGCATGTTAGAATGTTGTGTTGAAGTACTTGCATTGTTTTGTACTTACATTGGTCATATCTTTTGTACTACTATGTCATCTAGATTTACGTGCATAAGAGTATTACTAGTTCAAATTACTACTTCCTCCGTTCCAAAATAAGTGAAACACTTGTCTCAAAAAGCTCTCACATAAATGAGAGAAGTGTTTTACTTATTTTGGAACGGAGGAAGTATATTTTTTTGTTGCAGTGAAATTACTTTATTATTGAGACAATTTGGTAATGTTGTTCTCTTACTGAATTTTTGGTACGTTTTCCTTTGAAATTAACACAGGCATTTTCACAGTGATTTACTTAGCAAAGATCAACAGGTTTGTGATCTACCTGTTTGATTTTGTCGGATTCAAGGTGTCGGTGTACTTGAGTACTTATGAACACGGCTTAAATTGCTATCCCCCACCTTCTTTATAGTGTAGACTGTTGAATGATATTTATGGGAAAATACTTTGGAGATTTTGATTGATGCATGGTTGCTCCAGCATCAGCATCAGGTACAAACTTTCGCTGTATGGTACGCCAAATCTTGTCAAATCTAGATTTCGAATTGAGATTTCAATAATGCATTTATCTTTCCATAATTGATTGTCATGCATACTATTTTGGAATCTCTTCAAGACTTCCTTCTATCTTTGGCTCTGTTCTTTTGGATGTACATATAGTTTTGGTTCAGTATAGTTTCGGTTCAGTATTCTTCAGCTTATTTCAATTCACCTAATTTTCTTTGACAGTTTTAATTTAGTTCAGTTCAGCTCATTTCAATTCAGTTTATCCCAAAAGAACAGGACTTTAGTGCTCGTTTGGTTGCATGTAGGAATTAGTATTTCCTTTGAAGTCTAATTTCTTAGGAAATGGTAAAAGTTGTTTGGTTGATTATGGGAAGAAAAACTTCTCCATAGGAAGTTCTACTTACCTAGGTCTTCCTCCACTTCCTACATTTTTATCAACCAAGCAATCTCATTCTATCTTAGTTCTGAGTAAGTTCTAGTTCCCATGACTTTTTATGTCAATCAAACAACTTCTAGCGTCCAACGAGTTACAAAGTTCTGCACCCTCCATCACTTAATATAGTGCTTGGTTCTCATTTTTCACGGGAATTAAGATAAGTGGAACATGAATTTATAAACAATGAATTTTGTGAGGAAAAAACTGATTTTAGGAGAGAGAATGGAGAGTACTGGATGAAAGAGCATTGAATGTATGACTAATTCAACTCTTGGGTTGAATAAACAAAGAAAAAAGCTAACTCCAATGAGCAAATAAATGATAGTGGTACAATTTTTTTAGGTAAATCAAGAAAATACGTGTTATTAAAAATGGAAATAAGAATAGCATTTTGGGACATGCAAAAAGGAATACAAGCACTATATTATAGAACGAAGGGAGTAGAAGATAAATTGTTAAAACGAAAAGCAGATTATACAATTATTACGTGAAATGAGATTTTTTTTTTAAAGTTAAGTTGAATGACCATGTCTAGACTTCAACCTGCATGGTGTTCTTGGTGTAGCATTTGCGAGCCACCCCCAAGTACCGCAGTTCGGAGAATTCGTTCTTGTCACCTTTAAGGTTACAAGGTGAATACTCAACCAACTACACCAAACGGGGTTGGTATTATGTGAAATGAGATAATATATTAAAAGTAGCGGTAAGAAGGTAAATATTGGTTCCCTAAAAAAAGGTATGTATTGGTCGGACATGCCTCTCAAAAAAATGTTTAATCTAATTTGGGCTGTAAGGGATAAATGGATAGTGTAACAATTATAATGGGCATTTCAATGTAAATCAAAATGACTCCATAGGAAAAAGGAAGGGGATAATGTATGTAACAATGAAATATAGTAATACACTTGAGGTTAAAGTAGTGGAGTAGTAGTGTCGCTTTCTATCTTATATCTCTGAGGTCTAGGGATCAAACTTTATGAGAGTCATTTGAGAAATTCCTCTTATCTCCCTTCAAGTGAGCCTTTTCATCTTATTTCAAAAAAAAAAAAAAAAATACACTTATACAGTAAAAAATAGAGACAGGAGTGACAGGACATAAAAAAAATACGGAATAAGGGAAGTAGTCAAATTTCTTCTTTTTATCATCCTCGGCAGTCGGCAGCTTTCAATTTTGCTCTCATGTACTCTTTTATAGTTCTTTTAATTAGTGTTAACTACTCATGAAAAATGTTATATTAGTGTTGATTCCCTAGAGCTAATCTCGGTAAGATCTTCTTCGAGTTCTTTTTTAAAGCTTCCCATGTTGTTTAATTTTAGACTTTTAGTGTTTTTAGATCTTGAGATTTTGATTTAAGAATCACAAGTGGTGCTTGTCTGAAGATGGAGATCTAATTTTAGTGTTCTAAGTAATCTCGTGCCTTTATATTTTTACTTCAGTGCGACTGTAATTGCCCATAAGTATACCTTAAAAGTAATCTTCTCTTTCAAAGTTAACTAGTACTTTAGATGTGTCATGGATCATCTAGCTGGATAATGCTCGTCTTTGGAGAGGTTCAGATATACTAATCTTTATTCAACTGAGGTATCGTTCTTAAAAGATGTAGTTCTTGGGTGGGTTATTAGTGGGTCACCTGATCAATGGGCGAAGTGGGTTTAGTCATGCAAGTTAATAGCGGGTCTATAGTAGTAGAGTGGTAGAAAGAAATGAACACTTGTAAAATCTTCATCATATGTGGGTTTTTTTAAATTGAACTTATTTTTATACTCATTAGGTTGCTTGTGTATTAACTAGGTTTACTCAACTTTTTTTCAGGGGAAAAAAGGTTATAGAGTAGACCTAGTTAATACAGAGGTAACCTAATGAATATAAGAAAAAGTTCAATTTAAACTAGTTGAAACCTATATTCGTTTCAATTTTTCTGATGACCATCTCTTTAGAGCAACTTCAATGGTTAGTTAAAATGATTATTTGGTTAAAGATGCCACATTATTTTCCTTAGCTAATTCTATCTTTAGCCAACTTTCCTTTAGTGGTTTATCTAAACTATTTGTTGCTATAGGTGGGTCTCACAATCACCCTTTTCCTTTTTTTATATATAAAAATTATCACTGAAAGCTATTTGTTGTGTGGGACCGAACATTTTAGCTATGTCAATTTGCTCTATAGAGCAAATTTGCTTAGCAAAGCAAAATTCTATTTTGTGCTCCAATGATTTAACTAGCTAAGTATTTTACCGAGTGTGGACAACTTAACCTTGAAGTTCGATTTCACTTTCTTGGTTGATGGATTGGATAAATGCCTATATCGCTTTGTAATGTTATTGTCATGTTGAAGGTCTTTATTCTGATGGGTCGTCCAATCAAAGGGGTGCAGGACTTGGAGTTATGCTGAAGTCGCCATAAGGGGACAAGGTAGTACAGTCAAATGAGAAGCAGCAAGCTCCACACCAACAAGTTCTTTTTTTGAACCATTGGAGTTGCCCTTAGTGGGCTAACTAAAGAAAGGAACAAATAAGTGAAATTATCAAAATATCTTATAGAGCTATATCAATAAAATAAAAAATAAAAAATTACTTTAATGTTTTTTTTCTAAGGGAATGTCATTTTCTTTTGAGGCATGCAAAAGCTTTTAGTTTTACGACCTGATATATACAGAAAAGTTAATCAAGTCAAAAGGGGACATTTCGGTGTGGAGCGATTCTTCAGCCAAATCTGACAAATTTGTTCCCATTTTAACATTAAGTACTGGTGTACTACTACTATAGTACTTATAGGTCTATAGCTAGTTTGCTACAGCATACCCACTTTATCACTTTACTCTTTACTATAAACTGCAGTAAGCTTTAGTTCCTATATCTTTAGCTACATATCTAGATTCCAATTTTCTCGTAATTAACGGAGCTTATTTAATCCTCAACTTGATTAAAAAGACGCATAATTATTGAGTACTGTACTAAACACTTGCTGTTTTGCAAATTGCAAGACATCTTGTAGCGCTACTAGCACCTGAGGCTGAGGTGTGAACTCTTGTGACTTCACTTGTCACGTAGTATGTGTGTGTCTTCAATAGAAAATACAATAAGATTAGAGTTTATTAATCCATTAATCAACCAAATTTTTACGTAATCTATCTAAATTAAATCAGCGGAAACACACATGAGAGAAAATCTAAGAGAATTTGTTACT
Organism: Beta lomatogona; assembly: GCA_947646795.1. Lineage (NCBI taxonomy): Eukaryota > Viridiplantae > Streptophyta > Magnoliopsida > Caryophyllales > Amaranthaceae > Beta > Beta lomatogona. Next base: position 1,696,327 of record CANSNZ010001029.1, on the reverse strand, counting down.
AATTTGGATCTGATCGACCCTATATTTTTTTCACTTCGGCAAAAAAAATTACAAAGAAGATAATTTAAATTACATTTGTCAGAAAGAGCTCATATTAGCTCTCTATTTAGAGTAGTATTATATAGTCATAGATTTCACACATCTACTTTGACATACACAAAGATTAGTTAGTACTTAGTAGTAATTTAAACCCTAGGCAGGTTTCATCTTACAAACTGCATCATCTATATTCTAAACCACCCAGCCACCAGTGGGGCGAACAAGCAAAAACACTACTCCCTACTATTAACTAATGACAGGTAAATGATAAACAAGATGGGATTAATGCCTTAATTAACGCCCATCGAGCATCGGACTGAGAGACTTGTAAGGACTCGGAGGTAGACTGCTCTTCCGTGATGTAGCAACAAGGCGTTGTGCAAATGCTTCGATTCGCTCCCCGTTCGTCTCTGCTAAGAGGCGTTTTCCGCCAAACGTTAGCGACTCGACTCCTTTCTCCTTCACCACCTCCTCCATCGACGTTAATCCTGATCCACATAGCCCGTTTGCCTGTACAATTAACATTGATATTAGTACTAGTATTAATCAGTAATAATAATTTCAGTTTGGTAAACTAAAGTGAAATGAATAATTAGGGTCTGTTCTACCTAGCTTATTTTCAGTTCAGTTCAGTTCCTAAATGATAATCATTACTATTAATTAGTTATAATTTAATTCAGTTCAGTAGTTTTATGCCGAAGAGAACAGACCCTTACTGTACAGTCAACAGTGTACAACAACTCCTGAAGTAAATGTATTTTACGCTACAGTATGTAAATTACCAGAATTACACTAGTGATATCATATCAAACATACCGTTTCTGCCGTGACAGGATAAAAACAATGTGCTAAAAATTATATACAGTTCGAATTTCTTTATTTTCTCTTTCTTTTTACCTTTTTCTTGTTTAACAAAAGTGTCGGCGAAAATATTTTAAACAGAAAATCCGTGAATTATGCTACTGCACAATTATTACACACAACATAATTGACGAAGTTGTCGACTATCGTCGGTCTCAAATTAAAATTGCTGTCTCATCCAAATTCATTACTCTATGGTCCATTATTATATTATAAGATCAAAAAAATTAATTATAGAAATCTAGCCATGGTCCATGAATATGATCACCTAAAAAGACAATTTTCTTCATAACAAACTCAAATAAAATTATGAATTTAACTGAAATTAGAAACAAGATTACCTGAATACGAACGTAGTCACTTCGATTCCAGCAGAAAGCATTGCCTAACATTTGATCAATCGTCTCGGAAACACCGTCAACCGCAATATCAACGACGCAAGCAGTTGAACACTCACCGTTTTTGCTACCAACGCTCAATTTTCCACTACTACTCAATGTTCCGTTACCTAACGATAACACCATCAAATCCTCAACGCCGTTAACCGACGGAAAATCCACTTTGTTGTGAAGAACATGAGTAACAGCAGCAGCAGTCGGATTGTTCATCACTAAACCTCCATCAACGCCAAAACACACCGTTTTGCCGTCAACAGACGTTAATTCAAACGGCTCAAACACCGACGGTGTCGCCATTGCAGCACGACACACCTTCCAGAGTTCGAAATCCAACGCCGTCCACGCCGAAGCGCTTGCAGCAGCGCTAGAGAAAACGAACGGTGCGGATGTGTTGAGGTCGTAGCAAGGGACAAGGATCGGCTTACACGTGTCCTTGAGCGTCATAGGAGTTTTTCTCCCGTCTTTCGAGAAAACTCCGCGAAGAACCTTCTCGAGGCTTTCGCCAGAGCACCGACGAGTGTTCCGGCGACGGAGAATCCCTCCGCGCTTCGGCTTGAACATCGCCGAGAAATTTCCGACGAGGAATTTAGCGATGTCTTTCGCAGTGAACATCGGCCTACCAGAAGAATCACCGGCGGTAAGAAACGCGGCGATTAGACCGCCGATTCCAGTTCCAGCAACTATATCGAAAAAATCGGCGATCCTTAACTTATGATCGCCGGTTTTCGAGTGAATTGCTTCCTCTAAGTGGACTAAAAACGCCACAGAAACGGCAGCGGAGGTTCCTCCGCCATCGATACTGAGTATTCTGGTTTTCTTAATGCAGGTAGTAGTGTTGTTAGAGAGCCATTGTTGCTCAAGCTTGGAGAATATCTCCATTGTCATCTTACTAAGTTCCATTTCCATGGCAGTTTTTGAAGAGAGAGAATTTCAAAGTGTGAGAAAGAAGAGAGAGAAAGAAGAGAGAGGGAAAGAAATGTGAGTGATGGTCACGATATTTGTTGCTGAGTATATTAAATGGAGTCACATAGTAAGGTGTTTATATATATCGAGGAGAGTCATATTCCATTGATGATAGACGTGCGTTTTTATTTTTTAAGTATTTTTTTTTTTGTTTTTTTAAAATACAGATTATTTGCTGTTTGTTTTTAGTGGTGAAATTTTTTTATAAAATATGAGTATGTATGTAGGTAGGGAGTAGGTGGTGGAAGTATATGTTATGGGTTTTAGCACTGTTGACTAACTGAGTTGGGTGTCGTTGTCTCGTTGGCAACTTCTTACGTGTTTCTTTCTTTCAACTCCTGATGTTCCACATGTAATATTTCGCTTCATGCATTTTTGTAGTACTAAAATGGTACAACTGTATGGGTAGTGTTTTTTATACTCCCTCCGTTACATAATATAGTGCTTGTTTTTTTTTATACGGTCTTCAAGATACAAATTTGACCTTCAATATCTTCAATTCTCATTAATAAAAATTATAAAAAGTTGATATTATGAAACTACATATTTAGGCGATTCTAACAAGATCCCACATGAATATGTTTTTTTATATATTCAAATGTGAATATCTAGTCAAAGATTTTAAAGTTTGACCTCAAGATAGAGAGACAAGCACTATGTTTTGGGACGGAGGGAGTATTATTTTACTACGGTCGTCTTAAAAACTTGTTACATTGTTGCGAGCACAAGTTTTTTGTAAAGAAAAAAGATCTATAGAGATTATAACTTTATGAGAAAATAACAAATAATTTGGAGTTATATGTCGAAAAAATGATAACTATAGAGGAATATTGGTACTTTTTTGTGAATCACAATTACCAAATAAAACGATGTGGCTAGTAAAAAGAGACTTTGATTTATGAAAAACTAGCAAATCATGGACATGATGCGTGCCTAATTTTTTTTATTTTTCAAACATAAATTTTAGCCTTTTTTTAGAGTGGGATTCCTAAATTCTCCTTCACTTGTGCAAGGAATATTTATTTTACCTTAAAAAAAAGAAATGAAGGAGATATATCGACGTCGTTAAATTTCATGATATTTTTTTTCAAAATAAGAGCTGCTTGCTTCTTCCAAAGATAGGTCTTCGATCCCTCAATGTATAAAGGAAAAAATTAAGATCGGTCTTCCAGAAAAGTACATGTATGGGTATGCCCAAGTTCACTGTCGGACACATCAGTTGTGGCCGACATCAATAAACTTGAAACGCGACCTCATCAGTAGGATCCAGGCCGTTTGGAATAAACAGTCCGAGATGGCGCTCGCGGCCACATTAGAGGACAAAACCTTCCCTTCAGTCAGACTCATCATAGTCATACACGTGTTAAAGGATTACGTACCCTGTCAAATGAATAGTACTGCTATAAATAGCCAAATGGTACCATTCTGCAGATACATTCTCTCACATTCTAAGCATTACTTTCTCTCTCTATATCTCTCTCTCTCAAATCCTTATCGGACACTTACTGACTTGAGCGTCGGAGGGGGTTTCCTCGCATCCCCTCCGAGGGTAGTTTACGTTTGTCTTCCTTGCAGACTTCCAGTCTCGGACGCCCACTCTCATACTGTCGGACATCTCTTGTCCGCCACCGTTTCAATACCGAAACAGTACACATTATGTTTTTGAATATTTATTATGATAATTTAAAAAATAAAAAAAATACTACGTCCTTGTAGACTTTGGTATATAAGAAGCACTTCAGATAGTACAGTTCTTTAATTTGTTACTCCGTGGTGACATATATCACTTTATAACATAATCCATTAATTTGTATTTGGACATGACGAAAATAAATGATACTCCGTGATAGCATCAGTTCTCTCTTACACTGTTGCACAGAGTACCATTTTTTTTTTCCTTTGCAGCGATGTGTTCATGTGTACCAATTTTTAAGAGTACTATTATTGAACAACTATACTCATGTAAGATGTAACAGCTTGATCTGTTGCATTGAGAAACAGCCTAAATGATATTAGTTGCCTGTTCATTTCTACTATTTGATAAATCTTCTCATCAGAATAATTGAGATACGGATTCTAAAGGCGTTATATGCCGCTAAATCAGTGGTATAATCTTTGTGATCTTATTGATTCTTCATCGATTTTGGTAACCATTGAGGAGATTATAATGTTGTCATAATCTTTCGGAATGCTTCTTTATAATATATATTATTAATTTACCTTGTCATTAGTTGCCTATTGTTTTGGATATAAATAATTTCTAGACATTTTTTTTTCAATTAAATTAGCGTTTAAGGATGATAATCAACGTATTTCTGATCTGCCTCATCGATGACAAAGGTAGACATTGGGCGTGTTCCGCACCAATAGATGTGGTAGTAGCTTTTAATTGTCAGAGTGGCTGTTAGGTGTGCTGGTAGCTGTTAGTTGTTAGCTGTCCAAGTAGCGGCATAAGATATTGATGTTCGGTAAAAGAAGCTCTCAAAGTAGCTGTTTACAAATAAATAATTAAAAACTCAAACAAAACTTTAATATATAATTTATGCACCACTAAAAGCTACCCCAAAAGCTACAAATTGTAGCTTTTTACAAACACTACTAAAACACAACTTATACCACTAAAAGCTACCTACACCACTAACTTACCCAACAGGCAAACACTACTATTTTTTTTTTTTAATTAGTATTTTGACCTAGTTAATACTTAGAAAGCTTGTGTCGAACACGCCCATTGTACGTGTACATCCAACTCTCAAGGGTTTTTTTTGCTAAGCCCTGTGTGCACCATTAGGAGCAAATACAACTTTTAACACTGATTATTTTTCACGCCACACTATTTTTGCATAGGCTTTTATATTAATTTCTTTTTTTTCTTTTCATTGCCAAATTATAATTATTATCCAACACACATACATATAAATATCGTAAATTCTTAGGTGTAACTGTTACACCATAATTTATGGTGTAATAACTCACAAAACCATAGTTTTTTTTAAAAAAAAAAAACTCAAATATCATGAAATAAATGACAATATGACACAAGATTCATGTCATTCTTGTTGGAATTTATGTCATAATGCATGTTCATAATAAGTTATGGTGCAACATATTATACTCAAGACGCACTCTATATATATTTGTATAATTGTATATATTCCCTTGTTGAGGGGTAGTCGTCTCCTCCCTCAAATTTGTTGTAGGATAGTAGCAGCTTGTAAGGAGTGACTACAAAAATTTTCTTGCATCATGCAAATTATACTGTTCAGTAAACAACTTGTACCACCAAACATGAAAAAGCACTAATTAATGCTTCAAAAATAAGTCGACATTAACTTAGTTGGTTAAATTCGTGAAGAGGTGATACCCACGACCTGAGATCAAATTATGTCTACATTATTCACCCTTGTGACACTCTCTTACACATAAAGACCGCTTTAAAAATTTGCTACTATTATTAAAATGTTAAGTTATTCTTTTCAATTTGCTATTCTGCTATTAGTATACTATTTTTCCATTTAGGTATCCTTTTGTGTAGTAGAGTGTAATATCTATCTATACTAATATACTAAAAGGTATTGTTAAACAAGGAACGGTTCCATGTATTGCTCTTACTTATGGTGTTTTACTCTAAATGCATTATGTAAGATTTAATCTCATGACTTCAAGCTTATATACTAATATACTAAAGTTTTAAACACTAAACCAAGTCATATTTTGTGTTATCATTTTAAAGTAAAATATTAACAAATAAAAAATAAAAATTACCCGAGACATAGCACGGGCCAAAAAATTAGTTGAATATTTTCTGCCACTTAAATTATTAATTATAGCATTATTATTTGTAATTTTGAAATGTCATCACAAAATATTTGAGAATTTTTTCCCTTCAAAAAAAAATATTTGAGAATTTTTAATATAAATCCAATAACTAAGGGCCCGTTCGTTATCGTTTTTTGTTTTCAGTTTTCAGTTTTTTTGAAAACTAAAAACCAAAAACAGGAAACCAGAAAAAGTGGTTTTCACTTTTTAGTTGTCAGTTTTCAAAATCATCATGTTCCCAATAAATTTGACTAATTTTTTATTCATTATAGGACATATATCATATGACTTTGAAAATCAAAAAACCAAAAAACAGAAAAACACAGTAGTACCGAACGGACCCTAATAGATTAACTCCTTAATATGGGCGTTTAATTTTTGACAGATAATTTCAGTTTTCAACCTTAACTGAGCTTGAGTTGGCTAATGGTCTCACGCAAAAACCAGTTGCATAATGTTAGAGGTTAGTAATTTTAGAATATAGAGCATGTGAATTCGGATCCATATCCAAGCTAATCTTTTTTGAAAGATGTACAAACGACTTCACACAAAATTAACAATCTAGGATAGCTTGAAATCTTAAACCTTAAATGATCTGTCGATCCAAACTAACATCCCAAATTCAAAGCAAGACTTTTTGTTTTCGTTATCATGCTTCAAGAAGAATTTTGAGCTCGAATTTCTAAATTAATTAGTACTGCCTCCTATTCAACTTAGAGGTGGAAATGGGTGGCTTGGATCGAAATTGAGGTGAAGTCAATTTGATTGTATCTCTCTTCTGATTAAAGTGTGCGTGAGATCTGTGCGAATTAACTTGGTTAATATCAAGTTAACATCAGTGTTTGTATATACACCCCATTAGAGGGATGCACTTTTTTTTTAATCCATTGGAGCCACGAAGGCAGTACAAAGTACAAAGAAGGGGAGGGGGGATTCGAACCTATGATCTATCGTTCACAGCACCTCAATCTTAACCACTAGGCTAAGACATCTTTGGTAGAGGGATGCACTTTGATGGCAGGGATTTCTTATTTCCCTCTACTTTACAACTATTGCACATTTGCACCACACGTAACAATATAACTCTCTGACAAATACCGAAAAAAGGGGAGTTACGTGGATAAAAAAAATGAAAATAACTTTTAAAATATCTTGATTAGTGTTGAACCCCATATATGTTGTGCACATGTGAGTTGTCCCACATTGGAGAAAGATGAGAGAAAATATCATAATATAAGTTAGAGGGGCTACTCCTACTATTATCAATTAGTTTTAGTATAGAACCTTCTTTGGGCTTTTATGTGGACCGAACTCTCCTCCTACAGGGTAGGCCATTTCAACAGTTGTAGAAAATATTTCCTCCCTACTCTAAGAGCCTTGACTCTATTACTTACAACTTTCATTTCTTAGGCTTTCTTACCTATGTAACCTATATAAGCATCTATATCAAGATACTACTCCCTCCGTTTCATTTTAATCTACACACTTTCCTTTTTGGTCTGTTTCGTAAATTAAAATGAAACGGAGGGAGTATAAATTTACGAAATCATGAAATAAGTATAAATTAAATTTTCGGGTCAATATTAACTTCAAGTCGATAATAGCTAGATTGGAAAGGATGTTCTTGAGACATGTTGTTTCGGGTCAAATTCGAGTAATGTAACTCACTTATATATTTTCGGGTAGCTATTTTCAGGTCTAGGATAACGCTTGTATTTAGGAGCTTCGAAGATGAGAAATTGCATGGAGGACTTGTTCTTTTGCGGTTTTGCCACTGTTTATGTAGACTTCCTTGTGCAAACGTATTCTACTCGAACATTTTCTTAGCTACTTCGATTAACTTTTACCATTCTTCAGTTAAGTGCGATTAACATTTACCATTAGTAACGCAACAATACCACTTGACTACTAAGACAGTAGACACTAGACACTGAACTGGTATACACTCACACGCTGACAGACACTGTACTCGTCGTTTCCTACGTGTTTCGTATTTTTAAGGTGGTAAGTTCGCACGTGTAACGACGTGTCTCCGTATCGTATTTTCTGACTCCCGCCAATTTCGGCTTCTTAGACGGAAACTGTTACCGTTTTCCTTTTTCCTCCCTCTTTCCCTCCTTTGTATTTCAAGTTTATAATTTATTCAAAAAAAAGATAACTTTTGTCCACATTCAAAGGCAATAAAATAACGAAAGGTAGATTAAGTTAAATTAAAGTTTGCATTTTTAAACAAACTTGCACTAGAAAAAGAAGAAAGAATAAAAATGGTGGTCCATTAATCCACTAACAACCAACAAGTAACCACCCCCACTGCCGTAGAAATTAAAGAAAAACTTTATACTTCTTCCGTTTCATTTTACTTGCTACACTTCCCAATTCACGGACTCCTAGGCAATTTTTGGAGAAGAGAGAGGTAGAGAGTAAAAAGAAAAGGGACCCATGTGAGACGAGAGAGATAGAGAGAGTTTATTACCCAAAAAGGAAGTGTAGCAAGTAATATGAAACTTTCCTGTATGGAAAGTGTAGCGAGTAATTTGAAACGGAGGAAGTATTATAATTTTAGCATAAAGTTTGTAATGTCGTCAAGAATCATAATACCGTGCCAAAATGAGAACCACAAGGCAAGGTTTGTTTTTCTAACTAACCACAAAAGTATTTTATTAAGATGCTAAGTGCTATTGACAAGATTTTCTATTAGCATCTACGAAAATTCATTCTATTGGCAAATACAATGGATGATGATGAATGATTAATCATGAAGAATTTAATGTACCTAACTCTAATTTTATAGTAATTAATCTAATTAAAGATTAAAGACCCACAAATTTTGGAGCTATCAATTATGTGGGCCAATATTGGTGATGATTATTAATACGTTAGAGACCAAGATAAATTAAATAATTAATTGATTGATTAAGGTTTAAATTAAAGAAGCAAACAATTCAAGTGTTTATTGGCCCCCCTTTAAGTTTTGAGGTAATTCGAATTCTAAATTTATTACGTTATGTTATGGTGGACACAAGATGTACAAAGATAATGAAAAGATTTTGGCTTTGGTCCACAATCTCGGATGCAAATTTATTTAGTGAAAAGTTGTTAGTACAATTAGATTAAATATGGTATTATCTACTACAATTCTACATGCATATGACTATATTATATGACTATATTATTTGGCTACTCATAGACAATTTCCCCTGTGGATGTTATATAGCTTAGTAGGTAAAGTCTTGTGGGGTTGTACCCAAGACTTAAGATTGAATCCCGTCTACACTCTGCATCATTGCATTTAGTTGTTCACTTACACTAAAAAAAATAGACGATTTCCCCTCATCAAGGTGTCATATAATCAATCTTTCACACGTATATGTGCCTCAATTTTTTTATGACAAGTGGGTTTAATGGGGGCAATGTTAAAGGTGGAATGAATGAAACTAGAAGTGAATGAAAATAGGGAAAGAACATAAAAGAAAGTGATTAAAAAAAAAAGCGAAAATTGGCCTCAATACCACAACCTAAGGCGCGGGTGCACCCAACACTACCAACTTTGACTAGTAGCCAAAACACCACAAACTATTGGCCTGGGTGCAACGAGTGTCATAAATGACGCCGAAAATAACTTTTCTCAATGCATTTTCACGTGACTTAGGCTTTTAATTCATGAAAAATTAGGATAAATGAAAGAAAAAGGGAAAATTGGAAGAAAAAAAAATAGTACGGATTACCCACCACGGGCAAAAAAGTTAGCTCCGGTGTTATTTATGACGCTCGTTGCACCGGGGCTAATATTTCGTGGTGTTTTGGCTACTAGTCAAAGTTGGTGGTATTGGGTGCACCCGCACCATAGTTTGTGGTGTTAAGACTAATTTTGCTTAAAAGAAAGTGTTCATATTACAGGACAATAGACGTGATGGAAAGATTATTATATATTAAAATTTATGTTGTCATTTAGTAAAATGTATAGGAATACAACTCTTACAATTTTCAAGATAACTTCCTCCAATGCTTAGTTAATTCTGATATTGAGTTCATTCATCATACATTCGGGTATACCCAGTACATGGTACACCCAAAACTAACTTATGCTCATTTACGACTCTCCTTTTTAGTACATTTTGCTTATTTGGATGTTTCAAATGAGCAATGAGCAAAAAAGGACCCTTGAGTGTATCATGTTCACAATACACCAAGGTGTATGATAAAATTTATTATTTTTATTAATTGTAGCTCTTAGTGCCAATGGAAAGATGAGAAAAGGAGGTGGTTTTCCTTACGAATATGAGATAATATGGTTGGTGAAATAGTGTGACATTAAATGGGACAGTTTATGACGATATTGAAAAGGAAAAATATATTTATTAAATGAGGAACGTGATAGAAGTAGGGACAATTAGGAACAACCTCATAGATAAAAATGGAGATTACAAAACTTTTTTGAGGAATTGAGTATCTTGCAAAATTGAATGGTTATGGGATGAGGATTTAGTTCTTTATGATAAATATCTAAGAAAAATCCTTTGATTGGCATATGGACTACGGAGTATGTTATATGTACATTGGATGATGATGATTGATGGAGAATTTGTGGTATACGGTATACCTAACATTAATTTTTAAGAACCCCATGAAAAGTTAAAGACCCACAAAATCGGAGGTTATCAATAGGTAGGCCGGTGTTGGGATGTTAGCATTGTACTTTCGTAAACCCGATTACTCCGTTTATTTTTAAATGCAACAAAGGGGTATTTTTTGTGAGATATAAAATATTCCTTTGTTGCATTTCAAAAGAAATGGAGGAAGTATTAATCTTAATTTATTATATACAAAATAACAATAAAGATTGAATTTAAGTGCGTAGCTTAGTGCCCTAGTAGGTGCATTTGACCAGTGAATTTTTTTATTTTGTTTTTTCATTTCTAAACTTGTTACATTTATGATTCAACCAGTGATGAAGATTGTTGTTTTTTTGCAATTCTAAACTTGTTACATTTAAATGAACCTACTAAGGCATGAAAATGTACATATTTTCTTTTTGTTTTATTCGTTAATAAGATGAGAGAGCTCAACAATAACAAGATTTTGGCTAAGTCAATCATAAACAGAAAAAAGAAATCATAATATGTTTTGCCTGGGGAAATGATATAATAATGTAGTACTGTACTTTAGTAGCATCATATATTTTGATTAGGAGATTCTATACGACTCCTTGACAAATTTTTTTTTTCTCCCACTAGGAACCCCTTGGTAAGAAGAATGACCATATTGGACCAGCACCTCTCGCAGGTCAGCCAGTCTAGCTACACAAGTCAACGCTTGAGATTAAGGGAGGACATAAGGAAATCCTTACTCCCAAGAACAAGTAGATAGTGGGGTTCGAACTTGTGACTTTGAGGTCACAAGGTGAGTTCCCCACCACCTCCACCAAGCAAGCTTGGTTATATGACTCTTCGACATTGCATGGGACTAGAAGAGACTACAATATAATATACTTATATTCTGATTAGGAGATATTCACAGTAAAGTTATCTGCATTACTCTATAGCCTTTACTAAGACCATTTTCTCGTGGAAATTGTGTTATCTATATTTCTTTAACTATTAGGCTACCTCATGCAATATCCCCCACATCGAAATTTTATCATTATATATATTAAAAAAAACTGTAAGGACTTGTGAAAGAGTTAACGAACAAATTAAAAGAGTGAAAGTAAAAAAATTAAACATAAACATAAATTTAAATAACCATTAAACTATCACAAATCAATTAAATAATTCACTCAATATTAGTGACTCACACTCATTACTTTCGTCAAATAGGAACATGCACCTAAGTGCATGTAGATCTAGGATGGTGCATTGGTGCTCAAGGTTGAGCTCTATCCACGGTTTGCTCTTGTTATATTTTGTAATAAGATGAAAGAGTCCTCTTGTAAGTACGATATTACCATGTTAGATAGTGTAAACTCCCCCTTCTATTGTATTCCATTAATCAATATTTGTAAGATTATAATGATTGTCCTAATCATATTAGGAAACTAACAAGATCTGTAAAATTATTATTTTACAAAAATATATCTTAAATATAGAAAGAGAATATTCTATATATATTTTCTATATTACTATCGAATCGAGATATTTCATAGGTCAACTAAAACTCACATTAGTGAGCTAAATAGTAAATACTTTTGAAGAATGGAAGCAAAAGATAAGGGGATCCCTTCTCCCAAGTTTCCCCTAATGGGAATATAAGTCATAAATTTCCAATCTTAACTTAAAGGTGCAATCATATTTACTACTTAGCTTGGTTTCGTGGTGTGCTTTGTTTCAATTGTAGATTTTTTCTGCGAGCTCATAAGATTCCTACATATAGGATTAACACATTCTCGAATTCACAATGTGCCTTTTGGACCTATGTACACAGTACACGTATAAAAATGACATAGAACTTCATGATAATATAATACATATAATATTATGAACATAATTTACAATTTTTTGAAAATTGATACTTTGTCCGTTCTTTTTTAATTGCATTATTTTATTATAGTCAAACTTGACAAATTATTGCCATATATATTCAAACGTAATCAATATTAATTAGTATCAAGTGATATACTATTAGAACCATCTCAATGTGTATTTTAATTTCCAAATATCAATGAGTGCGCTCAATACGAGTAGTTCCAAATATTTTCCAAAAATGTCATGATATATATGAGAATGATGACAACCATTAGATGTAAGCAATCCAACGGTGGAAAAGGGGTTGTAGCATAAGGAAGCTAAGGGGTGTACTATAAGAAGGGGGATCACTTGAATCTACACACATTCTCTCTTCCTAATGATGATTATCATATCATAACACTATAATCACGCGTCATATATGTGGTAGCGCATGTTGGTGAGTATATGAGTGTTTTATTGATTAATTTATATGAATTTTACAAATAAGTAGATATATGTCAAATTGACCGAGAGGATGTCAACTCGAAATTCATTCTTGAACACAAAGAGGAAAGTTTAATGATGGATGTGACAAATTGTGATCAAGTTAAGTATAACATACGTAAAGGTTTAAGTATTGCTTGGTCCAGTGGTAAAAGTTTGTCACATTCATTGAATTTTTGCTCTGTTTTCAAGAACTCCTATGAGGGAATTCCCTTACCCTTATTCCTCCTATTCATAAGGGTTCTTCTATGCATAGTTGGGCTTGGTTGTTTGTAGGATTTCAAACCTATAAATTACTCCACTTGTCTTTATTTAACCTTAAAAAAAATGTAATGTAAATGTATATTTATAGGTGTTTAGATGTAATGAATTAACAATATAATGTATAGCCATCATCTTAAGAAAATAGAGGGAGAAAATTAAATGAGAAAACCTAGAGAATGATCTACAAATATGTTAAAGCTGAACTTTCCTATGAAATTTTGTCTATCCTATTTAAGTTATCGTAATATATGAGGATCATTTCTATCAAATTTCATGATTATTGAAGATCATTAAGACTTACTGATAGAGCTAAAATTGTAGCACTTGTCTATAGGATACAAAAAATTATGCTTGTAATGTACTCCACACTCATGCCTAACCTAAAACTTCTTTGGGAAGCATTAAGCCAAAATGGGTTGATTAGAGGAAAACAAAAACCTAATTAAGCTAATGTCATACAATGACAATACACAAGGAGAAGGGCAAGAAGGCACACCTCAAAATTGTGCTTCTGGATATAGCTTGATCAGCGGAAGGAAAAGAAAGGATTTCATCCATTCATCATACTTCTACTATGTCCCAAGGAAAAAGCTAAGCGTCAGTTAAGTAATGGTTGTCACATTCGTAGTATTAAGTCTAGTATTGGTTTCTCTAATAATGTTTTACTTTATGATAACATATAGCTGTGTCTCTAATCTTGTATCCCACGAAATGACCTTTGGCCATAAATAGTGGGTTGCGTTGTTCTTTGCTTGTGTGTACTTGTTGCCAAAAAAAATTTGTGTGTGTCTGCCATTAGGCTACTCCCACACCTCTCTAAAATGGCCCTCACAAAAGAGGGTAATAGCTAATAGGGACTAATTAAACAAAGTAGTATCCAAATTGCTTTAGATCCCATGATAGATTTTCCATACAGAAACTAGATAGATAAGTCCATAATCCACAAGGAACACACACACACAATGACACAACTAGATAGTAGAGCTGACCAACTTCAGCACGGCCCTTTTTTTCTGGGCGGGCTTTGGACAAGCCAAAAAAGACATTTTAGTCTAATTTTTTGGCCCAGTCCGAAAAAGCCCGCTCGGCCAGGCCGAAATAACGGGCTTCGGGCACAATTTTTTGGCCCGGATTTGGGCCCGGCCCGGTCAATGGGCAAATTTTTGTGGGCTCGGCCCGGTCCATGATCACCTCTACTAGATAGCAAGTTGGTTCCAATTTTGACAAAATTTCCTCAATAGTGCTTGCTTTCCTCCTATTACATCTTTCTTTATTCCTTTTTCCTTCACACCGCCATTGACTATTGACTCAAACTTCACCTTACCTATCTCAAAATCTCAGAATTTATTTTCCACCATTAAAACAAAAACCACACTTTCTCTCTCCTCCTCCTCCTCTATTCATCAATGGATTCCCCAATCTACCTCCTCCCACAAGACACTCTCCACATGATCTTCATCAAACTCCCACTTCGTCAAATCATTCTCTGCAGATCCATCTCCAAATCCTTCAACAACCTCCTCACTTCCTCTTCTTTCCTCCACCTCTTCTCTTCTCTCCACCCTCCTCTCTCTCTCCTCGCCCTCCGTCCTCCTCACCACCACCACAATCGCCACCGCCAACCACCACCACCACCACCACCAACATCAACTTTCTCTCTCCTCCACGCCTTCGATCCTCTCTCCAATCAATGGCTTAAATTCAACCTCACTTTCCTCCCCTTCACTTCTCTCTCCCCTGTCACTTCCTCACTCGGTCAGATCTACCTCTGGGGCGACTCACCCGAGTCATCAACTCGCTCACTCGTCGTCTGCAACCCATTAACCCGGGCTTACCGGGTTCTCCCCCCACTCGGGTCGGCGTGGTCTAAACACGGGTCGGTTTTATCCGGGTCGGGTGGGCGAGTTCTTGTACTAACTGAACTTGCTACTTTGTATTGGTGTAATAGTAAGAATAATTGGATGAAGTTTTCGTCGAATTTACCTTCTAAACCTCGGAGCCCCATTTTGGTGAAGAGCTCTTTGTATGCGCTCTGTGATGTGGGGTCCCCTTGGAGAAGTCTATGGAAGTTGTTTACTTGTAAACTTCCTGAATTTGAAACGACGTCGTTGGGGTGGAGTAGGGTTGAGAGGAGTGAGTGGGGGGATGTGTTTGATATATTGAAGAGACCTAGATTGGTTAAAGGAGTTGGGAATAAGATCTTGATGGTTGGAGGGTTAAAATCGTCTTTTTCATTGAATGCTTCTTGTTCTACTATTTTGATACTTAGATTGGATTTGGAGAGTTTGGAGTGGGATGAGGCAGGGAGAATGCCGTTAGATATGTATAAGTGTTTTCAAGAATCTTCTAAGTTTAAGGTTTTTGGAGGTGGGAATAAAGTTTGTTTTTCGGCTAAGAGAGTAGGGAAGTTGGCATTGTGGGATAATGGTGCCGGTGGCGGTAGTGGTAGTAGTAGCGAGTGGCGGTGGATCGAGGGGGCGCCCGGGTATGGAGACGGGTTGTTGCGTGGGTTCGTCTTGGATGCGTGTCTTGGTGCTGTGCCCTGATTGTTGGTGTTTCTTTTGGTTTTTCATTCTAGTCAATCTGATCATATTTTTTGGTGCGAATGAGCCACAAGGGCGGGGATGAGAATCAATCCCAGGATTACCTGGAACCGGGAGGGAAGCTCTAACCAACTGAGCTATCCCTCACTCTCAGTCAATCTGATCATATACATACATATATAGGATATGTTGTTGTGAGTTGTGACTAGTTGTTCTTTGAACAAGTTAATCTTTGTTGTGATTGGTATTGGATACAAATGGTATCTATCTATGTTGTCTTTACTGTTAGTTAAGTTTTGAATGTGAGTTTAATTTGTAGTTGTTGTAGTAGTTCTGTTGCTAGTTTTAGATTGCAATGACTACTCTCTTTTACAATATAAACATATTGGCTTCACTCAAGTGGTATTACTTGCATTTGTTAGTTCATGGCATTGAATGGGTGGGAATTGTATTGATGAATGTGAATTAAAATTGTTCTGTTTGGGTTTAGGATCTGGAATGGAAATTGATAGGCTTGACACCCAACTATTTACAACCAAGGGTGCGTTCTCTTCACCTGATTCTCATGAACTTAGCCTTGAAGTTAACTTCTTTGAACATCGTCTTGAGAACTTCTATGATCTTATTGTGTCTTTAGCTTAACTTCTCGGAACTAATTGGTTTTGAACTTTCACTTGTCTTGACTTAGCTTAACTTCTCATTCACAAATTATTCCCAATATACTCTCATTCCCATTCCTCCATCTCCAATCTCCTTGCCAATTTGCCAAAATCCTAGTTGATCGTCAAACTGTTGTACTTATCATGGTTCGTGACTGTTTTCCCGGAAGAACATGAGCTTTGAACAAATTAACCAATATGTTACACCTAATAGGCGAACACTGAGGTGTGGTTAGACTATACAAACAGCCATCCAACGCGAGAGCATCGTGGACTGATTGATTTCTTGAAACTTTTGCCTCCATTAAGGGAATCCTCAGGTCTCAGCTTAATAATCATATGTTCATCTGAAATGAGGTGTTTGATTATAATGCATTAATGCTGTTGGTGTAACTTCATTATGTAGAAAGATAAATAACAGAAAGAGCCATGAGCTAACTCACGAGTCTTAGAATCCAACAACCGAAGATAGCACTGCAAGAAAATCAAGTGAAACAGATGAAACTTTGTCAACTTCTTTCCTACAGATGTTGTATGAAGTTATCTTTTTTCGACTTTTATTAAATTTTTAACCAAAGAATTAAGACTGTCACTGTAAGTATTAACTCAAGTGCATGATGAATATACTCAGCAATTCAGCAAATGAAGAAATGTAACTGACAAACTTGCTTGGTAAAAACTCTGAAGTTCACAGGTGACATCAGTTCAGCAAAATTATTGAATATAGTTTGGCATTTTTGGGGTGCAATGCAATCCCTGCAATATTATTGCAATCTCAGTTCACAAATTTTTAACATATTTGGCATGCACTACTGTCTACTGCAGTCTGCACATCTGGGTGTACCATATATTTATGTACGTGAGAACCTAGGTGTATGGAGTAATAGAATATGGGATGGTACTTAAAAGGGAATGAAGTTTATTGAACAACTCCAAGTCTATAAGAGTATAAGGCCCTGTTCTTTACGACTTATTTTCAGTGCCATTCAGGTTCAGTTCAGTTACTATCTGCATTTCAGTTTCTTTCAGTTTTGTACTTTTGTTCTGTTCAGTTCAGCACAGTTCAGTCCAAAAGAACGGGGCCGAAGACTATAACAATATGGCTCCAGCAAAACAAAAATAAGGCTTCAATTTATTCCTCAGCATCCCTAAAGGGCTAAAGGCTAAGACAACCTATTTATTCACGGGAATCTATAATCCCTTATAATTATCGGTCATAAACATAGCTACCAAGGATTCTTAGGTCGTATTAATATAACCCCAGAAATATACTGGTTTAGAATTTTTCTTTTATTCACATTTTTTTTTTGTTTTAGACCACTAGATATTTTATTGTCGTACTCAACACAGCCATTGAATACATTTCAATTTCTTTTGGAGTTATTCAAATGCTGCATATTGTAAATGAAAAAGAAACTATGAGTGTGTTTTGTCTATTAAGATTTAAAATCAAAAAAGTAAGATAAAGATAATGCACCTTTAAGAACATTGGAATAATATCATGTTGATTTATTTTTCCATACATAGCTTTAAACTTATACTCTCCCTGCTTTTTTTTGTTTGCTACTACATTGTTGTGTTTGAGAAATGAACCACTAAATTTGACCGATTATTTTGATTTTTTTTATAAGTAAAAATATAGTCATGTGTGGTCTTGTTAGATTCGTCTCGATGTGTAGATTCATAATATCAAATTTTATAATTTTTGCTTTAACAAAATAAGAGATATTAAGGATTAAAATCATTTTGAAAATCGCGCAACAACAATGTAGCAAATTAAAAAAAGCATAGGGAGTACTATTAATTTTAAAATGTGAATACGGGTGAAATTCTTGTAAACAATTGGATTATTACGATAAAACTTAATATATTAATGCAATCAGATAGACTTGTAAGAGACCGCCTACTTTTAATTTAAAATTAGTCAACGAGCCAATCTTAATATTAAGAATAGAACGAACCACATTTCCGAATATAATAACAAGTTTAATCTATTTAGTGACCAGTTTAATCTATTTAGTGATCAATCTAATCCATTCAATAATTACATGCTTGAATCCATCTAGTGACTAATTTAATCCATTCGTTGACTAATTTAATCCAAGCCGGGTTATTTCTTAAAACTATCTTATGTTGTTCGAGATTCAAAGAGAAACAAATTAAAGAATGGAGAAGAAAATGGACGACTAGGTTAGTGTCAACTGCCTAGTGATAGTGTTGGGTTAGAGTAAGATGAATCGGGCTTGTTAGGATAATTTAGGTTTAGATTTGTCTAATTATATATTAAAATTAGACCGCCTATTCTAATAATTTGTGTAATGCATTACAGAAATTTAAGTTGATTAAAAAATTTAGGATTTCAACGAATTCTATTATAAATCTAAGGATTTTTTGTTAAAAACTACCTATTAATTGCAACTTTTTGAAAACAACTACCTAATAAGTCTAATTTTTAAAACAACTACCTTTATCATTTTTTTTTGTTAGCACTACCAATACACGGTATTACTAACGTTTACTATGTATGGGTCTGAATTTATTTTTTCTGATCTGATCTGATCTGAAATAAGCAAAAGTAAGGTGAACTGGACATAGCCTAAGTACTTTAAGATTTACGGCCGACAAATCAACCAATCTACACATTTTATAAGATATTGTTATACACTTATACTTGTAAACTTGACTATGACATCCCTTCATTAATAGGAGTAATTCCTAATTAATGAGGCTCCATCCACGTAGTATCACATAATCAAACACATGCATGTAACTCTGATATATCACTGTTCTTCTCAAGTTTATATTATAAATTTGTGGGCCTGTGGCCGAAAAACGTCGGCCCGTTTAAGGCGGCAGTGGTTACGATGCTTTGGTCAATGCTACTTCTTGCAGAAATGCTTAGGTGGGAATTGGGATGACAGCTAGGGAGGTGAGCTGGCGGTTGGGGTTGGGGGTATTTTGTGTAAAAAAAAGTATTTTAGGAAGATACTTGGCAATTGGTGGAAAATAAAAGGGGTATGGAAAGATAACTTCAAATAAAAGTTACTATTAAGGACCTGTTCTCTTCGGCATAAAACTACTGAACTGAATTGAATTGAATTGAACTGAACTGAACTGAATTGAACTGAACTGAACTAAATTATAACTAATTAATAGTAATGATTATCATTTAGGAACTGAACTGAACTGAATTGAACTGAACTGAAATGAACTGAACTAAACTGAAAATAAGCTGGGGAGAACAGGCCCTAAGTTCATATCCATTGGTTGTGAGTATGGTTTTTGTGTTTTTAGATATGAAAAATAGTTTTCATTGATTGAAGTTCGAGACTCAACATGAAGGTATTGGAATCTTATTGGAATCTCGGATGCGGTCAACATGGCTCGATGAAGAATGATATTCCCAAACTATGTCAGAATGATAGACTTTCTCATCAATAGCTACTTGATTCAGCAAATACAAGGGGGTTGCGCTGTATTGCTTGATCTAGTTTATTGTAGTTTATTCGAAGATGGGTTTGATTTAACCTTGTTTGGTTGTATCTTGTTTTTCTTTAATACCTATTGTAGATGTCGTTTGGTTTTTGATTAATGAAATTTCTCTTTCAAAAAAAAATTTAAGTTCATTTTACAATCAAATTAAGTTTAGAAAAATAATATGTTTTTCTCATCTTATATTCACTTGCCTCGTGGAAAATCAATTCAGATAAGTGAAAATTGGATATGGCATCCTAAATGAACAAAATATATTAAAACACATAGTGTTGTAAACAATTTAACTTGTGGAACTTGAAACTAAGGTACGTGGTTAAAATTATCAGCTCATATGTCAGACTCCTCAATTAGGTATAGATGCATAACAATTATTCTTATAGTTTAACCTAATTCAGCCCCCAAAATATACATTTATGTCCTACTTTTAGCAATTATCAGGTTTAGTTGAAGTTCTTCTCACCTTATTTTTACTTATGTCATGAAATATAAAATCCAGATAAGTGAAAATTGGGTAAAGACAATGCAACTTAAATGAACAAATATAGCATAAAATGGGAAGTTGTTAGAATAACATTTTTTTTACAGGTGAGAGTAACATATTACTTAAGAAGCAGGGACACAACTACCTGTTTTAATAGTAAGAATTGTGATCAAATGATCGATTAGATTTGAAATCTTTTGAAACTTTCCTAATAAAAATTGCAAATTGTGATAACTCGTTTGTAAAATTAAAAACTTAAATACGACATATATTATTATTAATTTTGTTTTGGCCCCACTACATATCAATTATAAAATCTGCCATGACAAGATTAGGTTTTTTAAACTCGTACCTCAAACTCTTTTTTTGAAGTAAATAAAAATGCATACAATTACTCAAATAGTATAAATCTTCAAGCCAATACCCCAAAAATATACAACAAACTTTTCCAAGATCCAATTAGAACACCATTACTTAAAATGACCAAATTACCCTCAAACTCAAGTTTGTTATGCATTTGTCATCCTCACACCGTCACGTCACAACTCACACGGGCATGTACATGACAGTTGACTGCAGAAGTAGTTACTAAACTAGCAGTCACACATAATGACAGCACTGTAGTGAAGCTGAAGTTATTCGTACAGTAACAATAGTGTGGAATGCAGTTAACTGCAGTTTCCAGTTTCCTAATCACAATGAGCTGTGCGTGTGAGACTACAAACGTGTAAAGACGTGTCTACATTTAGGAATGTTCAAAATGCACCAATATTAGCTTACGTCCTCTTTCCTTTTCTTTGAATTTCTAGTTTTATCCACATTCAAATTTAAACAACGCATACAAAAGGCATAAATCAAACAAACTTTCCAATTCTACCATTTTTTTATGAAAAAAGTGAGAGCATAAAATTGGTGGTCCATTAATCCACTAAGAAGCAACCAACATATATCAACCACACTCTTATAAAGTAAGGTGTATTTTTATGTATTTTTTTAGTATAAAGTCGGCAAATGAATGCAATGTACCTACAAAGTATGAAGGGTATATAAAACAAGGTCTTCGCTTCTAACTAACGACAAAGGACAAGGGCTTTATTATTTTTTTTGTTCAGGAAAGATAATTGGTCCGAAGACCAACCCCTGCTAGGCTACTAGCATGCAGAGCACACCAGCTCATTGCCTGCAGGGGCGGATCTAGGATTTTGAATTTGGGGGGTCCTAAGTCTCCTAACTAAACCAAGCAAATAGACAAAGATCGTAATAATATATGCGAAATTTAGCTTTAACAGTAAGAAAACCAAACTTTATGTTATCTGAATCATATATTAGATATACCTTCATTATATCAATACTTCAAGTTATTTCCATTTTTAGTAAATTCAACAATTTGACTTTTACACTCATAATCAGGCGCGATTCTACCTTTAATATCTTCAATTATCTGTTCCTAAAGTTTTTAGGAAGTTGATATAAATTTGGTAAATGTAAATATTAGAAACAAATCCAAAATTTTACGTATTAAATTATTTGTAAGTTTTTGTAAATAAATCTTGGTTATACTTTTTTGAAAGAAATGACTGGTCATACTTAATATAGCAATAGTGTACAAAGTCAAATTGTTGAATTTATTTGAAAAAGAAAGGAGAATAATCGAGATATCACAAAAAAAAGGTTAAAAATTAGAGCTAAAATTAAGAGAGATGTATATTATTGAAGATAATGAAATAATATCCAACATAGAAAAGAAAAATAGCAAAAAGTAAAAAGTAAAATAAACAAACAAACAATAATGCATCAAGCAAATTAAGAAGAAAGAAAAAAAAAGGAAGAAAAAGAAGTTGGAAATGGTGTAGGGATTCGAACCCGCATACTGCATGCAAGAATTTGTTGGTAAGTTTACCACCAGACCAAAGCTACATTGTATTGATTTTTAGTGCGGGTATTAGTTTTATACTATGTATTTGTCTGACGTTAAAAGAAAAAGGAAACTGATTTTTTTTGGTGGGGCCTGTGCCACCCAGGACCCTTAATAGGTCCGCCCCTGATTGCCTGGGTAGAGGAATTTATACCCACAAGCAAACATATTTATACAAACTCTCCAAATTGGAGAGTGATGAGAGTCGAACACCCGACTTTGCGGTTGGGAGGTGGGAGCACCAACCATTGGGCTCCCACGAGGACCTCCAAGGACAAGGGCTTTATGAAATAGGAGTACCCATTATTAAGATGCGGCAAAAGCATTTGGTAAAAGATTTTGCAACTAACCCAACTTCTAGGAAATTTCCCACATTAGTAAATACTGTTAGATTGGATGAACTAAAAGATTGAGGGTATTTAAACATGGATTTTGAAAGAACGTGCTAGATAAGGCCCACAAAGATTCAAGCTATCAATATATGTGGGATATGGTGATTATTTACTCGTGGCTTATAGGCGTGGGAACCTCTAAGGAAGTAGGCGTAGCTATCAAAATCGATGTACATGGAGTGATAGGGAAGTTTGGATGTAAGCGTAACAATTACCAAGTTTCACTTCATCTAGTGATGGATTTTAAACTCCGTGATTTAAGGTTTCAAAATGGGAAATAGTTACAATATTTTTTTTGGTGTTTGCACCCGGTTCACCCTTCGGGCTACATCCGGATCGAGGCCAAGTTCGGGGTGGTTAGGTTTCATTCCTCTTCCAAGGGTGTTGCGGGGATTCGAACACGGATCCGTCCTACCAAAGCCAGTCCCCATCACCACTGAGCCAACACTTACTTGGTAGGAAATAGTTACAATATGGTATCGGATTAAACTGGTTTCATTAAAAGTACTCATAATGACTTATAAGGTAGTTAATCAAAACAAAATTAGACTCATCTAACCCACCACTATGTAGATCTTTAAAACGGAATGTGCCTATATGTACACGACACATGCATATAGAGAGGTGTCATCATCGCATGTACTTGTGATGACGTCACATGATGTCCCATATAAACGATGAGCTATACTTGTGCATGGATGCATAGATATGGTGAATTTTATTTCATGGACATTATGATATGAAGTGCTCTTACACAAGAATGCATATGAGGTAATGAGACGTTTTAAATGTTTATTTTCAAGAGATTTCAAAAGTATTTTATTTTAGCTGTTGACCAAATAAGATTAGGCACTCAAGTCTCAAGCTAATCTAATTAAGAATGAACGAGCTAAAGAATAGTGATATCATAAGTATTTTAGGGGTCGTTTGGTTCACTATTTTTGGGCTTCAAGAAACGGAATCGATTAACGATTCCCTTTCTTCTTATTTGGTTCAACCCCTCATCAATCCCTTACCATTACTTGATGGTAATGGATTCCCCATCCCCCTCAAGTAACAAAATCCATTACTTGAAGGTAATGATTACCATTCATTTCCATTTCTTGGCTTCAACCAAACACTCAATAAAGGTAACCATTTTTGTTACCATTTCCCTCCTCTATTTGTATCAATTCCCTTTCCATTCCATATGTTGAACCAAACGACCCCTTAAAATAAACTGCTTTCTGGAGAAAAAGGCTGTTAGTATCATTTGTAACAGTATTTTATGGTTCCGATAAGAAACCCTAATATACGCATTGATGCTAAAGCAGTTGCAATATTCCGGATCCAACTACTATGGTTGAAACTTGAGAGACAGTAAGCTTTTCATATCTCAATGATCACTATATCTGGTTCATCTGATGGGTGCGAATACAAGAAATTCCAAAAAAAATGATAAAGAAGTCTCCGTTGTCAAACTTCTCTAATATAACGTCAAAATTCAATCTCACCCACCATCACTCAAGACAAATTTCCTTCGGACTTAACAATAGTTTGTGTTTTCTTTAAATCATTTGTACGCTTTACTGTAGTTTTTGTTAGTGTCAGTTGTTGCTGTTTGGTTGTAATAGGCTATACTCTAGTTTTTAATTAATGCAAATTTTCTCGTTGTCAAAAAAAAAAAATTGTATAAAAAATGTAACGTCTGCTAATCCAAAAGGTCAGAGGCGGCCATGAGATGATAAGAATAATAGAGAAGTATACTCATAATCTGGTAGGCGGTGGTTACATAATTTTGAAGAATGTTTCCAAAACATGAGATAAGCAAATAACATTATTCCAAATCAACTTGATCCTAATTTAATCAGCAAAGAATCATAATCAGCTACTTTGCTTCCAACTATTTGTCTATGACTAGCAGACCAAATCACAACAAAATTGATTTGCATGATCAATCATTAGGACGAACGACGAACTTGGTCTAATCTATTTGGTATGGATTTTATGAAGAACACAATTTAGGATATAAAATACGAAGGTAAAGCCATTGTTACTCACATAATTAGAGGAAAATGCGAAGGATGCCAAAAGTATATTAATATATTGGATCATTTACTACTTAGTACTTAACACAATCCAACATGACAACTAATTAACATAGTCTGCCAATCCCTCAACTCACACATCAACAAAAGGAGATTATACAATCTCCAAGTAAAATCTAGGACATCTTCAAATAGTAAACAAAACTTGCGCTACATTTAATAAAAGAGGACTTCCTGTAAAGCACGATTTCTTCCCACTTAATCGAAGAGACTAAAACCCATATCCTGCAACAACAAAAAATGTGAAAGGTTTAATATCAGTTTGTTTAGCAAGGTGATTTAAGCAAAATATTTGAAATGGTTGAATTGATCTTACATCATCGGATTCCTCTTTCTCTTCAACCTTCTCCTCCTTAGGAGCCTCAGCAGCAGCTGCTGCACCACCACCGGCACCAGGAGCAGCTGCAACAGCAACTCCACCGCCACCAGAGGGGACACTGGCAAGCTTTTCTCTTCCAGCAGCAATTAATTCTGCAAGATCTTTTCCAGAAACTTGGTCGAAAAACAACTTAAGCCTGTCTTCATCAGCCTCAATACCCACTGCAATAGATTTATTAAAAACATGTTCAAAGTTAGTGGTCATTGCGTAGATCAGTTATATTTATATCGAACATCTCTGAATTTTGATTCTACGGGGAATATTGAGAACAGCAATATCCAGAACTCAAATAAACATTAACATTGATTTCAAATCAATGACACTAATTAAGTAACACAAGTCACAGTCGTCAAGTATAATGCAGGAAGAACAAGAGCCCTTGATTGATCTTGGAAACCAAAATCCTTTTCCCTGGAAAGACTTCATTGCAAAAGTTCACTTGGCATTGCTTACTACTTCCAGTATGTTAGGAGTTTAAGACTAATTCACCCCCATTGTTCTGCCAAAGCTACATGTCATCCTAGTGAAAGGGCATGACGCAAAAACACCCCCAACCCAACTCGGGCCAGGTCCAATTCATTAACCACTCTCTTAATTGAGATAATACCTTGAATCAAATTAGGGTGGCAATGAAAAATTTACTGTCACCATGCCGTTCAAGAGGTAGGAGCTGGTTGACTAGCGGAGTGAAGTAAGTCTCACATTTTTTCTCCAACTTGAGCCAATAAGTATAAAGACTTTCCACATCTACGGTCTACTCTAGAGGTCATCCTAGTGAAATGGCATGATGGGTCAACACTCCATACCCAACTGCCAGGTCCTATTTTGATTGAGATGTTACCATGAAGCAAAAGAGAGGCAATTGAAAGTTTCGCAGTCACCATAGCAATCAGGAGGTGGGAGCTAGTTGACTAGCTGGTGAAGTATGCCTTAACTTGAGCCAATCAGTATAAAGCTTTTCCACATCGATCAAAAGATCATTAATCTAACAAGGGGGGAGGTAATTTTACACAACATAAAAAAAAAAATAGGGAAATTGAGGGGATCAACCCTCAACAGTGACAAAAATGACATTGAAGCATGATCTTGCAATAAAAACAATTATCACAATTAAACAGGATCAAAAGGGGAGAGGGATAGAGAAAGTGCACAATGGTAAAGCCCTTACCCTTAAGACAAATAATATATTCCATCAGCAAAATGCATATCATAGAAAAGAATGCATATCATAGAAAAGAATGCATATCAGACAACATAATGCATATCAGGAAACCCACAGCAAGTACAGGGAGCATGAAATAGTCACCATAGTATGTGACACAAGTGCCAGTGATTGGGATGCATGACTGAAGTTCACCATTATCAGTGCATTCAGCCAAATATGACAACTTCATTATAGTGCACATTTCACTATCACGCTTATAAAAGGGGTTAATTTCTTTGCATGGAAGTTCAAGGTATGCTATCAGCATGTTGCACGACAAAAGCCAATACATGTCGACAAACTGAGCCTTTGAACTGGAGTGCAATTATATCATTGTATAAACCACAAGGACATTTCAATGGATATCAAGCAGCAAGCTCAATAATTATCCTACACACTCCACAATCATATCAAGCAGCAAGCTAAATAATTATCCTACACACTCCATAATCTACTATCATAAATTCGCTTTAAAAAACCCAACTCACCGCACAACCCGCCCTTCACATAAAATTAGCCCGACTCCGAACAACAATAGAATCCCAATCGAAAGGTTCTCCACTGACCAATCATTGCGCACTTCAAGTTCAAAATGCGCTTACCCACTTAATTTTAATCCATATATGCAAACACAAATAATTCAATCTATTCAAATGTAATAGCATACAATTGTTCTTATCACCAATATATTCTATTAAACATTCCATCATTACCGAAATTAACTGTCAATAAAAACTCACTGAATCTCACTAATCACATAACAAGCTTCCATTATCATATAATCAGCTCACAAATTAAAAACGCTGCACAAAAATCAACAATAAAATGAAGAGAGAGAAACTACCTGATGAAAGAATATGTTTCACATCATCAACGGTGGGGCTAGATTTGCCTCCCAAAGCAGCCAAAAGATAAGCGCAAACAATCTTCATTCTGTAGCAGAAATTACACAAATATAATACCAGATAAAATCAAATACAAAGTCAGATAAATTACAAGTGAAAGTGCGAATGAAAGATACCTGATTTTAGATTTGTGGGAAGCAGAAAAGAGAGTTTTGCAGAAGTTCGGCTAATTTAGGGTTTGTAAAGAGGAAAAGGGTGTGTGTGCGAGAGGAAGACGATATATATTTCTAGGGTTTTATGTTGAAAGGTTTAGAGATTATATCTTGTCCGTTGATTTTTGTTTTCCAATTCAGCCCATTTAATTGGGGCCTTTTATTAGGTTTGGCCATAGCAATGATGAACCCATAATCACAAAGCATAGGTTCAAAGGTTTGTTTGTTGCCTTGTTGGAATAGGAATTGAACTTACGACCACAGCTGGCAAAACGGACTCATACTCGATACTCGACTCGAGACCTGATTTTCCTCATAATTAGCAATCTGAAATAACATGACCCGAAGTTACCGAATATGACCAAAATATAAAGGTAAATTGAATCTACCCAATCCGAAATTGGTATACAAGGGAAGATGTAACCGATAGCAAAGTTGGTGTTCCGAGCTACTAGTTAGCGTAAAGAATGCAACTTTAAGCACATACTTTTTCTAGACCATATGTTGATGGCTTAACAAATGCACAAATTCCTCCACAACCCTCGACCAATGGAGTCACTTTGGTCTGAATGAGAGATCCATAATTATGAATAAAGTTGCAGCAGGGGCGAAGCTACATGGGGGATGGCAGGGGTCCGGCCCCTATGTATTTTTAAATTGGCCCCTGCAAGATTTTAAGTTATATGTTAGTATTAGTTTGGGCTTTGTGTCAAATAAATGCTCTTGCTTTAGTGGTAAAGTGGGATAGATGGAAAAAGTTTATCAATATGAGGTCAGAGGATCAAATCATGGTAAACATTAAATTGGTTTTTTTTTTTTTACCAAACTTCTAAAGGAAGTTGTACAGTTGTCCCGTACTTGGACCCAACTGACAGCTACTTTACCCACCCTTTCTCATTTTCACTTCTACAATTGTACTTGTACGGTTGTTAAGCTTCCTCATTCTCCATTTTTTTTATTTTATCTTTTTGATTTTTTCCCCAATTTCTACTACTTCCTTGCCTCCCCAAGATCAAGTATATACAGACCAATTTTTCATCTTCTTTATTTATGATTTTCGCCCCTGCTTTCAATCTTTCTACCTCTCAAATTCACTTTTTATTTGTTTTTGTTAAATATATTAGCAATAATTCTATCTAAACACATTTTTTTGTCTTTTGTTAATTGTTTAATTTGTCAATTGCTTCTTTTTTTTTTTATGTTTTTGTTATGTTTGTTTTCTTGTTATATGACCTAGAGATTATCATGAAAAGTGGGAAAATATGGGTAGTGCACTTATAATAATGCAATGGAAAAATGAGCTCGAATAACTCGCAAGTTGGATCGACTAATTTGCATCCCCTTTATACCGGTCATTGATCGATCCCGAGAAAAAAATAATGGCCATCCGGCCCCCGCAACTAAAAAATCATGGCTTCGCCCCTGAGTTGCAGTGTTTTGCATAATCAGATACTTTGAATAGAAAATTTTACCTCATAAACATTAGTTAACTAAGGGTCTGTTTTCTTCGTCATAAAACAACCGAACTGAATTTAAATTAACTGAATTGAACTAAACTGATTTAAATTATAACTAATTAAGAGTAATGATGATAAGTTAGGAACCGAATTGAACTGAACTGGAAATAAGATGGGGAGAACAGGCCCTAATTGTAGAATTGATATTCAACCCAACATGAATTTACCCGGTCCGACATGGGTATGGGTTCTCAAACTCGTAACCTATTTGAAATTTAATGGGCCTAACGTACACATGAACTCGGATATAAGTGACTTTAACTTACCCAAAAGGCTCAAATATGGTCTGGTCTGGAATGACCAGGCTCGTACACAATCTGTTTGACATGTTTGTCACCTCTACCAATGACGTTGGGTAGAAATCTTGGCTCCGATGAATGAGCTAACATATAAATGATGGTCATTTATTTACAAGATCAGGACTTATTAAAATATTATCCACAAGGTTTGACATTAGAAAAAAAATAAATAAAGAGAATAACTTAACAATCAAATTAGACTAAACTATGATTTGTATGCATATATAAAATAAATAGTGATTGTTACTAGTTTGCTAATACAAGTACAACTAGGAAAAATAAAAATAAAAATGAGGCACCGCTACATGTCGTTTCCATTCCTACTAAAATGTCTATAAGAAATTTCAAAATCTTGATTCGTGAACGTATAATTTATCATATATTCATCTAACCATCAAGCTACAACTTCTACTTGTGGCAAAATGTCAATTGTCAACCCAAACAATTATATATCATATAATTTTATCAAATAATTCAGACATATATCGGGCCCACCAAACAATGATTGGTTTAACTGATAGTGGGTTATTGGTTTGTTGAACTTCTCTCTCTGGTAATATTACACTGAATTTGTTTTCTTATGTTCTTTTATATATTGCATCTATTCTTTGTATGATCAATTCTCATTATCCAAATTAATAATACTCATATAATAATGCTGAAACTTAGTTTGATCCTAATAGATAATAGTATCATGTATGAGGATGCCATTTTACACATGTATATATATTTATCTTTTTCAATAGCAGAAGTAATGAAGAAGTCAATATTATAATAGTATCATGTATGAGGATGCCATTTTACACATGTAGGGAAGAACCTAGGAGAAATTGCAAAAGTATGAGAGAGAAACTGAAAAGGTGGAGAGAGAAATTGAAAAGTCAGACAGAGCAATTAAAATGTGGGTTAAAATATAAAAAAGTGGATGACATGGGTGGAAAAAGAGGAGAAAGTAGATGTGACATATTACCAAAAATAGAAAAAGCAACAGTGTGTAGATTAAAAAGAAACGGACCAAAAAGGAAAGTGTGTAGATTAAAAAGAAACGGATGGAGTATATATTTATCTTTTTTAATAGCAAAAGTAATGAAGAAGTCAATATTAAAAGAGAAAGCATATTGATATGAATTTGGTAGGTCGTGAACGAATACAAATGTCAAAAATCAAATTTGTCCTGAGTAGAATATGTATCTAATCTTAAAACCCACCTGCACTGTGTAAGTGTGTTCACCCGTCCCAAATCTTCTTCCTTCCACCAATTGTATAGTAATTAAATTAGTTACAATATAAGAACAAATGGATCTAGTTTATGCTATACACTTTAAAACATATATATTATAAAGGATCTTATTCATAAGTATTTTTCAAGCTAGAAGTCTATTTATTTATAAAATTAATATTATGCTTAAATTATGACATGAGACACTTAAAAGGGGAATGGATAATTACATGAACACTTAAAATGGTAGCCTTAGAGGAACTTGGTCTTCATAGTAACTTGGTTTTCATATAACTTTATTTGAACTAGCACTTTCCAAACTGGTGTTGCATTGAACTTGAAGTTTCTTTAGTTCCAACTCAGTAAGTTGCCTTCATGATTCTACACATTCTTAACAAAACCGTTTAACCAAAGTAGGCTTGTCATAATCAAAACCTTGTCATATATTCTTCCTATGATCCATTTCGTTGGCCCGATAACGTTTTTAATGGAAAATAATTTTTCATAGAAAACACAATTGTTGGCGAGTTTTTTTGTTTAGTTCTTTGCATGAAAAGTCAAATAGAGAAAGAAAAATGAAAAATAAAGGGGAGAATGGGGGTAAGTGGAAGGAAGTAGGAAAGTGTAGAATACTGAGAAAAATTGGTTTCCCTTTGAGAAATAAAACCTTTTCAATCATTCGAAAATATGTTTTCTATCATTTACACACCAAACAACAGAAAATGGGAAAATCATTTTATGGGCCATTGTTTTCCACCCAACCAACATACTATCACTATTCACTACGTATGGCTTGAACATACATATTATAACAATGGAAATAGTAGATACTATGACAATGGAAATAGTAG
Organism: Beta lomatogona; assembly: GCA_947646795.1. NCBI lineage: Eukaryota > Viridiplantae > Streptophyta > Magnoliopsida > Caryophyllales > Amaranthaceae > Beta > Beta lomatogona. The sequence goes on along the minus strand of CANSNZ010001029.1, from coordinate 1,664,938 downwards.
AGACACGATGGAAAAAATTAGGAAAAATTGATATGAATAATCTCAACTTTCACCAATCTTCTAAAAAAAATCCCAACTTTGGATTATTTTAGAATTATCCCAACTCTAGGAGTACCTTCTCAAAATAATCCGAACTATTAATTTTCTATATATTATAGACCTAAAACAAATTAGTGCAGGTAAGAAATGTAATAGTTTGGTTTATTTTGATAAGACCCCCTCAAAAGTTAGGATTATTTTGAAAAAACAGGTGAAAGTTGAGATTATTCATGTCAATTTTTCCAAAAAATTACCAGAAGTTGATACTTCATTCGTTTTTTTTAGTTGCAACACTTTCCTAAAAGGGAAATTTCTAATTAGTTGCAACACTTTCTACTTTTACTTTTCCTTTCTCTCTATATCTCTGCCCTCTCCTTTTTTCCTCTCTACATCTCTCCTACCCAAATTTTACATTGGAGTTTGTGAAAAAAAAAAGTGTTGCAACTAAAAAGAAACGGATGAAGTATAATATTTGATTACATGTCATTTTTTTTTAGGACTTGTCAACTTTCCTTGAAAAGAACGGAGGAAGTAATTTTAAAAAACCAAATGAGAGTTTCACAAAAATAAAAAAAAGAAAACCAAACGAGAGAGTACAAAATGACGAAAGAACCCATGAATCGGCAAAGGCAAAGACGCAAAGTTGCTTGAATTCCATTATGGTGAGTGAGGGCATTTCCGTCAAATGAAGAAGAGAAACAAAAAGAGCGGGAAAACCTAATTTCCAACCCCTAACAATTACCATCTCTATCCCGCCATTTGCCATCGTTACTCTTAACTTCACTTTCTCTTACTTCCCCCAAATTCTCTCTCTTCTCCTCCACTTTCTCTCTCCTCAAGATCGCCGGAATTCAATCACATTAGTTCAAATATGAATGGAGATTTCCGACGACGAGATAAAAGAGATGATCGGAGAACTAAGAAGCAGCAGCAATTAGTTCGAAGTGCCGAAGAAGAGCTCGAATCTAAGCTAGGGTTTGATGTTTTTACCGAAGGCGATAAGCGTCTCGGCTGGCTACTTACTTTATCATCTGTAAGTTCGTCAAATTTCGTAATCTCAGCTCAACAGTTGAAAATTAAAACGAAGCTGTATTTTTTTTGTTTTAATGTGAATTGAATTTTAGGGATTTGATTGTTTGATCGATTAATTGATTGATTGGATTGTTTAATTTTGTCGTAGTCGTCGTTGCAAGATCAGGATAGCAGAAATGTGTACAGTTGCGTAGATTTGTATTTTGTCACTCAGGTGAGTGGAAACGGACCCTAATGTTGTGCTCAATTTTGCGATTCTGTAAATTATTATTTTTTGGCTAAATTGAAGGTGTTTGACATTTGTAGGACGGGTCTAGTTTTAAGGTGAAGTACAAGTTTCGGCCTTATTTTTATGCGGCCACGAAAGTAAGTGGTTTTGAATGCTTGATTCTTATCACTGTAATTTGTTTTATATCCTCTAGCTGGAAATTGCTTCCTGAAGTTGATTTTGTTGATCAATATTTGGTGGACTTTTTGTGGGACTCTGCAGGATAATATGGAGACTGATGTAGATGCGTATCTTAGACGGCGGTACGAGAATGACATTGCCAACATAGAAATTGTGGAGAAAGAAGACCTTGATCTTGTAAGTTACCCTCCCCACTTTAATGTGCAATGATTGTGCTTATTTGCGTTTAGAGTAAGCATCTCACACTTAATAGGGACAAGAACGCATTTCTGGATTCCATATTGGGAGTACAAATGCAATTAGGAAACCACCACTGTAGCAAGATCAGTTGGTTCCTCTCAGAAATAATGCCTGAACATTTCATTATCGAGGATATGACATGATTCTACTATAATATTCTTTATGATAGTCTGGTCATTTCATCACTTCCAAGTTCCAATAACTTTATGTAGAAGTAGGGGAATTTTAAGAAATTAGGTTCTTTTAATAAACCATATATGCATGAAGAAAAATTATTACCTATTTGTTTACCTTGGATGCCTACCCTTTTCATGTATCAATTGCCTTATTGTGCACGATATCTCAAACAACTAAGTCTTCATCTTTAAGAGACCATTTGGCAGCATGTCGGGTGTAAAAGATGAAGCAAGATTCGGATAGACCACCCACTATAAGTTCAATGCCTTACACTTTGTTTGGGTAGCTCAACAGAAGGGAAAGAAAGGGGAAAGAAAGAGGAGAAAGGGGAAGGGAAAGAAAAAGGAGGGGGCGGGGGAAGGTGGAGCTCCATTTTCCTCCAAATCCCTCTAAATTTGAAGGGATGTTGTTTATTAAAGAGGGAGGGAAAATGGATCCCCCTCTTTCTCCTCTTCCTCCCTACCCCCTTATCCAAACAAGGGAACTTGTTCCTCCCCCTTTCCTTTCCCGCCCTTTCTATCCTTTTCCTCTTATCCAAACAAAGTGTTAGTGCCAAAGATTTAGTTTCTATATCCTTTTGAAAACCACCAATGTATAAAAAGACAAATTATCATTATGGGTTTAATTTGATATTTGTGGAAATTATCCAATATTTTAGATCCCTAGCTAATAGGTCTTACATGATCTGAAATTTTAGTTTTGTTCTGAATTATTTTAATCTCGATCAGCAATATACGTGTCATAGCGAGTCAAGCTCTTAGCCTCTTAGGTAACTTGCTGATGAAAATTGTTAACTTGCGATTACAAGTGATATTCTATGTGTTTCTATGTTAGTATGGAACATAAATGATGAATATGCATTTTTGAGTCAAGATTTGTGGAATGAAAATATTCTTTGATCGCATGTTCGTTGCCATGTTGTTAAAGATTGATGAGTTTAAATCTTGTCTTACAACATAAGGAGGAGGTCAATTTTTTGGCCGCTATTTCCAAAGTTTCCTGCTTCCGAGAGATCATTGTGAATATATGAATGGATCTCTTAGTTGCATTGACCATTAATTCTTTCAAGATCTGCATTTGGAATTTTGATGTGACTGTTATCATTCCATGTTATATTTATATTTCTGACTAAATGTTCAAGATATGATTTTGCTCTTTGTAAAGCTTGCAAAAGCAATTGAGGATGGCTATAAACTTGCTGTGCTAATTAGTTATATTATTATATACTTCCTCTGTTTTTTTAGATACAACATTTGCCTTTTTGGTGACCGGGTTAAAATAATTAAATGTTGCATCAAAAAATACATGGTTTTCATTGTATATCTTGCCTGATTCTTTATGCTTTGCCATCATAAACTGTTAAGTAGAAGTGTCTGAATCTGAATATACTGTTATAGCATTCTTTTAATCTATTTAATACTTTGTCCTATGTTGTTTACTTGCTACACTTCTCTAAAATGGAAATGTCACAATACTTGCTACATAATACTACCTTTGGACACTTTTGCACATTTAAAATACAAATCTAGCTTTATTTAATGTTGAAGTATGTGTTGGGGATCATATTCGTTTTGTTTGAAAAGGGGATCTTAACGATCCTTCTTGTAGCCCCCTTCTTTCTCTCTCTCTTAACTTTCTTAAAAAATGTGCATTTGTCCTTCTTTCTCTCTCTCTTAACTTTCTTAAAAAATGTGCAATTTGTAGCAAGTGAATAGAAACAGAGGAAGTATAGCAGTTGTCCGTTGATAGTTATAGCTTAATAGATCACTCTCTTCTGGAATTCATCTTGTTAACCTTTTCCTCACATGTCTTGGAGACAGAAAAACCACTTATCAGGGTTACGGAAAACACACTTGAAGATATCATTTAATACAGTCCAGCAGTTAATGAGTGTAAAGAATGACCTGTTGCGAGTAGTTGACAGAAACAAAACAAAGTTTGAAGCAGCTCAAGCTTATGAGTCGATCATCACTGGAAAAGGGTAAGGCTCCATACCTGTTTGGTTTAATACTAATCAAACAGCAATTTTGTCGTACTGATCATCCTACACAGAGAACTTCATTACTGTCAATGAAGAATGCTGAGTATGCTCAATAATTTTGCTTGTGATCTGCAGGCAGCAAAGACCTCATGATTTTATGGATTGCATAACTGATCTCCGCGAGTATGATGTTCCTTATCATGTTCGATTTTGCATTGACAATGGTACCCCTACTTATGTAATCTGCTTTCCTTCTATTTTCTCTGGTTAACAACTTCGAAAGCTGCAGTGTCATTGTAGAAGTATTTTGACTTTGTATGGTGCAGATATGAGGTGTGGACAATGGTACGATGTTAGTATATCTAGCACTGGTGTTCTGCTTGAGAAGAGGATTGATCTGCTGCAACGTGCTGAAGTTCATGTCTGTGCATTTGATATTGAGACTACAAAGCTTCCTCTTAAATTTCCAGATGCTGAGTATGATTTGATAATGATGATCTCATACATGGTTGACGGACAAGGATATTTGATAATAAACAGAGAGGTGAAATATACAACTCATTGTGTCTCTAATCCCTTTCTTTTGTGGTTCATGTATGTGAAACTTCTTTGTGGCACAAAAATGTTTCTTGTGACTAATTGGTGTTGTTTTTATACTTTCCTTCCATTTGCATGACATGAATTAACCAAGAGCTTTCCTCTTTTCTATTTGCTTCCCATATGGATATCAGTATATATTGATGGAATTGTTTTTGTCAGTGTGTTGGGGAAGATATAGAGGATTTGGAGTACACTCCGAAACCAGAATTTGAAGGATGTTTCAGAGTTACAAACGTGAAAAATGAGGTTACATTGAATGCTTTGGTTTGGTTGCAAACAGAAAATAAGCCTCTTTTTCTTTCTGATTTTTGATCTTACATGTCACAGGAAGAGCTTTTAAAAAGCTGGTTTTCTCATATGCAAGAAGTAAAGCCTGGTATATATGTTACATACAATGGAGATTTCTTTGACTGGCCATTTTTGGAAAGCAGAGCGGCCCAGCATGGTCTTAACATGAGTGATGTGTGTAGTTTGCTTCTTCATCTTATTACCACTATGTGATGCACCTTATGGACTCTTTACAACTAACATCTTCAACATTTCAAGTAAAATGGAATTACTTCTGTTTGCTAGGAAGTAATTTATGTTATTTCTTACTTCCTCCGTATTTTTTACTTAGCAACGTTTTTACCATTTTGGGAAGTTGCATCTTACTTGCAACGTTGCCAATTTTGATAATATATTCTCTCTCCTAGCACATGGGGCTCCCTTTTTATCTCTCTATCTCTCTCCTAAATTCTTGTGCTATACTTCAATGTTTCAAGTTAGAAAAAGATGGAGAAAGTATTTCCTAGGTTATACCTTTATAAGCTCCTATGGATGATCATTTGTACTAGGCGCTTTATATTTGCTATTTCCATGTTTAATTTTCTCCTCTCCCATCTCTTTCTATGAAGCAATAGTGATTTTGTTTTTGTTTGGTTTTGGAATTGCAGGAGATTGGTTTTCAGTGTGACAAGGTTCAAGGTGAATGCCGTGCCAGATTTTCCTGCCACCTGGATTGCTTTGCCTGGGTGAAGCGTGACAGCTATCTTCCTCAGGGGAGTCAGGGCTTGAAGGTAACCCATCTTTGATCTGGTATTCTTTTAGCTGTCTAGGTATGTTGCACTTTTCATCCTTAATCCTACCCAAGATCCAATGATTCTGTCAAAAGTCCTAGGATAAGATGTGATAGATAGTTTTCTTGTTTTCTCCCATATGCAGCTTTATCTGCTTGATGTGTACAATGGCCTCTCTGTAAATGAGGCAATTGTTCGTGCTTTTCCCCATATATTGACAAAGTAGATGAGTTACATATTGAGACTTGAAGCATATATCACACCCTGAAAATCCCTCATTCTTTTGTTTTGTTTTATGCGTTGACTAAAAAAATCCAGGTTTTAAAATTTAATTTGCAAAAAAGATCACAAAAACCCAGAAAATTTGCTTCTCAAGAAGGATCTATTTTCTTGCTTTATCGATCATGAGTAATTTCCACTTCACCGTCCTCTGCCCTTCTTGATTACTTTGTGATTTACTTAAAGGATTATGAAATACAATAAATTTCCTTCTTATTTCAGGAATGAACTATATCCTAGATTCTCACATCATTATAAAGTTACACCATATTGTCCATTCCTTAATAATGTTGAGTTACAGTAGTGATTATGGTTATTGCCTTCTCTATCTCTGGCATCTTTTATTCCTGGACTTTCTGTCTCAGTCTCGCTATCCCATCATTATAAAGTTACAGCTTATTGTCCATTCCTTAATAATGTTGAGTTACATTAGTAGTTACTGCCTTCTCTTATCTCTGGCATCTTTTACCCCTGGAGTTTCTCTCTCAGTCTCTCCGAATGCCAAAGATTTTATATAGGTTACTACTGTAATTGCCACAGTTTTCAAGGTGAGACACTGCCAATGGTTGACAGGAAATGTCAATTCTTTGCTTTTTGCACAAGAATCTTAATGTAACAGGGATCATTGGTGAACTTTTTGTATGAGATGGAATTGAGTAACCGCTGTGCGACTTAGCAAGAGAATGCAATGCCTCTGAAAAGTTTGCATTCTGTTGTTTCTGACGAGTAGTTCTTTATGAAATTCTGTGGAGCTCTCTGTTGTTTGTATTTTGACTAGTCTTGTTTGTTCGGCAGTGGAATTGTGCATCTCTTACTTCTTTTGGTCCAACTCTTTCAGGCTGTTACAAAAGCGAAATTAGGTTATGACCCATTGGAGGTGAATCCTGAAGATATGGTTCGTTTTGCAAAAGAGAAGCCTCAGGTATCAGTTGCTGGAAATTGTTAAATTGAGTTTGATGGCTACTGCACCCTTCTGCACTTGTATCTGGTCACTGAATGTCGTATAACAATAAATCAAGACTTCTATTTTGTTTTCCATCAGACTTTGCCTGCATTGTTCTTAGTGGGACTACATTGAAATTTGAACCTAGTCCCGCAATCAGCATTTTATTTTGTTTCTGAAGTATGGCAACTTTTGGACCTGACAGCATGCAACCTTAATCTCCCATAGGAGTTGTGTGTCGCAAACTCATTTCTTGAGAAGAAATCACATCTTGCAATGATGTTGTTTTTGGTCTTACAATATAAACATAGAATGTTAGGTAACAATTATGAAGTAATATGAACTTTATGTCTCCTTACATAATGGTTTTATTTACATGATATAACGTTTTATCTGGTCTAACTCGTGTTATCAAAATTAACTAGTTTGCCGTCTCAAGCGATGCCCAGAGTATCTTTTAGGGTTACGTTTAAGTAATTCAAAATAACGCATGTTATTCAATAATTCTATTAATTTCAATAATTAGAGGTAATGACAATGTGTAAATTAGATAATGAAATACGCAAATTTTCAGTTACAAAATCTAAAGTATTAAGTTCATTTCAGTATTTAGGGGTAATGAGGGTGTAATCTAGGGGTGAATAAATTCAACTTTTTGCTAACAAATTTGGATCATATAATTGAAGTTTATAAGTAAAATGTAAAAATTTCTGCATCCTCCATTGGCAAAAAATAATCTCCGTCCTCGTCATTGATGAGGTGGATGGTCAAGAGATGAAAACAAAGGATTCCATTAAAGGAGGGTGTTTGGAGGAAGAAGTTGCTATGGATGCTCTGGTGTTGGAAGAAGAAGGAAAAGGCTAGGAAGGAAAACATTTTAAGTGACTTGTTTAGTGTCAAATTAGAGGTTTTCCATATCTCTAACTATTATAAGATACAACGGCAGGATCTAGGGAAACTCAAGGGGATAATAGGAGATTTTTCGGAAGATTGTAAAACATGTAAGATGTTTATGTGGTTTCCAACTTATAAGTATTAGAAATTTCGAGTTTCGTTGTAAATTAAAGGGTGGTGCTGCCATACTCTCATATTACTTTTTACAAACTTTTAATGAGGCAGAAGCATTTACTATTAGGATAGCACTTTGTTTATAGAGAAGGTGATGTAGCTTGGTGGTGAAAAAAAAGATGACTTTCTAATTAGATGGTTAGGGAATCGAAACCTCACACACAACTTTTAGGGTTGGTTAAATAGAAAGAGAAATGTCATTTCACAGCTTACATGGCACCATGTCAGCGTATACAATCAGATGACATGTGGCGGGCTCTAATTCTTCCCCACAAGTTTTAAGAATATATATAGATAGATTTCAATCTGGGCATACACCGTTTCAAAAAAATAAAAAATCTGGGCATACATTTCCTTAGTCATGTAATAGAACATGTATGTACAGTACGTTTGTGCGTATGTTTGTGTATATATTGTAGCCTATTGTATTGCAACATTACTTGCATCTTAGTAACTTACTCAACCTTTATTGATTATCTAATTATGGGAATTCAAAAAGGCATCTATATTTCTCTATGAGACAGCCTTCTCATAGGGTAATGAAAAAGAGTTCCAAAGGGTAACAAGTAACAACAGAGATTAACTTTGAAAATAACCAATGTTTTTAATTCTTGACTATGGATTGCGTTGTGAAGCAAATTTACTTTTAGTGTAAACAATTAAGCATACTAGCACAAGACATAATATTGCGCCAAATGCCCGAAAACTATATTTATATGGTGTCATTAGTTTTCACCTTTCAAAGTCTTTTTTAGTTTGGCTTTGGTTTTGAGTCTATGGATTGCTCTTGATCTCCAAATATCTAAGGGCTTCTCGTGTCTTTTCAATGTCATGCAGATGATGGCCTCTTATTCTGTTTCTGATGCTGTCTCAACTTATTACTTGTATATGACATATGTTCATCCTTTCATATTCTCCCTTGCTACTATTATACCCATGCCTCCAGATGAGGTTTTGCGGAAAGGAAGTGGAACTCTTTGTGAGATGCTGTTGATGGTCCAGGTCAGTTATATATACATAATTTCTTAGAAATATATGTAGACTAGATTTTGTACTTTGACCATTATCATACAGTTTCTTGATTTTCGCAGGCATTCAGGGCAAATGTTATTTGTCCTAACAAACACCAATCTGAACCCGAAAAATTCTACAACAATAAACTTTTGGAGAGCGAGACGTATATTGGTGGTCACGTGGAGTGTCTTGAGAGTGGTGTTTTTAGATCTGATATTCCAAGTAGTTTTAAACTCGATCCATCTGCATATCAGGTTAGTCTTACTATCAGTTTTTTTATGTGTTTACAGAAGCTGGAGTCTGCTGAACCTTTTCGTATTCCTTTACGCTTTTCTAGAAGCACTATAGATTAATATTTTTCTATGATATGGTGGAGTCACATTACCTCTTATTATGGATATTTGCGAAACCATGTTATAAGTCACTTTGCCGCTCCACATCTCTGGCTCCAATTGTTTACTGTCACATATCAAAATAAGCAGGCAATGATGCATATGACCTTCTAGACTCTTGAGTGCTTTTCTTTTATGAAATACACAATCCTTGTAGTAACGCAGTGAAGCTTTGAATTATTAAGATGACGTGCTTGTCAAAAAAATAGTATTAAGCTGACGTGACGGAGAACAGGTAGGAGAAGTTCACATTTCAAAGCTTTTGGAGCTTTATGTTTCTGCTAGCTTGAGCAATCAATAATTTTTGCAAATAGAAATAGAGAAAACCTTGCATTTTCTTCGTTCTGTATTAGTCCTTGCTGATTGTTCTATTGATGCAAGTATATTAGTGACAATGGCAGTCTATGAGAAGCTCTTTAATATTTGAAATTGGGCTGCTGTAGAATTTGAAGGATTTGTTTCCATTGGGATAGTAAGGATAGCTTCTTGTTGGAGATTATGTAGGATTATCTTTATAACTTATGTTTAGTGTACTACCTTTTGGGTTATTTCGAGTTTCTGCTTGAATTTACAGAATGGCATTTTATGTTGAATCTCTTGGTTACATCTTCTTGTTAAGTTTCTTTTAACTCTATTTTTATTGAGGTAATGCATTTAGAATTTGCCTTCTGACTTCTGAGTATCATAGGTGACTCTATTGATATGTGAAAGGTCTGGAATTTTACTAATTTCTTTTGCTTATTGGATAAATAATAAGATTGGTGTCGAGCTAACTACTAAATGTGCAATGTATAGCCTTTTCTCAATATCAGTATCTTTTAGATAGTTATTCTTTTTTCTTATTTTTCTTGCCTTTGGTCTGTTTCTTTTGGCGTTGCCTTTTTGGGTAATTTTTTATGGTCAAACTTATTTCATCATATTAATATTGTTAAGTACTTGCATCTTCAGCAACTAATTGACAACCTTGATCGTGATCTGCAATATGCTATTAAAGTGGAGGGAAAGATGGATTTGGATATAGTCTCAAATTATGATGAAGTTAAGGGTGCAATTAAAGAAAAGGTGCTTGCTCTTCCTTATTAGGCAATTTCGCATCAGGGATGCTTTATCCATTTCAAGATTTTCGTAACATTCATGCTTTTAACTTCCTGTGTAATGCTTATTGTTATGATAGCTCACTTCAAATTGATGTCTATACTAGCTATATCTTTCTGTGCTTGTAGTGTCCACTTCCATCTGCAATTGACCTATATTTCGAGGATAAGACTTGTATGTTTCACTATAGAATCATTCATTGATTTCTCTGATTTGCAGCTTGCTAATTTACGAGATGAACCTGTACGTGAAGAATGCCCCCTCATTTACCATTTGGATGTTGCTGCTATGTACCCAAATATTATCCTGACAAACAGGCTTCAGGTGTGTTGTTTACTAACCATTCTTCTCTAGTTACATTAATGACCTCTAGAAGTCTAGATACACAACTTAAAATTATAGAGCTTGCATAAACGTGGATGTTTTTTGAATTTAGCTCGAATTACAAGGATGAGAGTGTACTGAGACTGTGGGTAACTGGGTATATAGTCGGAGTAGTTCTTAATATATATTATATGAGATTCGTACAAAATTCCCTAGTATCAAATTGTCACAGTAAAAAGAACGTACATTTTTAATTGAAGGTGTTGGTTCAGTGTGTTTTTGGTATCAGGATTGCGGTATGAGCTTGAAATAATCCCACCCAATACTTAAATGTGTGGTTCAGGAAAATATGCTAGTGCAATTATGTAGAAGGGGTTTTCTAATAATCATCAATGAGAGTGTATTTATATATCTTTTCATCATTTAGACTAACCTCAAGACTGCCTTAGCACCAACAAGAATCAAATTAGATGATTGTATACCATAAATCCTTGATCATAATAGCCGAACTTCTTGCGAAGATACGTAGCAAATAGTTTATCAACAATTCTATTTGGTGTTAGAATGAAAGTAATTCTGCTCATCGTCCTTAGGATTATTGTTTGTAAATGATAGCTTGCTATATTGAAGGCAAAGTTTCTTATAAGAGAATGCCAGTAGAAATGACCAATGTGGATCCCATGGTTTGAGGAGTTTAAGATGTATGGTGCCCTATACATAACTGTTCTAGTTTGATCAAAAATCTTTCCTAAAGATTTACGAAGAGAAAAGATTTTGGTATATAAGGGGAGGAAAAGGAACACGAGTGTATTTTGAGTGACCAAAAGGAGTACAAACAATACTAGCCATGAGATTCAAAGATAAAGGTGTGTCTACTAGCTCCATGATAAAGTGTTAGTGGATAATTTTGCAAAAGGTGTATGTGCTTATAAACAGTTATTAACTTTATCTTCACTGATTTCATGAATCTCTATGTACCTCTTGGTTCTTAGATGGATTTATTAATGATTTTTGGCTTTATAATATTGTAAGCTTGCTGCATGATTTTTAGCCATTAGTTATCTATTAATACCTTTATTGCTTTAGCACATTTCTTGGAGAAAAAAGAAGAAGAAAACTTTACACGAGTTTACTTAAGATACTCACATTTCATAGGCGGAGGCGGGGGGTTATTGTATAAAGGTGGCATGTAAAGGTTTGTGGTTAATATGGTATAAAATTTTATACCAGTGGTATTGATTTTTGACCGATTTGTGTTGATATTTATCAATTGTCTCGGCTCTTTATTGACCTTATTGACCAATGCTTGACATCCTTTATGACTTTGGAAATATTGGTTTAGTAAGCTGACAAAGCAACGAGTATTGTTTGTTATATGTAATGTATCCGTTGGGTTTAAACTTTAAATGATGATGGGGAAATAAATTGTATATGCTTCCAAGATTTGGTCTTGTTGAACAATAGAATGATGTTTCGTTCACTTGTTTCATCAATTTTTAACATTAGCTAGTTGTATTGGTTTAGTATTCAAATTGACAATTGACGAACTTACAACCATATAATTTATGAAACGTCGGCCTATAGAGTAAGCTACACTAATTAGCCTTTTTGGTTTCTGCTGAAAAGCTGGAATTTGAGCCACTTCATACGAAACATATCTGGCTTTTTGTCACATTAATAACCTGAAAGCAAATTGATCGATAAAAAAGCTGGCAAAAGCTATTTACTGAACAAGACAAGGAATCTGTTGCTTACATATATGATTGTGAGGAGGTATCAAAGGGAAGTATGCATTCATGATGTATGATACTATTTTAAACTGGTTTAGAGATCATGGCTGCTGCTTTTGGTTCTCATCAAGAACCTTTATATGAATACTCTTTGTTGGCACAGAGTATGTGTTAAGGAGTAGAAACTAGATAGCTCCAGGTTTTTTTTGCGTAGCTTTACTTTTTTCCTAATATATAAGAAGATACTAGAGCTGGTAAACGGGTCGGATCGTGTCGTGTCAAATTCGTGTCGGGTTCACCGGTAAACAGGTTGAACGCCCTCAACCCTAATCCGACCCGTTTATTAAACGTGTTAACTAACGTCAATCCATTACCGGACTCGTTTATTAACCCCTTTATCAAGCGTGAATGTTTGCATAAACCAAACAAATCAACCTCATGTATCTTTTTAACCCACTTCTAATTTACTAATATTTTACCGAAATAAACTAAATCAAACAACCGAAGACTAAATCTTATATAATTAAGAAAGATATTCAAACTATTTCAATCCACAATGATAATATAAAAAGTAACATAGCACTTAAACGGGTTATCGTGTGGTATTCGGGTTAGACAGTTCAACCCTAATCCAACCCATTTATTGAATGGCTCATGTCGGGTCAACTCGCTTACTTAAACGGAAAACTTGACCCGAACCTGCTAATTTCGTGTCGGGTACGGGTCTAAGTTAGCGGGTTGTGTTACTTTTTGCCACCTCTAAAAGGTACTTGCTACTTGCTGGTGCTTTTGGTGAAAACATTGTTGTGTTGTTAAGGGAAGCTTGAGAAAGTATGATGACTTGTGTCATTGGGTTCTTGTGCGCTCAGCTTGGGATGGAATTAAAGAGAAAGGGAAAATGATTGGAGGTATTGAGAGGCAAGGATAAAAAGAGTCTTGTCAAGATAGAAAGAATCTTGTCGTGAAGATATTTATGGAAATCCTTTTCTTAGATAATGCTATTTTATCTGGTCACAGTGTCATACTTCTGGGCAACACCTGTAACCACATTCTCTTTATTAGATCCGTAAATTTAGGCAACATATTAGGTGGCTGGCTGCTCCCAGTGTGCATGCAATCGCTTTCAGCTGATGGTCTGAACTTGCATTGTCTACTTCTTGTTTTAGGGTTCAGTCAGAAGCTGCATTTTGCAGCTAAGTCGTCCGTGCAAAGTATTTAGTGGAGGAGTGAGACATTTGTAATTAAGAAGGGAAAGGAGTTACGAGCAAAGATAAAACACTAATCATTAGTGGGCACACTGCGGCCTGCCCACTAACAACCATTATTATTATTTTTTTCAAAAAGTTACCTTTATGTAAAAGGAAACTTTTCGATTAAATAAAAATATAAAAAGGCAACCTTTTGTCAAAAAGTAAACATGTGATCTCTACCAAAAAGTAAAAAGGTGCATCGGTTTGTGTGTCTCGTTCAGCTTTTCCTCCAAAAAGTGCAATTGGTTATTTATAAGAAGTTAAGAACCCCTGTTTGTATGTTGAAAACACTGATTATTGATAAATCAACCCCTGTTTATGTGTTTGAGACACTTGTTATTGATAAATCAACCCGTGTATGTAAATATGCTGAAATGACAATATTTTCCCTGGTTGCCCACTATCAGTTAGCGTTTTATCACTCCTCAGGATTTACTCGCTTTATGACCAAGACACCAAGTAGGTCCAAATTGCAAGTAATGCAGCTATCCTCAGGCGTCCCCTTAAAGAAGGAAGAAGAATCTATCAAACAATTACATGCCGTTTTTTGTATTCTATGGATAGCTAGTTCATATGCCTGGCAATCATTTTTCTTGTGGTCCCAATTGGCTGTTTTTCTGGTTCAAAACAGGGTACTCTACTCGTTAGCTCAAATACTTCCCATCATATGGCTGCCAGACCTATGCTGCCTATCAATTACGAAATGTGGGTCTGAAGGATGTATTTAGAGGAATTAGTTGCTAAGTTGATATATTCAGCTAAATGCTGAGACATCTATGTGTCATCTGTCTTTTCACAGAATCAACAGTAAGTGGCTTATGGGATTGATAAGAGGTCGGAGATGGTATTGGAGTTTGTAAATGGACCGAGAAGTTCCAACCTGTGTTCTTAAATAATGTAGTGTCTGTTATTTTCTTTTGTATGTCCAAGTGATAGTTGTGAGTATCTGTTATGGAGAGACAAACATCCTCAATATCGCTAAATATATTCTTCTTTCCTTTTTATTATTGCTTAATTACTTCAGAGTTGCTATGGCTACTCTGGTTCAAAAGTTTTAGAAGCCAATTTGCCATTTTCCATCTTATAATTGTCTCCAATATTCTAGTTTGATTTATACGTCCATATATGCATGCAGTGTTTTCTGACTTTGCTTTTATTTCCAGCCACCATCAATAGTTACAGACGAGGAGTGCACTGCTTGTGATTTCAATCGCCCTGGAAAAACTTGTCTTAGGAAGCTTGAATGGGTTTGGCGTGGAGAAACTTACACAGCAAAGAAAAGGTATATCATCTCACAATGTAGTAATTCATTGAGGAATATCAAATCCCAGGAAGTAAACATTGTTACTTGTATTTTTGTTTGAACCATATCAGTGATTATCGCCATTTGAAGAGGCAAATTGAATCAGAATTGGTGGATAGCATTCATGGGCAATTTTCTAAGTCTTTCCTTGACCTCCCAAAAGCAGAGCAACAGTCTAAGCTAAAAGAACGCCTTAAAAAATACTGTCAAAAGGTATTTTCATTCTGCCTTTTATGTTGAACCTGTCTTTTCGCATATTTTGCTGATATTAGTTTCTGTGCCATCCATAGGCTTATAAGCGGGTTCTTGACAAGCCTGCTACTGAGCTTCGAGAAGCTGGGATCTGTATGAGAGAAAATCCTTTTTATGTTGATACTGTGCGCAGGTAAGAATTGGCAACTTCTTTGTTTTGTTGTATGGTGTAAGCGCAAGCACTAACAGTATGGCGATTTCCTTGAGGCTTCTACTTTTGAAATCGACTTTCACTAGGGCAAGCTGTTTAGTTGTCATTCGGATTAAGTCACTGATAAATCATAACTCACATCTTGTCGGCTTTTAAATTTTATTGTTTCTCTTTTCTGTCGCTTAAGCTTCCGAGATAGAAGATACGAATATAAAGGACTTAATAAAGTTTGGAAGGGAAAGTTGTCTGAAGCAAAAGCAAGCGGAAATCCTATTAAAATCCAAGAAGCACAGGTATGACTGCTTAGAAAACAGTGAAGTTTTCTTCAATATCATAATTGAGGCTCCCCATATGTGCAGCACTTTCTCGAACGACTTGCTTACAGTATTGTGATGATTGCAGGATATGGTCATTGTATATGATTCTTTGCAGCTTGCTCACAAGTGTATCCTCAATTCCTTCTATGGATATGTCATGCGCAAGTAAGTGCGTGGGTTGCTTTAATCCCCAAATTATTTATCACTTGTATTATGGTTCATGAATACAGTTATTTTTTCTTGACCATTTTTTTTTGTAGGGGTGCAAGATGGTACTCCATGGAAATGGCTGGGGTGGTCACTTACACAGGAGCGAAAATAATTCAAAACGCTCGCTTGTTGGTTGAGAAAATTGGTCGACCACTTGAGCTAGATACAGATGGAATTTGGTGTGCGTTACCTGGGTCATTTCCGGAAAACTTCACCTTCAAAACAATGTAACATTTCAGTTTTGCTTCTGCGTGCATAACTTTAGAATAGTTCAACCGTTTTTTGCAATGATACAACCATATGATACTACTCTAAAGTTGGTGTTACTTATAACCAACTCTTTTTTTGTTTCACAGAGACGCAAAGAAGAAGCTGACAATCTCTTATCCTTGTGTTATGCTTAACGTAGATGTAGCGAGAAATAATACAAATGATCAGTACCAGGTCTGTTGTGTTCTCTCTGCTTGTTTGATTTGGAAGTATATTGCTGGTGGCATCTTTTCTTTTCTGTGCTTCATGCTTGTCAAAAGGAATACCTTTTGTCCTCAACTATGCCTCTCTGTTCTGCATGATGCCTAATATCATGTGAAGCCTCTTGATAAGGAAATAACAAGACCTTTACTGTAAGATGTAATGTATATGAAACATTCACAATTAATTTAGACATCTGAAAAAATAAGAACTTTTATGTTGATAATTGAGCAACTTTTAGCCTCTTATTCCATTTCCGTAGAGTGCTCTTGAAGAATTACCTTCATTTTCCCCTCAACTAATTTAGTCATAGTTCTTGGATCTTATTATTATTGTCAACAGACACTGAAAGATCCTGCCAATAGAACATATGCTACTCATAGTGAGTGCTCGATTGAGTTTGAAGTGGATGGGCCTTACAAGGTAGTCTGCATTTCTATATGTTTAATTTTCCTAACTTTGTCATTTGCGAAATCTAGCATAATGCAAATGCTTCTGTTTTTTTTTGGGAACACAGGCAATGATAATTCCAGCGTCCAAGGAAGAAGGGATACTGATCAAGAAGCGGTATGCAGTTTTTAATGATGATGGAACGCTTGCAGAGCTTAAAGGTTTTGAGATCAAGCGCAGAGGTGAGCTTAAGCTCATCAAAGTTTTCCAGGTACCGCCTGTCTTTTATGCTTTCTGATGATGCTCTTGCTCAAATGTATACTCATGCTCTTTACACATATCTTAATTCTTTTTACCCCTTGGGTAAATTATTTAGGTAAATTTGATAAATCTGCTACTTATGTAAACGCCTTTTCTCAACTGTATCTATCAAAGGTTTGTTCATACTGTGTTTGGAGTGTCATCCATGCAAAGGCATACTGCATTATAGGCTGTAGTTTTTTTTTCCCCATCAATGCCAGCTAAGCTTTAGTATTTTTAGTTCTGAACTTTACGTGTGTTATTGTAACTAATTATTCTGCATACATCATAAACTATGAACTTTTGCTTGTCCCTTGTTTGTCAGCTGAATTATTAGTGAACCTAATGAAGTTATATTGCAATTGATATTAATCTGCTATCTTGATGTTTTAAAACTGTTTGTAGGCTGAGCTATTTGACAAATATCTGAATGGATCCACTTTAGAAGAATGCTATGCTGCAGTTGCTACCGTTGCTGATCGCTGGCTTGATCTCCTCGATGTATGTTGTACAGTAAAAGAGTGAATATCTAACTGTATATTGTATCTGGGTCTTAGCTTCCTGCCCTTCCAGCTTTTATCTTTCTATTTTGTATGAAGTCTATCTGATAAGCATGCTTGGGGAAACATGTTATGTCAAACAAGATACAAAAGTGATCAGTTTATTGCATTGTATTTTGTCAGAATCAAGGGAAAGACGTAGCAGACAGTGAGCTGCTACATTATATTTCTGAATCAAGCACAATGAGCAAGTCTTTGGCAGACTATGGTGAACAGAAATCTTGTGCAGTAACCACTGCTAAGCGTCTTGCTGATTTTCTCGGAGATGCCATGGTCAAAGACAAAGGACTTCTTTGTCAGTACATAGTTGCATCTGAGCCGAAGGTGTGACTTGTCAATCATATCATATTTTCTTTAAATTATCCATTCAGTCAGCTATGTATATTCCATGACAAACTTTTCCTTGGACAGTGGAGGGTCCTTTGTTGAGCTTCTTTCACCCCTATATAAAAGCAGCTTGTGAGGGGGGCTTAAAATAAGATTTTTTTTTATTGTGAGTTCCTTAATTTTTTTCTTAAAATCTTTTTTTGGACATGTGATTCTTAATGTACTTCTGGATTGAACTGACAGGGAACGCCAGTAAGTGAGAGAGCAATTCCTGTTGCAATATTCGAAACTGAACCTGGTAATGCTGCTAAATAGAGTCGCTTATTTCATGATGGTGAATAGTTGGAAAAATATCTGTTAATGGCTAATGCCTTTGACTACAGAACTTATGAAATTCTACGTGCGGAAATGGTGCAAGATTTCATCGGATGTCGGCATAAGATCCATCATTGATTGGTCTTATTACAAACAACGTCTAAGTTCAGCCATTCAGAAAATTATCACCATTCCAGCTGCAATGCAAAAGGTGCTAATGAATGATAGTGTGACTGACTGTTCATGAAAATATTTTTGTCACTTCTGAAAGCAAGATCAATTTTCAGGTTGCAAATCCTGTACCTAGGGTGGCTCATCCTGACTGGCTACATAAGAAAGTTCGAGAAAAGGAAGACAAGTTTCGCCAAAAAAAGATAAAGGATATATTTTCTTCTAAGAGGGATGCAATGGCAAAGACTGGTGCTACTTCCAACTTTGTAGATAATGGAATAGATATACACAAAGTTCCGGATTTGGAAGACTTTGGAAACTCAGGTGGAACTGGGGTTGGTAGTAGACCTGTTGTGCATAGCTATGAAGTAAATGGTCGACAATCATTGCAGACGACGACCATACCTCACAAAAGTCACCATGAAAGTATAGATGCTTATGACAGTAGCTCTATTGAAGAAGTAGATAAGAGTGAAGACTATGCAGGATGGCTTGAGCAGAAGAAGCGAAAGTGGAAAGAGAACCGAGAGAAAAGGAAGAGACAAAGGTGCTTTTCTTATTTCTTTTAGAGTCCTATTTGGTTGGTTATCAATAGTTTTGCTTTTGCTAATACCTCTACGTTAAGTAAACGAGAGAAAGTGCATTGCCAGTCTCAGTAATCAAGGCTTAAAGAGGATTTCAAGTCAATCTACAGTATCTCACTAACTTGTGCACCAATAGTCTTTTACAAGTCCACCATGTCCATTATTAGACACTCAATACTAGCGTAATTATTAAAATTTTCAACTAAGTCAAACAAAAAGTACATCAGTAAGAAACCGCAATTGAAATGCAGCAATAAATATAAAAGCTTCTTTGTACAAGAATGGAAATTGGCTAATGGACTTTCGAAGGGAATAAAAGACATCATCCAAACAAGGACATTCTAGGCAAAACCGAAACCAACAAAACCTGAAGGGAAAGAAATTATAGAGCTAGCAGTGAGAAACAGCATTTGACGCAGAAAAGGTAGCGTAAAGTGATGATTTACAAGACTTCAGACAAAAATTTGTTGAGAGAGGGATTCCTAATTTAATTGCGCTTCAATTACCAGAGGAAAAGCTAATAAGAAGTTCATGAAGTTCAGCGTAACATGTCATTGTTATGATCGGAGAGTTAAGATCAGGAGAGGAAGCTACTATGGTGAAGCCAGTTATTAAGCATCTCTTTTAGACTTATATTTTTAGTGTTACAATTTTTTTTCCATATCCCTCGAAAAATTACATACAAAATGGCCTTCAAATTGTTGGCTGCTTGTGAAATGCATTGCGTTTTGGGTACAGTATCTATCAGTTTGATGCTATTGAGGTTACAGGTTGTCTAATGGAAAGGCATCAAAACAAGCTACTGGTGTTTCTGAGTTACACGAGACTTTGACTAATCAGAAAAAAAATGTGGGAAAAACTGGAGTTACTTCATACTTCAGAAGGCAAGAATTATCCCTCACAAGTAGCTATTGGCAGGTAAAATTATTTTTTGGTTCTTGTGTGTAATATACTGCTATCCTGTTCTATGAATTCTTGACTCCATTTCCTTTCAGGTTTTGCAGCTTGTCCCAAGTGATTCTCCTGGTCAATATTTCGCTTGGGTTATTGTGGATGGTAGCATGCTTAAGATTCCAGTTATTGTTCCTAGAGTGTTCTATCTCAACTCTAAAGCTCCAATAACTGAAGGATTTCCTGGAAAATGTGTTAACAAGATTCTTCCTCATGGACACCGCAGCTACAACTTGATTGAGGTACCCAAATTGCAATGGCATTTTTGGCTATTCAATTAAGTTCTGGGATTTATTTACAGTTTTCTTCTTTCCTACTATAGATTATAATTGACGAGAAGGAATTTAGAGAAGAAAGCAAAAGACTTATGGCTCATCTTGCAGATCCCGAAGTTGAGGTCTGATTGTTCAGCCTTTTGATATCCTCATTATTTTCAGTTATTTAGTTTTGTATTTGTCAATTTTGTAAGCTGTTAGACGGAAGTAAAATTATATGTTAGTTTTTGATCTGGTTTCTGTGAAGCAGAAATATTTGTATGCATGTTTTATGTTTCTCTATGTAGTGTGTTAGTCCCTGCATGTCTGGATGTTTGATCAACATCAATCTTTTTGTGATTTTTTCTTTTTGTTCCGCCTGTTGGAATTTTGTCTAAGCAGGTTTTATGTTTCATCTTTAGTTTGTTATGTGAAGCTAGTAAGAGATGATTTATTTCTAATCAATTTTAAACTGAGGCTTCCTTTTTGAACTCTTTATTTTACATGTTAAATAGTCACCATTGCAGCTTTAAGTGAGTGCTGTTCCTACATCTATTTGGCAACCCTTTCCAGTTTCAGATTAGTCAGGCATCAGAAGCTCTTAAATTAAATTTGTCCTGGTTTAGCTGATGATCAAGATTTCAAAAGCGTCAAAATGTGAATGATGGATTATAGTCGTAGTTTTTTTTGACTGGTTAATGCGGAGCCATTAGAAAGCTTCAAGATAGTAGTTCGAACCCTAATTGTTACTTATGAGAAATCTGAATGTTGTATTTATTTAGCAAAATTCTCATTCATGCAGCTGATAGAATGAACTAGTTGATTAGCAGATTTTAACATAAATTTGGCTGGATTATGGTCCTTACATGATTGATTGCTGATCTTTTGCTCGAAGTTCCATTAATACAATCTATATTTTTAGGGCATATATGAAACCAAGGTGCCACCAGAATATAATGCTGTCCTTCAGATTGGTTGTGTCTGCAAAGTAGATAAAGCAGCAAAAAAACGTAATGCCCAAGCTGTCTGGAGTATAAATGAACTGCAGATGAAGACCACGACGGAGTGTCGTTATCTGGACAATTCCCTCTCTTTCTTTTACTTGTATCACAGGTAGATAATTTCAGCTCATATAAATTTATTGGTTGCTTGTGGGGTTATTTGATAGAAGACTATCATGTGATGAACTTACATAGCTTGGACAGATTATAGTGCTAAAATGGAGAAATTAAGGGAAGAAGATGAACTTTGATTGATTAATAACAGTAAAAACAGCAAAAGTGACCGATATTCAAGCTTTCGAGAGGCTTGATTCTCTCCCAATTGAACTACTAAGAGCTCACCCAATTTATCATCTATTTGCAACATGATTTCTCTCTCCTTATTCTATTCTATTCTATTCTATGTATAGAGATATTTCCTCCCTAACTCCCTAACTTATTCTTGAAGCTATTATTAAAACTAACTAATTATATAATACCAAAAGTGCCCCTCTCCCTAGGCTAGTCTATTATATCATTGACTTGTGATCAATGTTATTGTTGTATAATTTTTGAATGTTAACAATCACATCTAGAGGCATTTATTTGAATGTTTTTCAGAATCTCCAAGATTCTGCGAGCATTCATCATTTGATAATTTGATGATGAAGCATTAAATAGATTTCATGGTATTCTTGTGTTGGTTAACCGGTCATCATTCACCCGTTAATATTGTAAATTCACTCCATGATGTTTCTCTTATGAGTAATGACTGCATATAATAATGTGGTCCTTGTGTGCTCGCTAGAGCCACCCAATGTGAAAAAGAGGTGTTTGCATTTT
Organism: Beta lomatogona; assembly: GCA_947646795.1. Lineage (NCBI taxonomy): Eukaryota > Viridiplantae > Streptophyta > Magnoliopsida > Caryophyllales > Amaranthaceae > Beta > Beta lomatogona. Next base: position 1,642,928 of record CANSNZ010001029.1, on the reverse strand, counting down.
CTGCTAATTGATTCTAGTAGGCATGCAGAAGACGGAAATCCCTACTTTCCCAGGATATACATCTTTAGCTAATAAAAAGTTTGCAAACTTGAGCACCCCCCTCCCCCCCAAAACTTCTCTTTCAGAGAAATTGTGGAGCTGGGGAGACTGCTAGTCTAAAGCTAAATTGTAAACAGATTGTGTCAGAAGAAAGATATGAGATGCTTCATGCTTGTGGGAACCAGATTTATGTCTTAGCATCTCATCATGAGACTCCTTTTCCTTCTTTATTTCTCACACATTGGTTTTGTAGTAAGATAGAAGGGAAAGGAAAGAGGAGGAAGGGGAGGGGAAAGAGAGGGAGGGAGGAGGTAGAGCTCTCTCTAAATCTGAAGAAATGGTGTTCAATAAAGATGGAGGGAAAATGGATCCCTCCCTCTCCTTCCTTCATCCCTTATCCAAACAAGAGAACTTGTTCCCCTTTCACCTCCCTCCCTTAATCTCCATTTCCTCTTATCCAAATATAGTGTCAATGTTTATTTGGGGGGTCTGTGCTGGTTGGGGGGTGGGGGTGGAGAAAGAAGTGCAAAGGCGAGAAGGGTACAATAAAGAATATCAACAAACACATGGACACCTCCATAATTTTTTTTCTTTTCTACACATGTTTATACTTTTCAATTCTCATGAATTAATGTAATGTTCCTTTCTCTCTGTTATCGCCGTCTGTCTTTCTATTTATTCTCTTATTAGCCATTCTAATATCAATTATGTACCTATTTTCATAAGCAACATGCAATTGTGTGTTAAAAAATAATCTGACAATTATATTCACTTTGGAACTTTCAGTTGCTGTGAAGGACGAGCAGTATATGGTGGATATTTCCCTGCATCTAACATGATTTCTTTTGTTGTGGTGGATCCTCATCACAACAGAAGTTTGAATCCCACTAACATTAAGAGATTTTATCATGAAGCTTGCCAAGCTTTATCTGTGGAACCTTCAATTTCTCAGGGTGTTATATCATACAAGGCAAGTTGGAAAACTATTATATACAAAAATTTTAGTGGAACTTCTTCTGTACATCATTACACTAATGTTCATTATGTACTCTGAAATTTAGGTGGACTATGTTGTTCAAAATGATGAAGCTGAAAAAATCATGCAGAAAACGATAAGTGGACACAGGTCTTACTTCCAATCCTTTTCCTAGTGATGGTCGAGTTACTATATTTATGTATCTAACAGTGTGACTGATACTTGGATCTAGCAAGCTTGGTCCAAGACCATCTCCGTAAACCTATTGATGTACACCAAAATATTAGGAACATATGAATACTTCCATACTACTCCCCCCATTCTACATTACTCTTTACACTTCCATTATATCCATCCCACATTACTATTTACACTTCTATGTTTTGGACATGGCACGCTATTATCTGAATTTTTTGTTACTTTTCAACCATGGCCCACCTATCTTCTCCAAATAAAAAAAATACCCCACTAACTCATGTCACATCACATTACATCTACCATTTCAATATATTTACAACTAATCTATCATGGGTCAAAGTGTGAAAGGAGAGAGTTTTGGTGGGAAGGAAGTTTTGGAGATATATGACCATATGTAGGGCTTTGAAACAAAAAGTAGCAAGGAGGGACCTACTGATGTATGGAACGTTGATACATTCTACTTTAATTTAGGAGGATGTACGAGGGCAAGAGAGGCAAAAAAAATTATGAAAATGGAAAGTTCCCAACTGAATGAAAAAATTATGAACCTCATGATAATACATTTGTTCTCCAGTCTCCACATAGATGGACATTTCTTTGAATTATGTGAACCTCAACATTCTTTTCACGACTTTGTTTTCTTTTTAATATGCAGGCCGCACAATCACAGACCTGGACTGGCTGTTATTGAGTGTCCAAATGTTTCTCTTTTGAAGTCAGGTATACAAGCATTAAATGATCTCCCATGTGTGAGCATCCCTGCCAATGCTCGTGATAGTCACTATCCGGTACCACTATCTTAATTTAATCATTCTTTAATTTTCATTATAGCTTTTATGGATGGTGATTAGTATCTTGGTGCATGCAGGCTCTTGGGTGGCAAACTGTGGCTGCAAAAGTTGCAGTGCAGCGATGCGCAGCATCATCGCAATGGCTAAATGAGAGGATTTCTCTCTCAAGATATGCACATGCAAGTGCTGAAAGACTAATGCTGGAGCTTTTACTCACATCTAAACTGTTCCATTTCTGAACCGAAACCTTTTCTTGTCATGCAGGTGCCCCTGGGGAACCTTGAACTTGACTGGATTATATACACTATAGATATGTTTTTCTCAAGAGCATTACGTGATCACCAACAGGTACAATGTTTTTGCTTGATTTAATATATCTGTACTTGAGGACATAATTAAAGTATGGACTACCTAATCTTGAGGGTTTTTAGTGCCAATGAGTCTTCTTGCTTACTGGCATGAATTCCCCATCAGAATATCTTAGGTGGTAGATTAGTGGCCAGTCTTAAGTTGGTGATTTTAGGGTCTACAGGCGTTTCAGAAAGAAATGAAATGAAAAAGACCAGAAGGCAGCCAGATATTCTTGTGGTATTGCAGAGTTGGCAATGAAATGCACTATCCAATATTTCATGATTGTTTTTTTTGTCTTTAGGTACTTTGGATTTCTAATGATGGTCTTCCGGATCTTGGCGGCTTCAGCGAAGAGGACTCATGCTTTGTTGATGAGGTATGAATCCCTGATCAAACTAGTGCATGTGTACTGATCAAATAAGCTTGTAGTTTTTTAGGCTGTAGTGTTATAGGTTGCTCCTCCATCCTTTTTCCTGTAATATAAAATAAGATTTCCATGTTCTTTTTCTTGTCTTATTGAGTTATTGTGCATATGGACGTGTGTGCACTCAGGAACTTGTGCTTTCTTTTTACAGCTTTAAAAGAATTAACAGACTACACGCAGTACTAGTTCTGTATCTTACACAACTCTTCCCGTCTGATGCTTTACAGGTCAATCAACCTGTCGTGATATACCCTGGAGCATACAGAAAGGTTTCCGTGGAGCTAAAGGTTGAGAGGAATTGCACCCTTACTGCTAATGTAATGTTGTGCTCTAGATATGGATTAGTATAATCAATAATGTGATTTTTCTCTGCAGATCCATCACTTGGCTGTCAATGCTCTACTGAAGAGCAGCCTTATCAATGAAATAGAGGGAACTGGTTTACATGGTTTTGAGCAAGATGCAGACTCTGATCTAGGCACATCCAGTGAGCAATACAGCTTTGATGAGGGCACCTCCTGTGGACCTGCATTCCGGGTCCTGAAACAACTAGTTCAAAGATGCTTGCAAGATGCAGTCACATCAGGAAATGTGTTTGCTGATGCAATATTACAACATCTTTATCGGTGGCTTTGTAGGTTGGTATATTTGATGTTTCTAGATATCTCCCGTTTGCTAAACTGTGAAATTTAACATTAATAATCTAATTTTCTTTCTTATTTTAGCCCAAAATCAAAGCTTCATGATCCAGCTATATATAGAATGCTGTGCAAGGTAACAGCTTCTTTCTACACTATATAAAGCTGCATGAAAGGAAGAGTGTTTTGTCAGATATTTGTAATTGTTGGAAGACAAAATGCTTCATCATTGACACATCAGTGCCTTATTTACTTGATTCTGATGATATTTAATGCATGTACACAAGCAGTAAGGAGAAAAACTTTGTCAACCCACCGGGTAGACTACCGACCATTAATAAAGACTTGTTGAGGGTTGTGGTAAATGGTAATGGAATCCAACTCCACATTTTTTTTTCTTTTTTAACACTCTATTAGTAGTAGGTTGTCAACCCAGTGGGTAGATGTAGCAATGTCCAAGCAGTAATTACTTGGGGCATCTTTTACTGCAAATATATATGTGGCTATCTTGTAGTGAACACTATCTTTTTAATTTTCTCCTAACTAAACACAATACTAATATCAATTGATTATGTTCACAGGTGATGCAAAAGGTGTTTGCTTTACTTTTGGCAGAGTTCCGCAAATTGGGCGCTACGGTCATTTTTGCAAATTTTTCCAAGGTTATTTTAGACACTGGAAAAGCTGACTTAGCTGCAGCAAGAGCTTACTGTGATAGTGTGCTTAAAACACTACAGACAAGGTGATACATCGGCATGATGTTTGTTTCATCATGGCATGAATTTCTGCTAATTAACTAGCTGCTTTCTGTAGGGACTTATTTGAGTGGATTGAGATTGAATCACTGCACTTCTGGCACTCTTTGCTTTTTATGGACCAGGTTTGTTCTTCTCTTGTAATTAGTTGCTAGTTGTTACACAAACAGCATAAAAATATTCCTTTTGTGAAAGTTCGAAGAGTCTGATCTCATGGTTATGTCCTGTTTTTGGACCGAGTTCTGGATGGATTATAATCTAAAATTAAGAAATCAGCCTCTGGGTTACCACAGATACTAGTTTCTAACAGTGTGTTTGGATGAGGAGATCTAAAGGGAGGGGAGAGGCAGGGATAAAGTTTCCCTCCTTTGGATCCAGAATTGGGGAAGAAATAAAAGGAAAGGAAGGAAATTGGAGGTATCTATTTTCTTCCCTTTCTCTAATAAATGAGATCCTTCTCATATTAGAAAAGTTTTGAAAGAGCCAAGTATATTGCCTTCCCTCCCTCCCCTCCCCTCCCCTCCCCTTCCCTCTGTGACTGTAACTAAACACAAGTAAATAATCTGGCTACAATAGAAAGTGAAATGTGTTTGGAGGCTTTTTGGATACTTGAGAAATCCCTAAAACGGTTTGTTATGAATGCTAATTCAAATCAAAATTTGTTTAAGCTCTCTTCTGTCAAAGAGGAACAGATTTTTTGAAGAAATATTTCAAATACTTTTATTTCTCATTGCGATGAAATGTGAAAGTAAATAAATTCGATGCACCAAAATGGTGAGCGAATGATGTTATCTCTTATTTGGATCACCAAGAATAAGGAACTACAATTGAAACAATACACTATTTATATGCCAGGGTTTAATTTTCTAAGTTTCCTTCTATATGCCAGTACAATTATGGAGGGATACAGGCCAAAGACCATGATGAATCTTCTGCCAGCATTTCTGCGTCCTCTCGCGGATGTTTACCTGGTGATCTTCAAGTGGACATTGTGTCCAGTTGGAATATTGCTGAACACTCGCCAAAGAGTTCTCAAGTAAGCTTTTTCCTTCCTCAAATATTTTATCATAGAAGCGAAAATATTGCAAAATTAGTCTTTATTAATTGTTACTTAATACTCCCTCCGGTCTTTATTAGTTTACCCATTAATTTTGCACAGAGTTTTAGGAGAAACTATGTTGTGGGACATAGAAAAAAAGAGAAACTATTATTTTATATTAAACTTGAATGTATGTGTGATGGAAAGTTAGTGGTTTCATTCCGAAAATAGAAACAAAAGAAAGGGGTAAACTAATAAGGGACATCCCAAAAAGGAATACGGGTAAACTAATAAAGTCCGGAGGGAGTAGTATAGAAAATTACTATGGCACACTTGAAATTATAAATATTTCCATCCCGAGCTCAAAAATCTTAGTGGAATACAGGGTACCCTAAGTGCAACTACCATTACACACATTAAACTGCAATGGTTGTCCATATACCTTAACAGTCTGATTGTAATCAAGCAAGGTTTTGAAAACTGGATTCACCAAATTCATTACAATGTGGGTCTATTTACTCGTTTCCAACAGAATCAATCAGTGATCTCATGACTATCAAATTTCATAGTACGTAGTAGCTTATGGTGTCGTGATACTTCAGCTTTATAAATATGAATTAGCATATCAATTCTGCGAAGTTTTAGTTTTATCTGTCCAAATTAAAACCCTCCCCGACATACCCCCAACAAGAAATTGAAATCCTTCAAAAAAAATTATTTTAAAAAAAAAATAAGTTATACTTCCTCTGCTTCCTTTTAAGTGCAACACTTTGTTTTTTGCACTATTCACATACTTTACTTCAACCACATTATTTTACTATTATATTAAAACAAAAGCAATCATATAAAATGTTATTGGGTGTGTCTTAATGAAAATTATCATCATATCAACTTTTTATAATTTTTACTAATACATAATTAGATATACTAATGGTCAAAGTTGTGCATTGAGAAGCATGAAAGTCAAACTGTTGCACTTATTATAAACAGAGGAAGTATAATTTTTGAAACTTTTTGTGCAAGAAATTTTTTAAATCAGGTTTTTAAAAGTCACGATTTATGTGGTTGACTTGCATGACAGGACCAATTCGTTGTGATGGTCTCTGAGTTTATGTATAAACCATGGGAGTATGCTTTGAATCATGTTGCAAGTGATGCATTCGATGGAGATGGCGACTTATGCACACCGTCAATTACAATTCCTCTTGCTGAGAAGTTTGAATCACATCTGACTGGATATCTCAAAGATCAGGTTTGTATCGAATACTTAGTCTTTTTAGGTAAAATTTTCGTTGCTGTGTTAAAATCATAAACCTATGAAGAATGTTTTATACTGCAGATCAGCTCTTATTTCTCCGATAAACTTTTTATGATTGTCCGTGAGATCATTCATCATACAAAAGGAATGAAGAGGCCTCAAGACGATGATGAATTGTTACAAGCGGACCATCAGCTAACCGGCAATGTTCAAACAGGGGACGCTGCATTGGAATTTATCAAGCATGTCTGTGCTGTGTTGGCTTTGGACCAAAATGTTCAGCATGATGTCCTGGTAAGACTGTTTATATTGGTTGTAAACCCAGTGCTACTAGATGATATTCGTGGCCCGACCCCAGTAGTTTATGTGTGACAGAAAACCTGAAGCAATCAGTAGATTGTGAATTGATTGTCAGCTGTTTGTTGGAGCTGCATAATCTTTGGACACTTTGTTACAGTCAGTATACTAGAAACAGTCTTATAGTGACATGTCTGACCTATGTGCTGTTGTGACCATTTTCTTTTTCTTATATAAGCTACAGTAATCTCTTTTGTTCTCTCCATCAGCTTCACAAATGTTTGCTGTTTGCTGACTTTTTCATAATTTGTTAGATTGTTGTTTTTGTTTTCCATATGCTAAATAGAGTAGCTTTTTTTGCCCCTTTGGTGTGGTAATCATTACTGATGTTCAAATCTGTTTAGTTGTTTCTTGTGATTTGCCCATATTTCTCTACATCCTAAACATCTGGAGAACTGTGAGATTTAGTGAGAAAGAGGCACTCTAGTTGAAAGTGCACTGAACTTTTTTTTTTCTTTTTTTTCGTACATCTTTGCGATGGGTTCATAATGGGTGGTTGTGTTTCTTTTTTTTTTTTTTCCCTTTGAAGTTGCTTGGATGAAACACTTTTTTGTTGTTTCTTTACTATTATATGCTCTTATTTGGCTGCCGCTGTGGACAATTATAATCTGGCTTTAGCTTCATTAGAGATTTCACAAATACTCTCTGTTAACAAATAAAGAAGTAAACCTTGCTTTTACGAGAATTACGTTGGATATTTCTAAGGGGGATCACTTGACATTTAGCCGATATGAACAGGAGGGAACTATATGACAACTAATACATAAAGCTAATTCATCATGAGATGTTACAGCAATGCCTCTGTGTCTTTGCCTCTAAACATCATGATAGTATCTTGGTTGCATGAGTTCTATGTTCTTATTGAGAAGCCTCTGTACCTAGTAGGAGATGTTGAAGTGTAATGACCTTTTTTTCCCTCTTTTATATGCATGCTGCAGGTCATGAGAAGGAATTTGTTAAGATTAATACGTGTAAGAGAGTTTGCTCCAGAAGCAGAATTTTCTCCTTCACCACCATCTTTTATATTGCCAAATATAATCTGCAGGTAAATTTATATGAAAACCCCTACCTTTCTCCTCCTCTCTCAGAATCTTGGAAAAAAGATTACTGTGATGCTTCCTACTGATAAAGCAATAATATGATTGTTTGCTGGTCGTATTGCTATGGGCAGTTCATCCCTTTCCAATAACAACCTAATAAAGCTAGGACTTGGGAGAGTGGGGAAATGAAGGAAGGGAAGCTCTCAATAAAAAATTGCCTAATTGCGTTTTCATATTAGCCCCACTTTTCCCATCTTTATCTTATTGTTTTCTTGTTGGTTGAAGTAAAGAGAAAAGAATAAAGGGAACAAATCATATTAGAAGCCTAGAGGCTAGAAGGTACCTAATTGGTTTTTCTATTGTGAATCGGTTGTCAGAAATTAGGCCATAGTTGGTAGTAAAGTTCACGTACACTTGGTAATCCTTTCCAGTTTCCATGTTCCGCTTTGGGGATGAAATTCTTGCATTAGACAGCTTTTGTAACATGCTTGCATTTCTTCTGTACTACCAATTACCATCAACATTCTCACGCCAGGACAAATTTTCTGCTGACCTAGAATTTATCCGCGAAACTTATCATTGCATACAAACTTCCTAGAATACTTCTTCCATTTTCTAATTCTTGCTTCATAAGGGTTGGACATGCATTTTAAGGAAGAGATTAGTTAAGGCAAATGGACAAATTAGTTAACATAATTTAAATCTTGATAACTCACACCTTCCCTTAAACTGCTGCTTAATTATTCTAGTCTATTTGTCTGTTTACTTTCTCTTATTTCTTCCTTAAACCTCGTGCCCAGTCTAGATGTTGCAATTAATTCTGAGTTGAGGAAGTTTGTTAATAATGTTCTTTGTGTATTGTCTTTGTTTTAAAAAATTCAAGTGATCACTGTGAAGTGGGTGTTGATCGGTTGACATAGCAAACCAAATCTTAGCTAGCTCTGGTTACATCTGTTAATTTGCTAATGCATCTAGCTCTGTGTTTGAGGGCTTTAGTTAATTTGTATGATGCTTACACCTATTCTCTGTGACCTTGGAGGAAAAAGTTCAGTCGAGCTGCTCCTCCCTCTCTAGGTGTTGAGTTTTTCGAAACATGTTTTCTTTTTCATCTAGAGTTTGTTTCAATCGGTATTGGATTTGGTGTTCCGTAACGCTTGAAACTTATACTAGCAACTCTATTATTTTCCAGAATGATGAATGTTTCATTCTATAGGAATTTGTCCAGTTAGTAAACATTTCTCTTTTACGTGTATGGCATTTAAAATACTATTCCATAGTTTTTGTCAGTTCTGTACTATAAATTATTTTTCTGGATGGCAATGTAAGAATCTGTTCACTTCAACTTATCTTGACTTGTTTCAACTCTCAAGACAAAATAATTTCAGATATGCTTAGATAATATAATTTTTGACAAAATCAGTTAAAGTGAACATCTAAGTATTATTTATAATGTGTGCATAATACAAAGTCATTGTACAATGATGGACTAATAAAGTGTACTTGAACAGTTATTGCAATGATGTTCGAGACCTCGATCTGGGAAGGGATCCGTCATTACTGACGCAGGAGTGGCGATGTACAGTGCCACATTGCGAGCAGCCTTACAATAGAGAGATGATGGAAAACTCTCTTCTTCAAATTGTGAGGCAGCGAGAACGCTTATATCATCTACAAGACTTGGTATGTGTCAAGTGTCATATGGTGAAAGATAGTCACTTGACTGAGCAATGCAAATGTGCCGGTGCATTTAAGTGTCTGGAAGACGCATCTGAATTCCGTAGAAAAATGCAAGTTTTCTACAAAATAGCAGTAAAACAAAATTTTCAGCTTTTGAAAGAATGTATATCTTGGATTCTAGAAATTAGATAATCCAATGTATCTGTAATTACTGAAGAGGTTATTGATTGTATATACATATATATTGCAATCTAGTTATGTACATAGCTATTTATTTATGTATACAAATGTGCAAGTATTATTTTTTCGCTTAGGTTCCTAGAAGGCTAGAACTCTTGGTCATTCGAATTATGAGGCAGACAGCCTTTTTTTTACCACTTTGTAAGTTACATAAATCTAAGTCCTAAATCCGAAGATGAAACCATATTTTTCCATACTCTCTTCTCCCCTTTAATTTGTCCAATGTACCTTTCTAAAATGTCTCTATAAGTTTTTTGCATACTAAGATAATGACGGGGGATCACTGTATTACTGTTCACTCTTTTTAGTCCAGGCATTTTTTTTTTCATCTATTGCACACAACCCAATTTTTTTTTAAAAGTAACCATATTTCAATAGTGCAAAAGACTCTGCATGTATAAAAACAGGTGCTTAGGAAGGCAGGCACATCTCTTGACCGCTGCATGTATGTAATTGAGCCTAAACTATACCAAAAACGTGGTAGAGTAAAAATGAACTTGAAAGGTGAACCTAGCACAAATGTGAATGATCAAATAATGCACTGGGTTAAATACCACAATAAACCTAAAGGAAAAGGTAAAAAAGATGTCAAGAATTAAGCTAAAAAATACATCTGCATTTGAACCAATTTCTATCGCTTATCATGATGATGCACCTTGAAGCTAAATGTAGTGTCATCCATCTTTCCCGACTTCACTCTGCTTTTTCCAGAAAAACCATCTTGTGGTTGACGGAGTTTTAGTTGGCTCATCTGGCTTTCTCTGTTCAATTCCTTCTTTTAAGGACTCCAACCTTTTCCTGTTTATCATTCCAAAGACAACATATTGTAAGCAACGCAATCAGATAGCCATCTTCACACAGGGACCCCTTCACATGAATAGATGATAATTAAACTGAGTTGTGAACATGTGATGTTGGCAGAATTGTTTAAATATTTCAGCAAGGCCAATAAGCTAAAGTGCTGTCTGCCTGTCTCTTAACATCCATTAGACTTCGTCGTTACAATATCTATCCCGAGTCCGCTAACGAACACGGTGCATGAAGTTGTTCACAACTTCACCTGGACATATCAACCATTTCCAGGGTGGGGATAGGGGTGGGGACGTAGGGGGTCGGGGTGGGGACGAGGCATGATTCTGTAGTACTCTACACATTCTAGACTAACCATGGGATGGATCGCGGACTGCTTACCTTGTGTCTGTGAGACACCCATGCAAACTCCATCTTTGGCGAAATCCTTCGACTCCTTCCATTCCGCTAGCAAGAATCAAACGCCTGAAAGTCATTTGAAGATAATCAGATAAGATAGAACACAATGGTGTAGTGATTATACCTGTCATAAATCATAAATACCAAATTATACACTAAGTAGCAGAAGTTCTGATTCAGCAATTTTGTTGTGGAACTGGAAACATAAACTAAAGCACCATAATATTTGACAGAGTAATTGCAATAACACGCACAATGAAACCACTGCTTCTTTCTTTTATTTTCCTTATAATAACATGAATTATTAGTACTTTCTTTCATAGTCTCTATCATCACACAGAACACTCTAAAGAACAGACTCAACATTAGCATACAACAAGGAAAGACACGTATCTAAGAAAACATGAAATGTGCAAGGGTGAAAAAAGGTATACTTTCGCCTTGTGTTATCTTTAGTAATCATAAATACCTAAAGAATGGATGCATTAGCATACAATTGTGAAAGATGTGTCTTCCAAAGGCAACTGGAATTTTGGGGAGTGGAAGAAAGTTATTGTTTGGTCTTGAGCTAAACCAACATTTCTCAAGAGAACAACCCTTGCCAACTATAGCACTCTAGAAGTTGGCAAAAATTTAAACAAGAGACAAGAGACAATCCATAAAGCCAACCAATCGTGCTGACCATACCTTTCCAGTTTCGTGACTTCTGATTCCAGTTGCACAGCTCTATCCTTAGCTTGATCAAGGGGCATTGATATTCCTAATTTGTGTTCACTATCTTGAAGCCTTTGTCTGATTTCCTTATCCTACAAACTTGCAGATGGGGGTGCAAGATGGATTTAGCACCAGAATAATAGCATTATTGGAAACTCAACTCCTATATGTGTAATAATACTCCCTCTATTCCAAAAAAAAGTCCCTACTTGACTTCCAAGCTCTCTAAAATATAAAAATTGACCACTAGTTAATTTTTTTATACGTTGGTAAGGAGAAGTGCCTTACACCTTACCAGACCGGAATCTCTCGCACAGATTAACCGGCCCACTTTAGCTTCTAGTGGGGCTTGATCCCATAACCACAAGGTTGAGAGATACTAACCTGGCCACCAGTGACTAGACCAAGCTTTGCTTGGCGACCATAAGTTAGTCATATGTGAGTAAAATCTACATGAAGATAATTTCATCAAACTACTTTTGCCAAATTCTAATATAGCAGTTCTACAATCCAAACTATCATAAGATTCAACTGAAACTAATGGTCGAAATTATCAAGTTTTGACTTTTATGAAAAATCTGACAGGAACTTTATTTTGGAGCAGAGAGTACTAACAAGGAAAAGGAAACATTTTGATTATCACAATCATCTTACTCTTCTTTCTACACACTGTCGATACACAGCAATCTCATCTTGACAGAATGGCTCAATATCATTGATTTGTAAACCTAGAGCACAAAGGAAAATTATGACATCAAAAATGACATCTCAAAAGAATGGGATAGTCTCAACATTTATATAGGTTATGTTCATAATCTTGTCAAGGTACACTAGAAATAAGCTAATACTAAATATTGAATAGTAGTTTAAGGCTTTAGAAATTAATAAACAAGACCCGATTAAGAAAGCATCTTACACAAATATAGGTTCCTCAGCAACCCATCACACAAGTTGACGCCTTCAAGCACATGAGGAGCAATTTCTGGAGGAATGAGCGGTGATGGAGGCCCCGTCATTAAATCATCACCAACCAAAATAGTTTCTTCCATAGTTTCCTGCGAATCGACTGAATAGACCCAACAGAATAATCAGAAGTCAACTGCCTGTTCTTAGAATGAGAATTCAACTCAAGAACTGGTGATGTTTCTTTAGACACTATCTTTCTTTTCTTCATTATCCTTAGGGACAAACATCTAAGTCACAAAAGTACGTAAACTGAAATCATGTCCTCAACTGTTTGGACTGAAGCGATATTCTATCTACTCTCATCATGTTTTTCCCTAGGACTGCATCAATATTTTTAAAAGAATTTCATAAATCAGATACAAGCAGGACAAATCTCTAATTACGCCCTAGATTTTTATCAACATTGTCCCTCCCATAAAGAGGAAAAGTGTAATAAGAACCCAATAGTAACGACTAACGTCACCAGCTCAATTAAAGTCTATTTTTTCTAGTACCATTAGCGTCCAGAATTTTCCTTCTCCTGGTACTGTTAGGTTCTGATCATCAGAGATGTAAGGCACTAAGAAGACTGTATAATCAGAACTGATATTAAACACACACTTTAAGAAACTATCTAACAAGTTAACCTTCCCAGTACGCTAAATACATGAACCAAACTACTTAGCATAAAGAAGCAAAGCCATTTTAATCCTCAACAATTATAACAAAAAATCCACCAGTGTTTCGCATCCAGAAAGAAAAAAAAAATTGGTTCTTTAGCAAGTTGAAAATCCCACATACCATCCATGTTTTTCTTCTGCTTCTCTCAACTGCTGTAAAGTCAGTGTTGGACTAGATATCACAAAGAGATCACTACAACCTGAAATACGCCAAAACTCAAAAAAGATGGCAACATTGACACAGCAGAAACAAAACAAAAAAACAAACAAACAAAGGGAGAAATTATTCTTCTTGTAAGGTATTCCATTTCTCATCTATTTGCATATCCTATCACATATATACACTGTCTCCCTTTTTCTCAGCTTCTCCTAGAACTAGTAATGGCATTTCATCAAACATGTGATATACATTTAATCAAGCAGGAAAAGGGTCATATCAAAAGTGGTAGTGGCATTTCATCAAACAGGTGATATGCAATTCATCAAATAAGATAAGGGTCAAATTAGAAATTGTCGGGGCATTTCATCAAACAGTTAATATGCATACTGTGCGACCAGATTATATGATCGTGTATTCGTGTCATATAAGAGAAGGAGCATGATATTATAATCAATGAACTTGAAAACTAGATTTTCCAGAAGGGGTTAAAATCCTTGTTCTTCGAGAAGGGGAGGTGGGTTTTCTTTTACCTGGTAAACTGAGGACTATCACAAAAGAGACAGGAGGAGAGAGAGAGAAAAACTTACCCTTATAAAAAAATGGCGAGTATGATTTATGGATTATGAAGTACTAATGTTGTGTAGTATCACTTGTGACTTGTGAGTCTTCACTTTTCAAGAAAGCACAACTGCACAAGTGAGCAAGTGATCGAAGAATGTACTTCCTCCGTTTCAAATTACTCGCTACACTTTCCATATAGGGAAGTTTCATATTACTTGCTACACTTCCTTTTTGGGCAATAAACTCTCTCTATCTCTCTGCTCTCACATGGGTCTCTTTTCTTTTTACTCTCTACCTCTCTCTTCTCCAAAAATTGTCTAGGAGTCCGTGAATTAAGAAGTGTAGCAAGTAAAATGAAACGGAGGAAGTAGGTTGTTTTCACACAAAAAAAGAACCAAAGACGTAGCACTAAAAAGAATAAAGGGTCAAAGAAGAGAGGAAAAAAGATAAGGTCAATAACCGAAAGTTTGACTTTTTTTTGCCATAATCAGAAGACGGTGATATTTTAATAAAAAAGTGTGTATTTTCTTATAATTTCTTTTTGATCTGTGCAGTTTGCCTATTTTATAATGTATTTGCTGACAAATTTTCCTTCAAATGATAAATTTCCCACATAAATGACAAATGATAATCACAAGTCACAAAATACTAGCAGTTACTCTAGTCATTGATAGCTTTGTTTATGAAAAGTGGAAGAAGTGGAACTTTTACTATACTATGGTCTATGGATATGAATATTTCTATTTGATTTTTTTTAAAATGAAAGAATATCCAATATGTATAGTATGTATTGAAACATATATGTATTACTAGATCATGGTTCAGTTTTATTTAAGAACAGCTATGCTTATGCATGGTACAGTCGGTGTATAAAATCTCTTTCATCAAATACCAAGATTTGGGAACGTCTTTGAATATATTTGTAAGCCAAAGATGTACAACCACCCATTGCAGCATCAAGTTCTCAATTGCTAATTGCTATTACACTGTATACAAGAATTTTGATCATATACGAAAATTCGGCAATGTACACATAATGTTCCTATGATACTAGTATTCGTTCCTCCATACAGGCAGAAAGATGAACCATGAAATGCTGTATCTATGTGTTAGGCGCGCCTATATTCATCTCCGCAATCACCAATCACTCTCATCAGATCCTTCCCCCTACCGGACACTTCACGGATGCTGTCAACGTCCTCCTCATCAAGAACAAGTGAAAAAACAGCGTTGACATCCTTAATATGCTCTGACAGCCCGAGTCTGACACCTACCATGGAGCCTGCTACAGCTGGCTGCAATTGTTGCAACATAATGATCAATCAAACTCCAATAGTATTGCAAATAAATCCTATTTGGAGAACTATTCTCCAGTGGACAAGTTAGGAGAGGGAAATTTGGTAAATCCACTTAGGGGGCGTTTGGTAAATGAAGGGGAAAGGGAAAGGGTTTAAGAAAGAGAAACAAGGAGAATGGAAAGCCAAATCCTTTGATTAAGAGGGTTGTTTGGTTACAATACATCTTTTCTTACTCTCACAATTGCTCCACCATAAATGTTCTCCCTCCCTCTCCTAATAACTTCCACCACCACCTTGCTGCCGCCTCTCACAGTTGCTGCCGCCCCTCACCGTTGCTGCGCCACCTCCAACCTTGTTGCCGCCCGTCCAATTGTTGCTGCCGCGGCCCTCGCGCCTCCTCTCTTCTCTCTTTTCCTTCTCCACCACCACAAAAGCTCATATTTGAGGTTTTAAATGTCAAATTCGACCATAAAAACTTCAGATCTGAAGTTTTCATGGCCGAATTTGACCATTTAAAGCCATAATCAAGGATAAGTAAAGGTAATTCATTTGTTATTATTGCTTTTCTTTCATTTTTGAGGTGGGGTTTTTCTGGTATAGGGTGGTGTTTCGGTGGCTAAGATTGGGGTTTGGTTGTTCGTTTGGTTGTTTCGTGTCTACGTGATGGTTTTGTGGACTGTGGTGGTTTCGTTGTGGTGGGGTGGCAGTGGTTTCGTGTTGCTGTGGTGGTTTTTTTGGCTTGTGGTTGTGGTGGAGTGAGGTTTCGTGGTGGTTTCGTGGTGCTTTGGTGGTTGCATGACTGTGGTGGGGTGGAGGTCGGTGGTAATTTCGTGGTGGTGGCCGGTGGGGTAAGGTTCGCTGCTGTGGTGGTGGTGGGGTGCTTGTTCGCTGGTAGTCGTGGTGGTCGTGGGTTAGCTGGGTGGTGGTTTTGTGAAATAGTGTGGTGGTTGTGGTGGCTTGATTGGTGGTCAATAATGGGTCAACATGACCATGGAGTTAGAGGAGAGAAAGGGTAAGTGAAACCTTGGGGGGGGGATCAATGTAGAGGACTTTAGGGGTAACCAAGGGGTAAAGGGAATGATTAAATGGACAAAACAAACAACAAGTAAGGGAATTAGCTTACTTGATTCCCTTTCCCTTTCTTATAACCCCCCAACCAAACGCCCCCTTAGTGTAGGCCCAACGCAAATTCTTCCTCTCTGTTTGCTGGAAATAAGTTCTCCAGGAAGATAGACGAAGAAGAGAATTTTTTACCTGATTCAGCATGTACTTAACAGCAACAGTTGAAATGGACACACCATGCTTCCTGGCTACTTTGTTAAGCACTTGAAGCAATGTTTGGAAAAGACTCCATCCTCCCCATGCATCAATCATCTGCCATTGACAAGGGGAAACAGAGTGCACCAACTTAAAACACGGACGCTTGGAAATGAATTTTTTTGACTCAATTCATTAGACCACAACTGTCAGGAAAGTCGAACACTTCCCAAAAAAAAAGCGAAATTGCACAGTCCAAACTTATCTGAATTAATGCATAGTTCTCAGGCTTTGTTCTTTGCACCTGAAAAACACTTGTCTGATCTTATATTTTCTGGAACTTAATTTCTTAGGTGAAAAGAAAAAAGCCTCAAACTTTTATGAAACACATGAACATAGAGCCAGAACAGGACTATAACAACAAATGATACCCTTTTATACTTCTGCAGGGAGGGAGTATTAAGTGAAGGACCCGCAAAAGGAATGGCCAAGTTCGTATCAAGAAATTTCTCAGATAGAAGCCCACCCATAACTGTTCCATACCTGTAAATATAAACATATAAGAGCCTGGAAATATTCATTGAAACAGTTAAAATCAGATTAAAGAATTAAGGGAATTAGAATATGAGCAAAATTACGTTATAAGCTTGACTCCTGTTTGCTGACAAAGCTCTGCCATTCTCTGCTGAGGACGCATGTCGATAAGTGAATGTTGCACCTACAGTAGTCCAGGTATTAATCGTACTGACCTGAACATCTTATAATGAAGTGCCACACAGCAAGAGTTACAAAAAAGCTAGATGGAAATCAAGTTCACTATGAACAAGATAGACGAATGGTGTGTAGCGCACAAGTGGATTTAGCAAATTTCCCCAAATCTCACATGTTCACCAGTGATCTGAGCTCTATATAACCTCACTCGAAGAATCAAACCAACAGATCTGACTTACCTGGTTGCTAACAACAGGAATTTCATTTTCAAGAATTATGCGCAACCTTTCCGTATCAAAATTTGTAAGAGCCACGGTCTTAATTTTTCCTGAAATTACACATCTAATGATTCAAGTCCTTGAGAGTTTTAAAGTTGCTAACATTGTGGGTATAGAAAAAGAAGTAAAAGGAGATGACCTTCATCTTTCAGATCCGTAAGATGTTTCAACGCATCAAGATACCCAGGATTGGCATAATCCCACCTATTTCAAGGTGAAAAAAAAGGTGATCAGAAGGTTGAGCTACCTAATTCCTAGAGGTCAGCAGATTTTATAGAAAATGCATCAGGATATATATTCTCCATATGAAAAGAATTCACAAGAGAGACCAAACACGCCTAGGATTTTCACAGATGGAGCATAATTCCCCAATCAGCAGTATAAGGAACAATGATATAATCATACCAGATTTAGTACAATAAATTATGATCTTTTTGAGATTAGAGCATATCATTATAGAGACGCTCTAACCACGGCTTTCATAACAAATTTCCAAATGTAATACTTGGGATGTTAGAGTAAAATAATGTTTTGTTACACCACAATATATGCAAACAACTCCTTCAAATGTGCACCATAGAAAATAGGAAACATCCATACCAGTGGAATTGAAGCATGTCCAAGCACTCAACATCCATTCTTTTCCTTGAAACATCAATGCTCCCTTCTACAAAACTTCTAGTCATTTTAACTGGTGATGGAACCCATTTTGTGAGACTACAAGTAAAAATCATTTGAAAGCAACATTAGATTTGAAACAATCGGATATATCAACAAAATGACTTAATTAAGCACTTCCTTAGTTCCTTCAACTCAGCAGCTACTATTATATTATACAAGTATGCTACAGCTATTTGCCAACGGTTCCCGTGTTCAATCAGCAATTTTTTAAGATGTGAACACAACAAGACCATTATAGTTGCTAGTTATCTGGAGTTGTAACTCACCCTCTGACCTTTTCTAATAACTCAGGTGGGCGCTCACGGCGGACTCGATTTATGAAGATTCCATATAGATCTTCAGCCGGTCCATCTGAAACAAGCATATGCATTTAAATTGAATCATCTACCATCTTAATATTCAAAATGATTCTTCCTTGAAATAAGAGTGAGGCTAAATGAAGAACACTGGGAGGGAGCAATTTGGTAAATCAACTTGGTGTTAACCCCACACCATTTCCTCATGTTCTCCATTTAGCTTTTTTCTTGAGATAAGGGGTGGAAGAGTATGCTTCCACGAGGAATTCCCATTGAAGCCCTCTAACATAATTTTGAGCAAACTACCCCCTTTTTCCCCCTTGGTTCCCAAACACGACCTGTTATGAAAAATATGTTCAGAAGAGCACTGGGCAGACCACATGCTTCCTCCAAAGTTAGATGCAACATTTTAGTAATGCATAAGGGATGCAGAGGCAATTAAATTATCAAGAAAGAGCTAGCAATACATACAAGTGCACAAACAAGTTCTTATATACTTCATATCCTAGTTAGGAAGCACATTTCACTCACAAACGATTGCATTCATATACCACATAGATGAACAACTTCCGCAGAACTTGACATGTCAAAGGCTCAAAGCAACCTTAAACCAAATAAAACTACTTTTCTGCCAAACTATCTCATTGCTTACATATATCAGCCATATCAAAAGTGGCAAGCCCAGCATCTGCATATCGCAGCATCGCATCAACAGCATTATCCCTATCAATTTTTCCCCAACCGCCACTCGTTTGCCACATCCCATTAACCACACGACACATGTCCAAAGAATCCTTTCCATTCTTCACTACAATATTCCTTTCACCTTCAGTTGCTACACATGAAACTGGCCTCAATTTAACTGCTCCATTACCATGTCTTGTTCTAGTTTTAGCTCTAACAGAAGTGAATACCAATTTGCAGCAAGAATAGGGTAGGATTTCTGTCATTTTCTTTGGCCTGCATAAGCTACAAAAAGATGGAACTTATATTATGAGCAGAGCTTGTATACATTTGTACCCTATCTGCATCCCTCCTCATTCAGCTGCCAACCGTTTGTAGTTCTTATTTCTTTTGACTATAATACCCCCCAAGTGTTCACATTTATCCCACTTGGTCATCCTTTTTCATTTTAAAGGCACAAAATATCAAGAAATCACCTCTAAAAAATACAACCTCTAAACCTTATTAATCGATATAATTTGTCTTTTGCGTTTGCCAGGACTTTGACCATTAATATCTCCAACTATAAGTAAACATATATTTAAAAAGCTCATATTTTGAAAATACACAGTGGGACAAATCACAAATGTAACAAAATTTCATAAAGCTAAATAATATGACTACATTTTCCCACATGTATAAATTATAAACGATAGTCAAAGTAAAATATTAACACAAAACCCATAAAGGAAAGAAATGCAAAAAAAACCAACTTTTAAAATAAAAACTAAAAAAGAAGATTGACATACCATTTATCACAACATAATATTAAAAATCCAATCTTCAATCTAGAAATTCCCTTCATTTCATTTCATTCCACCACTTAACCAAGTAACCAACATTAATCTTTTTTTATCAAATTATCAAAGTAAATATGTCAATATCAATATATCACTACTTCTTACATTAAAAAGAATAAATCTATTAATATTGGATTCTAATGCAATACGCCAATAACTAATAAAATATTCCATGATGCGTCAATTTTTACGAGTCACGCCACTACTCTATCACCTCAACCCAACCTCATGTATACGTGATACGTCCATGTATTTAACTTACTTCAAGAGAAAAAAAGGACATGCATTGGCCACGTAGTCTGCATTACATCCAGAAAATTCAAGGGGCAAAAGCGAAAATAAACACAAAATAAAAGGTGCTAAAGGTAAATAAAAAAAAGAGAGCAAAAATTACAGTGATCAGCCATGTCGAAGGTAGAAAGGCCAGCATCAGCATAACGAAGCATGGCTTGAACGGCGTCGTTTCTATCTATACGTCCCCAACCACCACTAGTTTGCCACATTCCGTTCAAAACTCGGCATATTTCCAGCGAATCGTTCCCGTTACTCACCTTTATTTGCCGCTTTTCTGTCGCAACTTCTGTACTCGACTCGCACCTCACTGAGTTCCGCCCGAGTTTCGGCGAGTCACGCCGAGTTCGAGTACTGTATTTTATGGCTTTTAGAGGGTTTATATTCACAAATGCCGACATTATTTTTTTGTTTGATGACTTGGTGAAGATGAGGGATTGGGATTGGGAGGATATGGGAAAATTGATTGGGGTTTAGTCGGAGTATTATTAATGGTTTAGTTGGTCTCAGATCGCCTACTTTTAATTTAAAACTAGTTTTTAGTCCCGGTCCTCTCGAAGATGCCCGGGGTTATTAATATTTTCATGTTAAAAAATATCATCTAATGTTGCACAGCTTATTGATTAGAACTTTAGTATATCAACTTGAGGTCGTGTGGTCGAATTTTATATGGAGCATGTTTCCATTTTTTTTTAATGTGCATAGTGATGACATGGAATGAAACAACTAAAGGGAGATCAGTGCCAGGTGGCTCGTAGACTTGTTTAAGAACGCGTTTTAATATATTAGTATATATTAGGTGACTGTCCAAGTCCAATATTGAGAAGGGAACATACCACCATTCTGAATATAGTGACTAACTTAATCTATTTAGTAACCGGTTTAATCCTTTGAGTAATCACATTCTTTAATCTATATATTGACTAGTTTAAACTATTTATGACTAGTTTAATCTATACTGTAAGACTGACAGGTTATTTTTTAGAATTGTCTGTTGTGCTTCGAAATTTAAAGGAAAACAAAGGAAGGGGAAGAAAAGGAACGACTAGGTTGGTGTGAGATGTATAGGGATAATGTTGGGTTAGAGTGTGATGGAATGAGCTTGTGAGGAGAACATTTGGGTTTGTCTAATCTTATGTTAAAATTAGAAAGCCTGTTCTAATAAATGTTGTACCTGTTATACTCCCTCCGTTCTTCAAAGATCTTCCTTGTTATTGTTACCACAAAAACTAAGGTAATTAAGAAAGAGAAAGTGCGTGCAAGTGGGTCCTTTTTGTGAGCGAATGTAAAATTATGTTGGTCCAACAAGATGAGTGAATAAGGTAGTGTGAACAGGGAACAAAACTATATATACCAAATAAGGAATGAAGTAAAATAGGGAAGATCTTTGAGGAACGAATGTCGTAAACTATAAGTAAAAAGATCTTTGAAGATTGGATGGAATAACTTATTGTAACAATTAGAAATTTTGAGTTTTGTAGTGCTTCCTTTGTTTCCCCACTTGATCACAGTCTCTAATGTATCTTTGATTATTATTTTTTTTATTAATTTCGTGATAAGTAATTATCATTAGTAGCAAACTAAGAAGATACCATTCGATTGTGTTTTGTCTTCTATATACTCCTTTGTTGTTTTAAGAAAGACGTACACGATATTCATGGACGAACTTTGGCGGTTAATTACTTTCAATTTATACTGATACAAATTATAAGAAAAACATATATTGAGAAATCATTTTTAAGACAAATCCAATGGTGTAGCTTTTAAAATCTTCAATTTTCATATTATAAGAGAAATATGTGGTCAAAACAAATTTTTGTAAAGTGTGTGTACTATATAAAATGAAATGAAGGGAGTATTATCTAATAATATATATGATCAAAGTTCGTTGAATGGCATTTAGTTGCCCTCTTGGGCATTCCTTCAGAAAAAAAAATAATATGATCAAAGTTTTGAATCTTTGATCACAAATTTCTAAATGTAAAATTAATGAAGGTATCAAAGTAAATGACATCAGTCGTCTAAAATGATACTATATAATTCCTCCTTTTCTTTTAGTTATACCCAAACAAGAGTACAAAATCTACGATTTGCGTCGGATGCCAGACCATCATCATTTGCGTCGGATATTGGTTCGACGCTACAGGCGTCGACGCAAATTTATCGTGGAAGCTCTACGTTGGATAAGGACACGACACAATTCTTAAACTATTTACGTCGGATCTCGCGCAAAGTCCGACGCACATGACTCCTCCAGCCCAACACTAGAACAAGCAATTCAGGGTCTTATTCCGTCGGACACTTAGCAATGTGCGACGCACATGGCGCCATTAGCCCATGCTTGCCAAGGAGCCATTTGCGACGCACGCTGGGCTATATGCGACGCAAATCAAGCTCCTCCAGCCCAATCGATGCAAATCTTTTAGACCCCCATGTGACTATCATATTCCCCATTTGCTTTAATCATATGCGCCGGATCACAAAGCCCAACCGACGCAAATCCCCGGATCCAAAAGGCCTTAATCATCTGCGTCCAACCTTTGTGCCGGCCAAACCGACGCAAATCGTTGGATCCAAATAGCCTTTCGCAATAATCATTTTTGTCGTGTGCTCGTTGCAAACCGATGCAAATTATCCCGCCATTCATTTGTTGTGGTTATTTATGTCGGACATTGACTATGATCTGATGTTCCTGAGCATTTGCGTCTGGTTTTCTTGCGTTTGACGCAAATAAGCAGACGCAAATTATCATTTTTCTACTAGTGAATTAAAGTACTTTACACATTTGACAAAACACAACTTCAATCTTTAATATATCTAATTATGCATAAGAAAAAATTATAAAAAGTTAATATCTTCAAAATACATGTCGAGACGAATCTAACAAGACCCCCATGTGACTATATTTTTCCTTACGTATAAATAATACAAGAGAGTCAAAACGAAGTTAGTGAATAATGTGAAAAATCAATATGGTATAATTAAAAGAAACCGGAGGGAGTATTACTCATCTTAGTAAGGAATATTTATGTTCTTGCATGTATATGTAAAAGTGAAGGTTTTCAAAGTAAATGAGAGTCTGTTTGCTGCATTTTTGAGGGATCCATTCTATATGAATTTGCTCCAGGAAGACTTTAGTTTGTAAATTTATTCTTAAAGAAGCACAATACTTTTAACTTGTTCATGGAAATATAAGTGAGTTAATATAACCATAAATGTTTTTCATAATACAATTTCACCACCCCCACCCTCAAGGAAAAAAAAACACGGAAGTTGTATTGCTGTCTTAGACTCTCTATTTCATGTTGGTTGAAATGTGGAAAGCATCATACGCCTTTCTTTACTTCGATTGCTTGTTCTTGAGTCTGATTATCTTTCGCTCCATCTATATATTAATTAGAATGCAATAATTAGAAACTTATATATAAAAAAAGAATGCAATAATTAGAACAAAGTACACCCACACAAGTCAATACAAGTTTCAACCTAATGCTCTTCTTGTAGACGATAAACATAACAAAAATCGGGCTTTATCTAATTCGCATCGCACTTTCAAGGACAAAACCTATATTTTTTCCCCTACATATATAGAGAAGCATATTTAGTCAGGTTTTTGTTCGTTATGAATTTATAAATTATAATACACGTAAAGTTAGATAACTTTCATTATTAGAACTTATAACAAATTATAATTTTTCATTTTTATTATTAGTTGCAACATTTTGTTTAACTTTACATCATATTATTATGTAGGATTTTACTAGTTTTGTCTTAGTGTTTTTTTTTTTTTTTTTTAAATGTCAACCACTGCATTATCAAATATATATTAAGAGAAAAGTCGTGCATTGAAGATTGTAGAAAGACAAACGTCGTGACATGGAAGATGAGATTAGAGATACCTGAGCAAATGTGTCCAGCTTGTCCTTCGTATAGAAATATTCACTCCTCACCCAGGACAATCCTCGAGACATGCTGAAATCAAAAATAATGTTTATGTAGATGGTAAATGAAGGATTTATGTCCTCGACTTAAATGCAATTACTAATTATATTATGGATCGTATTATGGAGATAATAAATTCGTTCTATTGGGTCGTCTATACATCTTGCTAGAGAATGCTATAGAACTTTGGGTTAGGAAATTATAAACCCGAAGCCTAATATAACGGATCCTATTAGGTCACACAAAATACTTGGATCAACAAAAGAAACCTAGAGCCCGTAAGGGGCCCTAGGGTGGCCGGCCAAGAGAAAGGGAGAGGAGAAGTGATTCTCCTTCTAACCTAAATATATTTATATATTTGGTTAGGCAATAAGGAAATATACAAGATATCTCTCATTATTCTTCTCTCTCATATTCTTTCCTAAAGTCACAAAAACTCCATTAAAGTAGAAGAAGAATTTCTTCCTTCCGACTAGCATTGGTGGAGTGTTGATCCGGGTTGGTGGACCAAGTAGAGGAATCACAATTGAGGTTCTTTATCCGGGTTATTCAAGCTTTGTGGAATTCACGCTTCAAAGGTAAATTTCTAACTATTATGTGATCCTTGAATGTATATGCATGAGATCCTGTTTTAAGTGCTTATGAATTTGATTCATGAAATTCCGCTTAGAGTACTTATATAATCCTACAGTAAAGTCAACATCAAAATCAAAATCTCCCATATATGATACCACTAGATTGAGAATATAAGAGAGTTAATCATAACTTATCATGTGACTTAACTAAATTTAATATATATTTTAAAATATCTGTTAAGTTACGATAATGTTATGGTATGTTTAGGGTTCTAGTATGTTATGGAAATTAGAGTATGTAAAAGTTTAGGTAACTCATGTTATACCTATCATACTTAGGTTATGGTTTCCTATATAAATTCATAATGTAATTAAGTTATGTGTGCCTGTCAAAAAAAAAAAAAAGTTGTGTGGGTGTAGTTGGAGTTAATTTGGATCCGACCCAAACATTATGAACCTGAATTTGTATAGCAGACGTAAAACAACCCAAACCAAAAAACCTGATCTAAACCCATCTTAACGACCTGATTGTCAGCTTTACATATTTGTAACATCAAAACAAATATACTAGATTGAATTGCTATCACCTAAAAAAAAGGATTAAATTTGTACTCCTTAATTAAAAAAAATCATTGAATGTCTATAATCCCTAAAGAGAAGGGTCTATAGACAGTCAAAGCTAAATATAATAATAAATGGACGAGTTGAATGGACTATGAATTGGCCACTTACCTTTCCATTTTCTTGTCTTGAGTAGCTCGTATAAGTTGAGCACTAGCTAGCCTCACGTACTCCGCACCGATCCTACAGGATCATATGTCAATACATATATATTGCATGATGTGGAACACTACACCAAGGATGTCTTGGCCTAGTGGTTAAGATTGAGGTGCTGACGTGCTGTGAACGATAGGTCACAGGTTTGAAATACCCGAGTAAATGGTGAATTTCATAAGACATGCTCATAGATCGATCTGATCGTTTAACATATGGACATGGTAACACATAGATCTGATCCATCAACATATATACTTATGTCTTATTAATTTATTATTCGCTAAAATTCAGCAGAGTGAATGCACAATGTACCGTAAGCTTTTCTCTTCCATGATTTGGGCGTGTTTGGCTAATTCGTCAGAACAATCAACGTTATTAATAAGGTTGCTGCAAATAGTTCATGTGTAAGTATTATGGATAAAAAGTAACAAACTATATCCCTACCATATATTTTAACTTTTTGTTTTGAAGGAACTAATAATAACTTAATTAAATAAAGGAACATTACAAAATTTATTTCACAAGGAAAGAGAGCGTAGATTAATTATGGATGTGCGACAATTTAAATTAGTTGTAAGAAGAGAAGTACATGCAGTCTATTGCATTTGACAAGAGTGCTTCCATATCATCACAATAAGTACGAATTTGCTCTACTATGGAATCTGAATTTGTTTGAGTAGCGATTTCACAAAATATATTACTTAAGACACCCTGCAACAAAAAAAAAAATAATTTTCCGTTAATGAATAGATAGAAAAGATACTCAATTTGGCGTTTAATTAAGTACAACAATCATTTTATAAATGGTCATTTTCACTTTGTTGTTAACTACTTATTAGATACTCCATTATATACTCTTCTTTCTCCAGATTACGCGTAAAAACTAACATCGATTTTGAAATACCTAAACCACATGCAAGATCATTTAGCTTAAAAGCATTCTGAATATATCATGAAATAGTAAAGCAAAAAGTAAGATTTTTAGAACCTGGAAATAGAAAATATATATAAAATCATGCTATGTCTACCTCTTCTAACAGTGACTGCAGATAATTTTGGAGCAATTCTTGGACGATAGATAAAGCCATACCAAATACCAAATTATTATAAGTGAAAGACAATTTAGCAGTTATGAGCTAGGAAATCATTCATTTAAACAGCGTAATACATAAGAGTATTTTGTATTCATATGATACATCATAGTGCAATAGATAAGAACTTACGTCATACAAGTATCAATGTAAAACGATCGAATGGGATGGTACACTTTAGGATACACTATAAAGTATAAAATTCATTTTAGGACAAAATAATATCAGCTATATTTTAGACTCTACACAATAAATGAGGAGGATCCAGATTGATTCTTAATTATTGTCATATACATATCACCAAATAATTATGATTTATATCTTTATCTATAATTGTCGTATTGTATGTTGTAGTCGCGACACAACTCAAAGTATAACCTTCAAATGACAAAAGAACGGCCGAGTAAAAGCACGAAGGTAATTAGGTGAACTCATAATTCTTAATTAGTCGAGCTCTTATTTATAAACTAAGGGCTTTTATTTCATAATTGTTTCGGAATAACATGTAACAAGTTCTACGACATGTGGAAATTCAATTCGAGCATAAATGAGGTTATTTATGTCAATTTACAAAGGATATACGCTAAAGTTTGGCACTCCCATTCATTTAATGTATCCTTATGGACTGTGTATATAAAAAACTCCTAATAAATAAAATGAATTGAATATGTTTTAATTTCCTAGTATAGGTCCAACAATAGTCAGAAATAATTTTAGACTAATTGGGTAGATTGATGAATCCAAATTTATAAGAAATTCAAATTGATTATTAATTAAGTCTAAATGATCAATTATAAAAAAAAATTAAGTCTAAATGATCAATTCTACATAATTCAATACTTAAATCAAACTATCTAATCAAGGACAATCAGTAATGGCTAACTCCAGGCAATATTATCAATGTTATCTTTTAGTCACATACCATGATAATGACTTTCACTTGGGAACCAAACTGAATAATACTCCCTCCGTCCCATAATATAGTGCTCACATTCCTTTTTGGGTGTCCCAAAATGTTGTGCCTAATTTCTTTTTTATCAATTTATTTGGACTAAATTATCCTTCATTTCTACATAAAGTTTTCAAAATACCCCTACATTTCTTTTAAAATATGTGTCCTTATTTATTGTTTTACACTATTCCAATGAACATTTATTGCTTTTTTATTTAAATTTAAAGGAAAAAGAAAGTAAAGAGTTAGTTCCAAGACAAAGGTATCAAGAAAGTACTTACTTCTTCTATTTTCCTTAATTCTCGTGAGAAATGAGAAGTGAGCACTATATTATGAAACGAAGGGAGTACTAGATATGATACATCATTTTTGCGAAAAAAGGTTGTTGCTACTACAATCAATATTTCGCAAAATGACTACAAAATGTAATTTTCGCAAAAATGACTAATTTCTTTCGTATTATATTTATTGTTATTTGTTGCTGGTGACTAAATAACTAAATTTTTTATCAGATTCTAGGGGAAGCTTTATACTGTATTTAAGGTCTAGGAACCCAAAAATATGAGCTGTTCAGTGTTCACCTAATTATATTGACTTTATGCCTATGTGATTATGGCCTAATTTCAGGTCATGACCCAAACATTCACTCCTTGATGAGTTATTGCAAGTTCCCGCGACCTGGTTTGGCAACTTATTTCATGATAAACTTTGTGCTTTTTGGCTGTGATTTGCCACTTGGTTTTTTTTTTGAACAACCAAGATATCCACTTTCCGATAGCAGTGACTAATCCCCTTGCCCTGGGTGCTCCACTTAAGGGTAAAGGGCTAGTCAAGAATCTCTTTCCATTCCCAAAATTTGAGGATCGAACCCCCGACCAATTGGTTAAGGGACAAAGTGAGCAACCACTATGCCAAGACCACTTGGTTGTGATTTGCCACTTAAATCCCTTCAATCTTTCAGTACATCATGTGCCTCGATTACCTAGTAATAATACTACCTAGGAAGTTCTAATAATTTAGAAAACAAGCCTAATCATAAAAGTGGAGTGTCACCAGAAAATTGTGTACCAAGTATAAACAATCCTAATTTTAGAATTTATATTGACTTTGACCTAACAAAAATCGGCCTAAACATTAGAAAAACTCCATGAAAACTTGGCACAATCCCATTAAGATAAGTTATTATTAAGCTATCAAACATGTCTATAAAAGAAAACACCAAGAATAACATTAAATACACACACTAAAACTACAAATTCCTTATAAAAACCCAATCAACAAGATAAAACAATAATCCAACAACTTAAAATGAAGCGAGCAATGGCATTAATCCTAATGGTGTTCATCCTTGCATTGGCTCTTGCTGAGGCAGCCCTGCCAACAGCCAAGCACAACCCTATGAAGGTAAGATGCAAAAACAAGTATTTTCCCTGCTATAATCAAGAACTGTATTGTCCAGCTTCTTGCCCTCGTACTTGTTCAGTTGACTGTAACAAATGTAAGGCTGTTTGTGGACCTGTGCCACCACTTCCGCCACCACCAAAATTTCAAAAGCAAATGAAGGTGGTATGTAACGACAAGAGGTATCGCGCTTGTTACAACAAGCCTCTTTTCTGTCCTGTAGATTGCCCGCGTACCTGCACTGTTAATTGTGCATCATGTCAGCCTGTTTGTCGCGCTGTAGTCTCTCCACCACCTTCATCTCGTCCTAAGCGTGTTAGGTGCTTGAACAAGAAGTACCCTGGGTGCTACTACAGAGAGTTTACTTGCCCTGCTGCATGTCCTCAGACCTGTCAAGTTGACAGCGCTACTTGCAGTCCTGTTTGCAGTAAGCTCATCTCATTATTATTCTTTGGTTCCTCTTAAATTCTTCTTCTGTTTTAGGATACAGTGTGGATTTTTCTTAAATTTGAATTTTCAGGGTGAAGTTATACTCAAACTTGTCATTTGATTATCTACTATAAGGCATAAGCCTTAGAAAACAGTGAATTGAGTCCTTCAAAACAAATGCTAGTAAATCTAGCTCTTTTGATGAGAAAACGTGTTATAGGCACAAATCTAATTCAAGACAATAAGTGTATATGAATCTTACCCATAGGGCTTTCTTCGAGGAATTTTAACTACCTTTTTCCCTACACTCTCAAGGAGCTGGCCGGCCTGTCAATTACGTGTATTTTCAAAATATCAACTTTTTACAACTTTTGTTATGTCAAATCTTTTCAAACTAATGTGGGACTAGAGTACCATGCAAACAGTTAGAAAACCATGCATAGGTAAACTTTCAATCTTAATTGATTAGTTCACATATTGTCACTAAACTCCAATTAGCAACCAACTAAGGGGTCGTTTGTTATCGTTTTCTGTTTCCAGTTTTCGGTTTTTTTGAAAACCAAAAACAAAAATATGGAAACCAGAAAAAGTAGTTTCTAGGTTTTGTTGTCAGTTTTCAAAATTGACATTATTGGTATAAGTATGACTAATTTTAAGTTTATTTTACCCCTTATATCATATGACTTTTATATTCATAAAACCAAAAACTGGAAACTTACAGTGATGCCGAACGGGCCCTAAGTTGCATCATAATTTTATTAACAGACTGTAACAAGCCCGGAGCAGTATGCGAGGATCCAAGATTCATCGGAGCAGACGGCATCACATTCTACTTCCACGGCAAGAAAGACCAAGATTACTGCCTTCTTACAGACTCTAATCTCCACATTAACGCTCATTTCATAGGCAAGCGTGACACCAACATGGGAAGAGACTTCACTTGGGTCCAATCCTTAGGCATCCTCCTTGACAACCACAAACTCTACATTGGAGCCAAAAACACCACAACTTGGAACGACGCCTTAGACCGCCTTACACTTTCCTACGACAATCAGTCCATTAACCTCCCTGAAACCGACGGCGCAACGTGGAAATCCACAGCTGGTGAGGTTACCATCATAAGATCTAAATCCATCAACGCGGTTGAGATTATAGCGGAGGGTATGTTCATGATCAAGGCTGTGGTGGTTCCGATTTCGGAGACGGATTCATTGGTTCATAGGTATGGGATTACACCCCAAGATCAGGATTGTTTTGCTCACCTTGACTTGAGGTTCAAGTTTTATTCTTTAAGTGGTGAAGTGAATGGAGTATTAGGCCAAACTTATGCAAGAAATTATGTAAGTCGAGTTAAAATGGGTGTTGCTAATCCTGTTGTTGGAGGGGAAAAGGAATTCCATTCCTCAAGTATGTTTGCTACTGATTGTGGTGTGGCAAGGTTTAATGGGAATAGGAATGAAAGTGTTTACGATGAGGGAATGGACTTTTCTGATCTCAACTGTGTTTCTGGCACAAGTGGTCGTGGAGTCGTTTGCAAGCGCTGAATAATGATTTCTTGATCATGATTTACTGAAGAATTGCATCATTACTTCCTTGTTTTTATAAAATTATTGTCAAATTATGTGATTGTTTATTTGATTGGATTGTCTTTTTTACAAAAAATTTCATAGTACTCTATGTACGCTGGCAACTGTGTAATAAAGCTGTAATTTTATGCAAAACAAAAGAACTATAAGTTTGCTAATACTTTTTATTGTTCACTTACAGTTTTTCAATTGGACATTGATTGACTATTAATATCCTTAAATATTATCCAATGAAGAAAAAAAATATCCTTAATTATCAAGAGTGAAATTATTGAAAAAGAAATAAAATTGAGACACATTCACTAACTATATATGATAAGATTTGTTTTTAGAGTTAGTCTTGCGTGGACCTGATCCACAATAATATTATTGTGGACCAAAACCACTTATTTAACATAGTGATCCTTTTTTTCCATATAGTAACCTTTTCAAAATTTAAAATACACTATACAATTACTATCTACCATAGTGACTGTTTTTTTTAATATAGTAACTCTTTCTCACATTAGTTTATCGTGATGAAATTTTCACTTTGTGACAGAGTAAGTTTTTTTTTATAGTCAAACTTCATAATTTATATCTATTTATCTTTTATATTTATTATAAATAACATAAATTAGTATGGACCAAGTCCATATAAGTTTTTTACTTGTTTTTATGATTTGTAAAAGATACCGATCATGAATTTAGATTGAGTTATTTAGATCTAAGTATGAATGATGAGTCTAAGAATGACTAGCCCCAATGATGCAAATTAGTGTCTATAAACTAATAGCATAAGTGGCAAGAGTTTCAAAACAAAATTTGAGCTCGTGCAAAGGTTTACTTACACCGTTACACTTGATCGAGACCCTTTTGAAGTGCCATGTTTGATGTGAAATATTGATAGAAATTGGGGGAATTCCTTTATCTTTGCAAAAATCTAATTCAAGTGTCTAAACGATAATATGATGTAAACATAATTCAAGTGCATATCTTATATAACATTCTAAAATATTTATCAATTGAACTAGTTAATATCCGCTAAAATGAAACATTGACAGCCCGTTTGGTAGTTAGTTATAAATGGTGGTATTGGGAATGAATTAGTATGTAAATTTGTGAAGAAAGTCATGGTTCATTCCCATGGTAATGCTAATTTATCCTAAAGTGTCTATTTTTCTTCTTGAATTTTCATTCCCATCCAATACCACCTTGTTATGTGGTAATAAGTGGTAATGAAAATTAGGGGTGAGATTGTTTCCCCATGGAGAAAAGACACAAACTTGGGGGTTGAAACTTGAAATTGCCTCCCCATGGAGATTTTAAGGATGCTTCCCTTGTAACCTACACTTAAAATTCATTCCCATTACCGCAATTTATTAATGATTACCAAACGGGCCGTGATGACCATCAAATTAAAAGCTTATTGAAACTCCGGGCCATCATGGGCAGCAACATAAGTTCAAAGATTGGAGAAATAACATGCGCATATTGTCACGCTAGGAGGTTCCTTAACAACGATGCACATTGCGAAATACTAGATCTGTCCTTACGCCATTAACAGCGCTCAAAATACAAACCAGGTTAATACTTATACGTACTACTAATACTATTAGCAATACTCGGATAGTAAGAAACCGATGAGTTGATATAGCGTTGACTTTTAGAAAATGAACCATTAAGTAAGCCCCCTTGCCGACCCTCTCCATGCATGTGTGAATTTAAGTAAACGAAGTTCATATAATCTATACAAATATATTAAAAGGCGTGCATAAGATAGTCGATGTGCCACGTGGCACTCTGCTCAAATTTCTAATACAAATGCTTTTTATATCCATGGACCATGTGTAGCCCTCAATAAAAAAAAAATATTGTGTAACTACAAGGAATCGAACACGTGATCTTTGAAATGAAAAGTAAGAGGTTAACCATCAATATATTATGACTTTATTGTCTAATGTTTCAAATACATTATGATAAAGTCTTTTTAATAATTATACTTAACTAAAAAGACATAAACAAGTCTATACATCTCTAACACTCTTATTACTAATTAACTAACAAGAGACTATTGATGTCATATTATCTTACCACAGTTCTTATTAAGCTATTATTTCAAACTCAAACCTTTCACATTTTTTTACTTATCACGTCATGACATGAATATTCCAATTTCTTAATGGACAAAAAATACGAAAAATATTTATATATTGTAACTGACCCGAGGCATTGCCCGGGCCAAAATAGTTTTCTTATTATATGCCCGTCAAAGTTATGCATTGAAAAACGTGAACGTTAAAATTGCAACTGATAAAAAACGGAGGACATATTTGACATACTCTTAATATAATTTATTATTAGTTATTTTAACTTAAGAAATTATATGAGAAAAAATAAGCATATATAAGCATATGTTGTATAGATCTTAATAACGTTAAAGCATATTTGGACCATTTTTTGTTGGCATAAGCAATACACATTGAGATAAATCTAATAAGATCCCATATGATGATATACATTCTAACACTCCGGTCTTTGACTCGATGCTATGAATTAAGGAGACAGAGAGTTTGATTGAGAGCATAAAATGCGAAAAATGCATGAGGAAGGGGGATGTGGGCCCATTGACAAATTATATTAACGCCCAATTTTCTTCATTTGGTAATGCCACTCTAATAAAACATGATAATAGGTTGCTTTGAAAAACAAAATTTATTAGATAGTCATTTTCATGAAATGAAAGGAATTAGTAGCATTTAAAAGAAAAGAAGTAAATCTTCTACTTCCTCCTTTCCAAATTAAATGCAACAGTTTCCATAAACGACAATTTCAAATTAAATGCAACATTTTACTTCTTTCTATTCTTGGTAAAGTTTTTGAGTGGGAAATTACGAATATACCCTTACTAAAACAAATTAAGCCTTATTTAGCTACACTAATTGTTGTGGTCCCACTTTCTCTCTCCATATTACTTACAAATATTTGAAAATTTTATGTGAGACAACCTAACTGTTTCCTACCAATTGAAATATCTTTGAACTTTATTTTTTTCATAAATCTTCAACTCCTTATTTGCCAAAATTGCAAAATAATTGTATTGACACATGGTACAACCTCATCATTGCTTAATCAACTCATAATAGTCGAAGGTATATGAAAGAGTCAAACATGCATGACTTTCGTTGTTCTTAAACATCGTAAGACAATAACATGCATGCAACATCTTTCCACTTGAAGAAAACCCAGATTGAAGGCCTTAAGTAAAGAGCTAATATACTCCCTCCGATTTTTTTTTTTATTGTTACACTTGCACTTTTCACGCATGCCAATGCATAACTTTGAGCACATATATCTTTAGTTTTGTATTTGTAAAAATTATAAAAACTACATTTTAATAAAACACATGTTAAGTCGAATCAAACAAGATCCCACATTACTATGTTTTTATTCACGTATAAATCACAAACGATGGTCAAAGTGAAATTTATGAATAGTGTAAAATGTCGAAGTGTAACAATTAAAAAGAAACGGAGGTAGTATCAAATAACAATAAGTCAATAACAGCCGTTGCCCTGCAAATGTCTAAATGGTTGATTCTTCTTCATCTGAAGCCCATTGATCAAAACTTCATGTTTTTGACAAATTTTCCAGGTTTATATTTGCATTCTTAAAGCTAAGAATCCCAAATATTAAAAATATATCTTTTTTCTATATAATTAAGCAAGATACATTTTTGGATCATATCTGCCATTAAATTATGGGAATAATAAGATTAAATTTGATAGTATTACAATATGTGGAGAGCAATTGAAGAAAAATAATTTCACTGTTTTTCAAAGCAATCATACTTGATACTTACACTTGAAGAAATCAAGATTCATCGAATTGATTTAAGAAAAATGAATTAAGCTGAAAGGAAGGCCCTCTAGCTAGCTCCATGTGAAAAATTAAGAACTAGGGCAACAGACAGCTAATAATGGAAATCGTATATTAGTATAACAATTAGACTTAAAACAACATAAAGTGCATCCAAATCCCACTATAAGAAGCACATAGGAGCATTGTCATACTCATCACCTTAAACAATAATCTCTTTTTCACAACATCTTCCCTATTAATCACCTAGTAATTTAAACAAACAAAAATGAAGGGAGCTAGGGTTGTGGCAATCGTCCTCCTCCTTGCCTTGGCTTTGGCCGAGGCGGCGACACCGATCCCTGAATATGAAAACCCAGGTGTTATCACTGACGTTCCCAAGAATCTTAAGGAGCCTAAGGAACCCAAGGAGCTTAAAGAACCCAAGGTGCCTAAGGAACCTAAAGAGCCTAAGGAACCCAAGGAGCCTAAGGAACTCAAGGTGCCCGAAGTGCCTACGGTGTACACACCACCTCCTCCACCTCCAACCACCCCATCACCACCCACAACCACCCCATCGCCACCCGCGGTCACCCCATCGCCACCTACGATTACCCCAACGCCACCCACGACCACCCCAACACCACCTGCATCATCATCTAGTGGTAAGCAAGTAAGGTGCATGGATAGGTACTACCCGGGTTGCTATTACAGGCAGTTTACTTGTCCGGCTGCATGTCCTGAGAGTTGTCAAGTTGATTGTAACACTTGTAGTCCTGTTTGTGGTAAGTTCCTATACTTCTAGTTCTAGGCTCATATGGTACTACTTTCAAGTATTTATCTTTCATAGCTCAAAAAGTTTCATTATAATTCATACTCCCTCCGTCCCATAATATAAGTCTTGATTCTGTTTTTACACGTGAATTAAGGTAAAGTGGAATCTTGTTTTATTTGAATAAAAAAATTCATTTTTATTGGGAAACACCTACATTGTTTTTTTCTTTTAATAAAAAATAAAAGCTGAACATTAATGTTGCATGGTTTAATGTGTAGAAGAGTACAATGGGGTATAAGATTCCATTATATCATTAATAATGGTGCATCGGAAGCTGAAATTATAAGGACTTTTTGGGAATTAAATTATTTTCATGAGGGCATTTTGGGCATAATTATGGATTGAAAATAAAAAATTGACTTATATTTTAGGACACTTTAAAAGGAAAGGAGACTTATATTATGGGACGGAGGAAGTATCTTTCAAGTTTCAATATATAGGTCACTCTTCCAAACTCGTCCTTTAAACTTTTTATAGTGTTCTCTTTACTTTATGAATCCACCTTATTAATTTTTGGTCCCAGAAGTTGGTCAATTTTGGTATTTACACAAAGTATCATGCGTGTAGAATATTGTTAGATATATTTTAGGAAAAATTGACAATAGAGGTATGAACTTTGGGCGATAATTTTTAAAAGGTTTGACCTATTGATTAACCCATGTAGGTCCCAACTTTAAGGGATCTTAACTTTTAACGGGCCTCGGTGACTTAAAACTGACGATTTTTTTAAAAATCTCACCTAGTTCTTATTTTCCTCCCTCAATTAACCCTTCTGTTGTGACCCAAGTTTTACAAGTTATGACCTATTAAGCCAGTTTCAAGTCACTAAGGCCCGCTAAAAGTTAAGACCCCCTAAAGTTGGGACCTACACAGGTTAATCAATAGTTCAGACCTTTTAAAAATTATCACCCAAAGTTGAGACCTCTATTGTCAATTTTTCCTATATTTTATTATACATTATTTACTCAGTAAATATCAATTTTTTGTAATTATTTTTGATACATAACTTATAATATCAATGGTCAGATCAAATGTGTGCACTGAAATTAAACAAATATAGATAAATATAATGAACTTCATGGCTAGTAAGAATAATTTATACCATATTACATCATGAAAGTTAATTAGAACTTAATTTCATTTTGAATGATACACAGACTGCAACAAGCCAGGTGCAGTGTGCCAAGATCCAAGGTTCGTAGGAGCTGATGGTATCACATTTTACTTCCATGGAAAGAAAGACCAAGATTTTTGTCTAGTCTCCGACTCCAACCTCCACATTAACGCTCATTTCATCGGTAAGCGCAAAACCAACATGGGAAGAGACTTTACATGGGTTCAAGCCCTAGGCATCCTCTTTGACAACCATCAACTCTACATTGGAGCCCAAAAGACCTCTACATGGAACGATGCCATGGACCGCCTTTCTCTATCCTTTGACGGCCAACCCATCGACCTCCTAGAGACCGAGGGAGCCGGTTGGACGTCCCCAAGTGGCTCAGTAACCATCACAAGATCAAAGGCTACAAACGCGGTTGAGGTTGAGGCCGAGGGTAACTTTAAGATCAAGGCAGTTGTTGTACCCATCACAGAAAAAGATTCATTGATCCACAAGTATGAAATAGACCAAGATGATTGCTTTGCTCACCTTGACTTGAGCTTCAAGTTTTACTCATTGAGTGGTGATGTTAATGGAGTTTTAGGGCAAACTTATGGAAGCAATTACGTGAGTCGGGTTAAAATGGGAGTAGCAAATCCTATTCTTGGAGGGGAAAAGGAATTCCATTCCTCCAACTTGTTTTCAACTGATTGTGGTGTTGTTAGATTCAATGGTAATGGGAATCCTTCTCAAGGAATGGAGTTTGCTGATCTTAACTGTGCTTCTGGCTTTAGTGGTCGTGGAGTTGTTTGTAGGCGTTGAAATGTTTTCAACTAAGCAGACTCAATTACTTAACTATTAATTTTATCTTTTCCAATAATTTGTACTCCTAATAAAATTAGGAGTGCTTAATTACTTTCTAATACTGTATGTATGCAGTATGTTGTTTAATACATGTGTATGATTATATGCAAAGAAACAATTGTGATTGAAATTGGTGAATGCTAGGTATTATTTTTATAGCCTTGTAAATAAGTTTTCAAAGAACCAAACAAATAATCTACACTAATATATTAAAAGGCGTTCCTAAATAAGGAACGATGGAATGTGGCAATTTCCCTTAGAATGTTTAATTCCATGTAATCCACATACAATAAAAAAAAAATAGAAAATGCGGTGTATAAGATTCCACCCCATGATCACAAGCGTATATATACTAAAGTCTTAACCACTAAACCAAGTGATATTTGATGCTATCATTTTAAAGTAAAATATTAATAAATGAAAGATATAATTACTCGATCGGGGTATTACCCAGGCCTAAAAGCTAGTGAAACCTAAAAAGCTGAAAAGTTATTAAAGTGGTAGAAAGATATAACGTTGGACGGCAAAACAAGTAGTCGTATACACTACTAGAACTTGGGCCATTAATGACAGCCCAATAACGACGGGACAAAAATCCCATCGCAAAAGCCTTTTGCATGCGACGGGCTAGCAACCAAATAAAGACGAGAACAACCGTCACAAAGGTCTTTTATCACGGGCTAATGACGGGATTTTCCATCAATGACAGCCCCTTTTAATGACGGGTTCGCGACGAGAAATCTCGTCACTATTGGTCTTTAGTGATGGGATTTCCCGTCGTTAATAGAACAATTTCTTGTAGTAGCTAGAAAATGATTTTTGAATAAACAAATGCACGCACATAGAAGATTGGAACCGACATGATGGACTTCAAACAAGTATATAGATATAGTTTTTACACTCGTTTATATGGACTTCATACAATAGCATTAATGTATATATAAACTAGATTATTTCAATTTACTTGCAACACTACATAATTTGAAGTATATAGAGATTTACTCGATCGTGTACCCATACTTACATCTCCTTATTTATATTAACGTTACAAACATTAATATTAATAATTTTTTTTATTATGGTTCTATATTTTTGGATATTATTTCTCTCTATCTTTCTCCTCATCACATGGATCACCTTTTTCTCTCTCTCCCTCTTTCTCCTGATCATGTAAATTTATTGTGGCTCCCCCCTTGTTGCATGTAAATTAGAACGGATGAAGTATATCATATGAAAAAAAAATGTGTATCTGTGGACGTAAATACTCCCTCTAGCTAAGAAGATTAAAGGGACAAAAAAAAGTAAGCCAAAAGAAAACTGATATGTAAAAATCATGAGTTATTGAAATGTAGTAAACTAGATCCATATATTATATGATAATAATTCTTGCTTGTAAGCACATTGATAAATATAATGGTCAAATTTCTTCACTTTAACTTTCAGCAAAAAGGCCAATAAGAAGAAGACTAAGAAGGGGAAAAAAATTATTTTTTATCTGCCTATTCAGAAAAACTCACTTACATTCATTAAAATTAACTCTTGTTGAAGGCTGATAAATATAATGTGTACAAGTGGAAATAATCAGAATAGAGTACTTTTATTCTAAAATTAATTAACTCTGGTTGAAGGCTACTCATAAAATGAAGTGCTCTATTAAACTATATCCTTTCATCGTGTCAAAAAAAACTACTCCCTCCGTCCATATTATAGTGCTTCATTCTGTTTTTGCACAGGTATTAAGGTCAATGAAAACTAAGAGGAAGGTAAATAGTGTTTGTGTATTGAAAATAAACTTTATGGG
The DNA here is from genome assembly GCA_947646795.1 of Beta lomatogona. Lineage (NCBI taxonomy): Eukaryota > Viridiplantae > Streptophyta > Magnoliopsida > Caryophyllales > Amaranthaceae > Beta > Beta lomatogona. The sequence continues at coordinate 1,603,352 of CANSNZ010001029.1, read as the reverse complement.
GAAAAGGCTAATTTTAGGAGACAGAATGACAATAAGTGGTGAAAGAGCATTAAATGTATGACTATTTCAACCCTTGGGTTGAATAAATAAAGCAAAAAACTATTTCCAATAAGCAAATAAATAATGGTGGCACAATTTTTCTAGGAAAATCATGGAAAGGTGTAGAATCAAAAAAGGAAATAAGAATTACATTTAGGGACACTTTAAAAGGAAAGAAGCACTATAATATGAGACGGATGAAGTATATCCCACTACAAATTAACAATGATATTTGATCCCATTATTACTATTAAAACATGTAATTAATGCAAGGTTGTAAAGATTATTTGTTGGATAACCCATCGTATTGACGTGGAGTAGAACCCTAGCATTACATAATGTCATAAAATAACTTTGTTAATGAGTCGAACATACATATTAAAAAGTCAAACAACTTCCATGTTACAAAACACTTCGTTTCTAAACATCGTACGAAAACATCATAAACATGCATGTAACACTTTTCCCCTTGAAAGCCTTGAACGGCGTACTAGTTACCCAATAACTGTTCACTTGCAAATGTTCAAATGGTCGATTCCTGATTTCAAGCCATTGACTTCACCTCAAAAGTCAAAAGAAAAAAGAATTCAAGTCATTGACCAAAACTTTACCGCTCATCTATGAGCTTCTCTTCATATTTTTTTTTTACGGTTTAAAACTTGCAAACTATATTATCCTGAAAGATTTTGAACCACCTATAAGTTTAACGTATTATGTTATTATTCTAAAACAAAACTTTTCAAACTTTTATTTTGTTACATACCTCCTCTTTTTTATAATTGCAATATTTTGATGATAATTACGCTTGTCAATATATTACTATAACAATTATGTCTCTAATATTTAGATTGTAAATCCAATAATGTGTTACATATATGATGACATTCATTTTACATATAGTAGCAAAAAACTGTCAACTATAAATATTTCAGAGGAAATTCGACTACTAATGAGGATTTTTCGTGAGGTCTCAACAAAATTTCAAATATTTTCATATCTTGATCTTTTGTTCTATATAGAAAATATACTCCCTCCGTTTCTTTTTAATCTACACACTTTCCTTTTTGGTCCGTTTCTTTTTAATTTGCACACTGTTATTTTTTCTATTTTTGATAACATGTCACATCTACTTTCTCCTCTTTTTCCACCCATGTCATCCACTTTTTAATATTTTAACCCACTTTTTACTTTATCTCTCTCACTTTTCAGTTTCTCTCTCCACCTTTTCAGTTTCTTTCTCATACTTTTGTACTTCCTCCTTGGTTCTCCCCCAAAGTGAAGTGAGTAAATTAAAATGAAACGGAGAGAGTATAAGCAAAATTCCATATCTTATGCTGCCATCAAATTATGATGGGAACAGAAGAGGAAGATGCCATCACAATCTTTGGAGAGCAACTGAAGGAAATTTTTTTGCACTATTTCTCTACGCAAATTTATGTACACTTTAAGAAATTAAGATTAAAATTGATTTTAGAAAAATGAAGCTGAAAGGAAGGCCCTCTCCATGTGAGAACTGAGAGCTAGAGAAGAAAGCTATTAAAGGAACACAGTAATTAGTAGAATATACATGCTTTAACTTGAAACAACATAAAAGTGCATCCTATATCCACTATAAAAAGAAGCATATAAAAGAATTGTCATACTCATCACCCAAAACATCAACTTTCTCTTAAAACATCTTCCCTATTAATCAATCAGAAAAAAAAACCTATCAAAATGAAGGGAGCTAGGGTGGTGGCAATCATCCTCCTCCTTGCCTTGACTTTGGCCGAGGCGGCGACGCCTGAGTATGAAAATCCAGGTGTTATCACTGAGGTTCCCAAGGATCCTAAGGGACCCAATGGCCCCAAGGAGCCTAAGGAACCCAAAGAACCTAATAAGGAGCCTAAGGAACCCAAAGAACCTAAGGAGCCTAAGGAACCCAAAGAACCTAAGGAGCCAAAGGAGCCTAAGGAGCCCAAAGGGCCTACGGTGTACACACCACCTCCACCACCCACAACCACCCCATCGCCACCCACGATTACCCCAACGCCTCCCACGAAAACCCCAACGCCACCTACGACCACCCCAACTCCACCTGCATCATCATCTAGTGCTAAGCAAGTAAGGTGCATGGACAGGTACTACCCGGGTTGTTATTACAGGCAGTTTACTTGTCCGGCTGCGTGTCCTGAGAGTTGTCAAGTTGACTGTAACACTTGTGGTCCAGTTTGTGGTAAGTTCTAATTATAGTACTCATTTCAAGCATCTAATCTTTTTCATAGCCTAATTAATCATCTTAATTAATTCATGGAGAGTGATGGATAGCTCAGTTGGTTAAAGCTTCCCTCCCGATCCCAGGTGATCCTAGGATCGATTCTCATCCCCGCCCTTGTGGCTCATTCGCTCCAAAAAAAAATTAAAAAATTAATTCATGTATTTCGAAAATTCATTATGTTGCATATAAAAAAGGTTCGCATATGGTACAATAACTCTAGAGTCTAGCCTCCAAAATCCAAAACTCCTCTAAAAATAGTGTTCTCTTTGCTTTACATGTACATGGACCTTGTCACATTTTTATCCTTGAAGTTTGTTGATTATACCTGCAAAAGCTCCCACTGTTTAATGAAAATTTTCTTGCTTATTGTTTACATAGTCTTGTTGTGAATACTTTGACCATGTATTTTAAAGGAACAACATTATGCATGTGGGATAGATCTAATTAGTCTCATTATTTCAAATTAGGTTTAAATCAGCATTACTTTTTCATGATATATATCATATGAAACTAAAGATATATTAATGATCAAATGAATAAGTATATCGGATAGCATGCAAGTATTTAACTAGCTATAATAAATTAATGTCATGGAATGGATAGAGACCTAGAGTACATATATACTCCCTCCGTTTTTTTAATTGTTACACTCACACTTTTCACACATGTCAATGCAAAACTTTGAAGACTAATATCTTTAGTTTTGTATTTGTAAATTTTAATAAAATACATATTAAGACGAATCTAACAAGATCTCACATAACTATATTTTTACTAATGTATATATCACAAACGATGGTCAAAGTGGAATTTTGTGAATAGTATAAAATTACGAAGTGTAACAATTGAAAAAAACGAAGGTAGTACATCATAATAATTCACTAAAGCTGATTGAAGCTTAATCTTATTATTTTGGATGATACACAGACTGCAACAAGCCAGGTGCAGTGTGCCAAGATCCAAGGTTCGTTGGAGCAGATGGCATAGCATTTTACTTCCATGGCAAGAAAGATCAAGATTTTTGTCTAGTCTCCGACTCCAACCTCCACATCAACGCTCATTTCATTGGAAAGCGCAACGCAAACATGGGAAGGGACTTTACATGGGTCCAAGCCCTAGGCATCCTCTTTGACGACCATAAGCTCTACATTGGAGCCCAAAAGACCGCCTCATGGAACGATGCCATGGACCGCCTTTCTCTCTCTTTTGACGGTCAACCCATCGACCTCCTAGAATCCGAAGGAGCTAGTTGGACGTCCCCAAGTGGCTCGCTAACTATCACAAGATCAAAGGCTACAAATGCGGTTGAGGTTGAGGCCGAGGGTAACTTCAAGATCAAGGTAGTAGTAGTCCCCATTACACAAAAAGATTCCTTGATCCACAAGTATGGTGTAACCCAAGAAGATTGTTTAGCTCACCTTGACTTGAGCTTCAAGTTTTACTCATTAAGTGGACAAGTAAATGGAGTTTTAGGGCAAACTTATGCTAGTGATTATGTGAGTAAGGTTAAGATGGGAGTAGCAATGCCTGTTTTGGGAGGGGAAAGGGAATTCCATTCCTCAGGTATCTTTTCTACTGATTGTGTTGCGGCTAGATTCAATGGGAAAGGGAATGGGAATGATAGTTCTGATGAGCAGGGAATGAACTTTGCTGATCTTAACTGTGCTTCTGGCTTCAGTGGCCGTGGAGTCGTCTGCAGGCGTTGATAATTTCTCAATGAACTATGGGATACTATAATACATATTGTATTGAACCTACTTTGTTTAAATCATTCATACTCCTACAGAGTTAGGAGAACAAATAATAATACAATGTAGAACTCCTATACTTGTTTAAATGTACTAATATTGTTTTTACAAATTATACTATCATTATTGTGTACGAGGGTGCAATGAAGAAATTATGAAACAATCAAGTTGTGATTATATTGCTCAGTTGTTTGAAATATGGAAAATTATATATGCAGCTCTTAGGATTGTATTTTAGAAGTTAAAAATAGAACTATGAATCAGTAATAGAATTGATTAGATCGATTAACGTATAATTATGTCATAAATTTCTAAATTAATATTATTATCATGAATTACTAGAATTCAACTTAAATTCGGAGACAAAGTTGAGGGTTTTGAAATGGAGACCTCCAATAATAACAAACGCCTTGATTGTCAAAAGTAAGAGAGAGAAAAAAAGAAGAAGGAAAGTGTTAATGTGAAAGAAAAGAAATAACAGGAAGGTTGATTGAGTTCACGTCCATCAATCATTAAGAGCAACTGAATATATTTATGACAACTTAAGGGTACATGGTGAACTTTAAAAATATTGAGGATATATATTGAAAAAATTACTTAGAGGGTATATGATGAATAAAAAATTACTCAGGTATATAGTGAAAAATCCAAAAAAGCAAATTCATATAATGTAGGATGTTTTTCATATCTTAATTTTATTGGTTAGAAACTTAGAATAATATCACTATACAAAGTGGAGTTTCTTCAAAGCACACTGCCACACTCCTTTAATTCTACAGGTATGCTTCATATCCTAAGAGTTTTTATTTGGCTTATAAGAGTTTACCAAAAAGCCCCTATCTCACAAAAGATGGACAAGATGGTCATTTGTTATTTTCTCTCTCCTCTTTTGAGCTACCATTTTCAGTCAGCTATTATTCCTAGTATTAAACCTCTTCCAAGTAGCATCCAAAAGGAGGATTTTCCTGACAAACACTCCACTTCATCTTCACTTCCACTCTTGTTACATGCCTATTTATATTACTCTCCTACTAAAAAGGCATCACAGTTCTCATCCTACACCACCAAAAAAAGGCAAACACCCCACATGTCTCCAGTTCCTCAACATAACCCTTTAAGCTCAAACACAACCCAAGATCCAAGTACCATGGACCACCAAGTTGTCTTCGTCCCTCCTTACGAGGAAGTCAACCTTGCAAACCTTTTTCTCAATGTCACTCTAAATGAAAATGATCGCATATATATTCCAAGGAATCCTATGAGTGACCCTTTCATTCCCTTTGGATCTCTGAGCTACCTTGAGAGTAATAATATTTTTAGCTCATCTGGTTCAGACCGTCAACCACCACTAGATGAAGAACCTCACTACAAGAATCCTACAAATTCTCCTTCAACCAAATCGACAATTCCATGTCAAAACAGGTTTGACCCGTTACAAATTTTCCAAAGCCAGCTGGTTTTTGAGATCCCTGAAGGATCTTCTTCTTTCGAGCAACATAACCAAATTTTCACAACAACAGGCCCAAGTTCCCTACAGGCCCAACCTCTGTTAAAAGGAAAGACTCTTATTACTACTAAAAATCAAGTGCGTAAGAAACTCCACAAAAAAGCCCAACCAAAAAATACCCACTTCAAAAGCCTTTCTTTTGAAGACTGGGACGAACTTGGCAAATTGGTTCTTTTCCACACAAATAGCCCAATTCCTGAAACTTCTAATTTCTTAGATATTAATCTTACGGATCAGGAGGTTGACTCCCTTTCACAAACTTTGTCTCAAGACTCAGTCGAAATTTTCGAATCCCCTCCTTTCTCTCCCCTGTCCCAGACTTCTTACTCTTCTGCACAATCAGAATTTCCTCTAGAAGAGTGGGATTTTGTCTCGCAAGACATGGACTTCAACCTCAACCTCCCTCCTTCACCATCAAACAATCTCTCTCCAAAAAATTTTCTTGACCATGCCTTGGATCCATATGCTCCTTTTTATCCAAGTTCTTCCAAATCTCCACTCAAGTTTCGGCCCAGAAGAAAAAGAAACTGGAAATCAACAGGTTACTTAGCTCACAACATTAGCGGAAGTCAAAGAGAAGACCAAACTGTGCAGGAGGTAAGGAAATTCGACCTGAACCTAATCCCTTTAGAAGAGGATGCAGATGAACTCAAGTTCACTCCGAAGCGGCTGAAAATTCAAAAGAAGACTAAAGGGAAATCAATTCTGAAATTCGGGTTTAGCGACGAAGAGGAAGGATCTACTCAAGAAATTTTTAAGAAGACGAAGAAAGATTCAACTGCAATTTCAACCACCAAAGGTGCGGCTAACCCACAGCCTCCTGGACAATTATGACTATTCTAAGCTGGAATTGTAGGGGTCTAAAAAACCTGGACTCCCAACTAATTAGCTTCATTTCTAGTACGGCTAAGATTAGTAGTGTAGACTTTATTTTCTTATCGGAAACTAAGAGCGAGGTTTCAATTTTGGAACCAATTTTTTTTAAGCTCGGGTTTCCTGGATGTTCGGGGTTTAATGCTGATAACAACAGTGGAGGTTTGTTCCTCTGTTGGAATCGGCGGGTAGTAGTTACAATTCTAGTTGCTACGAAGAATGTTATTTGCTGTAAAACTTCGGATATGGCTAGTAATATCTACTATGTCGCCTTTGTCTACGGTTCGCCTACTCTTTCTGATAGACATCAAGTCTGGGGTATTCTAAGCTCAATTCTGGCAGAGTATCAAGGCAAATGGGTTCTGATTGGAGACTTCAATCAGGTGGAAAACAAATTCCAAAAATTAGGAGGCTCTAGCTCTATCCAAGGAGCTGAGATCTTCCTTGATTGGAAACTTCATAATAAACTAATTGACTTACCTTTTCATGGTGTCAACTTCACCTGGACTAACAACAGATCGAACAATGAAGCTATCTATGAAAGACTGGATAAAGCTTTCTGTAATGATAATTGGAAAAATCACTTCCCTCAAGCTTCTACTTGGAACCTTCCAATTCTTCTTTCGGATCACAGCCCAATCATACTCCAATTATACGAGCAGAGTCTGTCAAAAAAATCAAGGCCCTACCGACTTGAAGCATGGAGCTTAGATCATGAAGACATCAAGAATATCATTCATGAGGAATGGAATACTACAATAGCAGGTTCTCACGCTTTCATTCTTCAAAGAAAACTGCAAAATACTCTTAGAAAGATAAGGACTTGGTGTCTAAACTTCAAGAGGAAAAACAAGATAGATTGGAGCTTGATCAACTCTAATCTAACGGAAGCTCAGAAAAACATATCTTCAGTTTCACAAGCAGGTTTGGACCACAATATGAAGAAGAATATAATTGAAGATATAGAAGAGAAATCAGCCTACTGGAAGCAAAGGGCAAAGTCCAGATGGGATACCCTCGGTGACCAAACTACTAGCTTCTTCTATAAGAGTGTCAAAGGTAGAAGTGCTAGAAACGACATAAAAGCTATCCAAAATACTGATGGAACTTGGTGCACTGATAAGAAAGAGATTAAAGATTTATTCGTTAAAAACTTCAAAGACCTTTTCAAAGGTCCATTGCCTGAAGAAGATCGTATCGGCCCAAATGATCCACTTCTTGAATGTTTGCCTACCCTCAATCAAGAACATATCCAACTCCTTTCATTGCCTTTTTCCGAAAAGGAAATTCAAGATGCCACTTTTAGCCCTCACCCTCTTAAGTCCCCAGGTCCAGACGGTATGCCTCCCATTTTTTTTCAAAAAAGTTGGCTGGAGGTGAAAAGCGATATTGTCCAAAGTCAATTCCTTCCTTTCGGGAGGACACCTTTTGAGAGAACTAAACCAAACTTTCATTACCCTCGTCCCAAAAAATGATCGCCCTCAACAAGTCAAAGATTTCAGACCAATTAGTTTGTGTAATACCTCCTATAAAATAATCTCGAAAACTCTGGTTAATAGAATCAAAAGTATTTTAGGAGATCTGGTAGATGAATTTCAAAACGCCTTTGTACCAGGGAGACAAATGATGGATAATTGTTTCATTTCTCATGAAATTATAAATGGGGTGAAGAAAAGGAAAAAAGGGAAGAATTATGCAGGAATTCTGAAGGTTGACTTGAGCAAAGCGTACGACAGGATTCGGTGGGATTTTGTTGAAGCTATTCTTATCAAAATGAAATTCCCGGATAGGTGGGTTCACTGGATCATGCAATGCATTACTACTGTTTCATATGCAATCCTAGTTAATGGAGAGCCTTCTGAGATGTTCAAACCTAAAGCTGGGCTCCGACAAGGTGATCCGCTTTCTTCCTATATTTTTATTTTATGTATGGAAGTACTCTCTAGAAACCTCACAAAATTGCAAACTCAAAAAGAGTTAGAAGGATTAAAAATTGCTAGAACAGCCCCTGAAATTTCCCACCTCTTCTTTGCGGACGATGCACTTTTTTTCTTCAAAGCCAATCCTAGTAATTGTTGGTGCATCAAGAAAATCGTCCACGAATTCTGTCAAAAATCAGGGGAAATGGTAAACTTTGATAAATCCCATGTTATCTTTAGCCCCAATACTCCTTCAACTTTTATTAGATTGATGAGAAGCCCGCTTGGGGTCCAAAGCAAGAATAAATTAGGATCATACTTAGGCTGCCCTATGGAAGTTGATGGTAGAACTACTTCTCAGTTTAAGTCCATTACTTCCAAAACCATCAACAAAATCCTGTCATGGAAATTTTCAAACATATCGCAAGCAGGAAAACTTATCCTCCTAAACACGATACTAACTGCTTTAGCTTCCCACATACTTTCAATTTATCTCCTTCCAAAGAATATCACAAAAAAGCTCTCTTCTATCTTCCTCAAATACTGGTGGTCGAGGAGTTTTGACAAAACTCCGATTTATTGGAGGAAAAAAGAGGTTCTTGAGAAACACAAGTTGGATGGTGGTTTAGGTTTGCGAAATGTCACCCATGTTAACAAAGCTCTCCTCTTCAACCAAGCTTGGAGAATACACCATAGCCCTAGCTCCCTAATCCACAAAATTTATGTAGCCAAGTACAAGAAAGATCCGGTAAGTCTTGCCTTAGATAATGTGCGCCCAAAGAACTGCTCCTACGCTTTCAAAAGTCTTCTGACTGCAAGCTCAAGCTTCAAAGAAGGGTTAAGAAAGAAGTTGGGTAATGGTAAAACCATAAAACTTTTTTCCGATTCGTGGATCTCAAACAGCCCTATCATCCCAACTTCAAATGTTCACAACATTTCCAGGGTGGCTGATCTTATTGATGAAAATAAATGTTGGAGAGCTAACATTATTTGGAATTCCTTCTCTAGGGGAGATGCTATAAAAATTCTAGCCACTCATATTCCAAGGGAAGAAGCTCAAGATGAAATTGAATGGATTTTTTCTAAATCAGGTACCTTCACAGCCAAATCAGGTTATTGGTTTCTAAACTCTAGATTACCAATTAACCAAGTTGAGAAACAATTCTGGAAAATTATCTGGAATTCAGACATTTTCCCGAAGTGGAAACACTTCCTATGGAAAATTTTGGTTCAAGCGATCCCGACTGCTTCGAACCTCGCCAAGAGGAATATTCAGGTCGATCCCAATTGTAAATTCTGCAATCAAAATTTGGAAGACCAAGACCACTTATTCAAAAACTGTGAGTTCACTCAAAGAATTTGGGCGTCAACAATGGGAATTCGAGCGGGTAACTCTCCTAACATCCCAATTAAGGACTGGATTAGGAATTTCCTAAATCTTTTTAGGAAAAAGAGAGAGGAAGACTTCATAGAACTAAGAAGAGATTTCATCGCAACTTTATGGGGTATTTGGATCCACAGGAATGAAATTATCTTTAGGGGCGAAATTCCCAATCCCTCAAGATTTCTGGCTATATTTCAAGAAAGTAGACAGAGATATACTAAAGCAACGAAATTTTGGGATAATAAATATAGTCAAAAATCTTCAACTTCAAGAGAGTACCAAGAAACAGAGGAATGGGTTATCGGCAACAACACCAATCAAACTCTACAGATTATTCTTGTTGATGGTTCCTGGAAAGCAAAATGCAAAACAAATGAATGGCAAGCTGCAACTGCATGGATAACACAGGAAGAAAACTTGGGAGAGTACCACAGTGTAGGAATATTCGCCATTTCAGCCCTGCAAACGGAAGCAAAGGCAGTGCTTCAAGCGACCAAAGATTTCCAATGGAGATGTGCAGATCTTCAGATCAAAACCGATTGCATTGAAATTATCCACTCTCTCAAGAACGAAAGAAATTGTAACAAGGACATTGCTTCTATCATCAAAGAGATAAAAAACAGAGCAGGGACATTCCAACTTTTCAAATGCACAAAAGTCTCAAGACAGGAAGTTCAAAAGGCTCACAAACTGGCAAATGATGCCAGAAGGAATAGTTAACGTTTTATTTTGTTTTGTTTGTTTGTATCTTTCCTCTTCTTTACCTGTTGTCAAAAAAAAAAAAAATATCACTATACATATTTTAGAATCAATGTTGTTTGTGACAATTGTTGCAATCTTACGTCATGTTAATCTTATATTTTCATATATTTATATCTTTCTTTCATCAACATTATTAATAAATGATTTTATCCATCTTAATTATGCATAATTGATCTTTATCATGTCTCTTTTGTGTGTAACATTGATGGTGGTGGATAACTTTTTAGAAAATATTGGAAAAAAAAGATCTCAAATTTTATACAGTTTATACTTGAAAGTTGAAACCCAAGCTAAAATTTCTGGATACGCTGCGTGTTTTAATTTTTGTTTCTGGAATAATTGAAATTGATTTAGTTTGTACTTGTTTCTTTTTTTATTGAACCACAAATTAGGTCAAAATTAAACCATCGAATTAAGGCCAACAATTTAACAGCATGATAGGATTCAAGTTTATTCAGCAACGCAATTTTTTTTTAAGCATTTGAGAAGCTACTTCGGCTGTCCACAAATCTTAAAGTCGAACAATAAGAAAAAGAGCGAGTCACTACCCAAACATCTTGTTTTTTTTTGGTGTTTGCACCCGGTTCACCCTTCGGGCTACATCCGGATCGAGTCCAAGTTCGGGGTGGTTAGGTTCCATTCCTCTCCCAAGGGTGTTGCGGGGATTCGAACACGGGTCCGTTCTACCAAAGCCAGTCCCCATCACCATTGGGCCAACACTTACTTGGTACTACCCAAACATCTTGTTGTTCGGCTAAAAAAGCTACTTCGTGTCTTCGTTTGGGCCAAACTAAAACAAACTTACTCCCTTTAACAAAAAGAAACTAAAACAAACCTACTAGTACTACTATAACCTTGTAGATTTGGTTTTGACAGTTGTTAATGTGACCCACAAATCACAATAACATATTTCGTTTATTGACTTTATTAGTGAATAATCATGTTTACTTTTATTTTATTTTATATGTATATACCCGATCTTTAGATTTTTAATGGCAAAATTTAAAATATAGTTTTTGGAAGTACGGGATGAATACAAACATAGATAGATTAGATGCAAGAATATAGTTTCTTTTTAAGAATATAGTTTTTTAAGTAATATAGTTTTTGGAATACAAATATACTTTCTTAATGTACAAAATAACTTATGAACCTAAAAAAAAAGTGAGCACATTGAACACATATTCTTGAATAAGATAAGTGGTGTACAATAAATTATTGTGAGATCTACCATTCAATTTAATTCAACAATAAAAGATTTATAAATTAATACATTAAATTAAGAAAAAGAAAAAAAATATATGAAATGTTTCATCTATTATATGCGTTGTTTTAGGGACCTACAATTCAAAAGTTGAAAGCTACTATTTTGGCTAAAGAGTCTGTTCTCGAGCAACCATGAGTACTCCATGACAGTTGGACACCAAAAAAATTGGAAGTAATTTGAATAAATCTCTATTATGTAGTACTGTATATGACAACAGGGGTGACAAGAAAAAATTGAAAAAGGAAAAGAAAAAAAAAAGATTTAAGTCATGTAACTACCTAGTTAATTAATTTAAAAAATAAAAAGGAAAAAGAAAACACAGCAAAAAGAAATTAGCGAAAATTTACAACACAGTACGACTCTGTTTGGCAATACATTTAAGTCACCTTAATAAGTCGGATGTAGGTGCTCAAAGTTTAAGGGTCCGTTTGATTCAACTTATATTGTCTTATCTTATCTTATCTTATTTTATCTTATCTTATCTTATAAGATAGTTTATTGTGTGTGACTAACATCTTATTTTATCTGATCTGATCTTATCTTATCTGATCTTATTTTTTCTAAAATAAGTTAAAATAAGTGAACATAACATAGCCTAAGTCACCTAAAATAAATAGTTGTGTTTGGGGGTAAGAGCTTAAATGAAATTTAAGCTCAAAAATTGACTAAAATTGAGTTGCTAACAAATATAGCATCTCAATTTAAGGTGTTGAAATTTTCAGCTAACTTATCAGTTCAGCTCCTTTCAGCTACCTTATCAGTTTCAATTCTATTTCAACTTATGTTCCCAAACATAGCTTAAGTTCTTCCCTCTTAGCTAAATTTTTAAAAACTTAAAAATCCCTGATTTATTAAATGCAATTAGCAATTAATTTGATTTTATACATGTTTTTGCACGTCTCACGTACATATGATTAAGGCTAGTTACTAAATATGGAAAGAGTATCTACTTCCATCTCCATACCTACTCATCATTACTCGCATATTAAACAAAAAAGGAGTTTTTTTTTCCTATATAGCACTCTTATATATTGAAAATATTTGTAGAGCCACAGCAGCCATCACATAAGTTGTTTAAGAATATCCTTATTTGTCTTCCAACAAAGCCTTCTATTCCTCTTTGATTTTCTGCTTCAGCTATTTGTTCTCAAATGAATCCTGAAAACGCAGTTGAGTTTCTTTGCAACAAAACAATCTTAGTCACTGGAGCAACTGGCTTCCTCGGAAAGGGTGACTTTCATTTTCCTCCCATATACTCACATATACTAGACTAGGTTTGAAGCCCGTGCGTTGCACGGGTTGCTGTTTATTTTATTTTATTCCAATCTTTTTGTTAATATTATTGTTGATTTTGTGTTGCTGTGAAATAAGATTTTTCAACACCATTGTATTTACATACTTCCTCCGTTCTTTTTCTATTACAACAATTACGGCTTTAGGTAGTTTCATCTTTTGGAACCATTTCACTTTTAGTAAAAAAAAAGTAACTACAGTTGATAATATTACCTTTACTTTATGATAATAAAACCATCATTAATTACCCAAATTGCTTTATAAAGTTGTGTTTAATTTATTAAGGATTTATTTATCCCCCTACTCTAGTTAACTAAAGAGGTACCTCTATGCTAAACGAACCATTTTTTATTTCCTTAAAAATCATGCCCAAACAATTGTTGAAGTAGGAAAAAAACGGAGAAAGTATTTGTCATTATACTATCATTTCTAGATTTGTTATTGTGATATATAAATTTTATAATTTTTAATATTCAATTGAATACTATAGTTAAGCTATTATTAAATGGTATCTCCATAACAGGTATGACTGCTAATACAGTTTAACATGAATAATACCCGAATGATACTTTAAGAAAGTAGAGGGTAATAACTTAATAGATGTAGGACAGAAAAAATAGAGAAAAACATGAGTGCCAGCCACAATTTCAACTTTTAATATAGCACATAAACACTAACGCATATAGAATGGAAGATGGAAAAAACAAAATGAAGATTATAATGATAGTATCATGAAGAAAATTAATTAAATATAAAACTAACCTCTATTAATAATCGAAAATACAATTCAAAAGAAAAAAATATATCTTCATTAATCATGACCATATCAAGTCTTATCAAATTTCCCCCTTTTTTATGATATGTGACCTCAAATAGTCTAGAAATGCGAACCTTGATTTCCAAATAATTTTAATAGAATTAAGTTAATGGAAAAAAGAATAAGATCTGAGATATAGATATAGATATAGATATATGAAAAATAAATAAATAATTATGTATACAATAAATATTATAAGAATAAAATAATTAGTCAATTACATAATACCTCTGCAATCTCGATGACAAACTTTCATTTGATCTTCATGTAATGCCATCATGGAATGCTAACGTTTCAAAACTATAGATATGAATTTTTTTATCTTCATATGACTTGATTTTTAAAAGTATGATTTTAAAAGACATAATTACTATTGTCACATATTATATGCTATTTTTATAGTTATTTTTATAATTATTTAAAATAAAGAATAAATAATACGTTATTATTCATCTAAATAAATATATTTTCATAAGTTGTAAAACTATATTATATATGGATCTTATTTCGAAGCATATTTCGAGCACTCTCCCACGTAGACCTGGACATGGGCCGGGCCGGGCCCGAGCCCGTGAGTGGCGGGCCGTGCCGGGCCGGGCTTGAAATTTCCAGGTTTTGTCCACGGCCCGGCCCAGGACCACGGGCCCGCGGGCCGGGCTCGTGCCTCCTGCGGGCTTGGCCCGTGTTTTATGTTTTTTTTTGTATTTTTGACAGTTTTAGGCTAAAAAACAAAGGAAAGGAGCGTTCGGCCCGCGGGCCGGCCCACGCGGGCTCGTGCTGGTGCGGGCCGGAAATAAAATTTATTGACCGTGGCAGGCCCACGGCCCACGGAGCGCACAACAGGCCGGACCGGGCCTTGAACGGGCTCGTGCCGGGCCGAGCCCCAATCGTGCCGGGCCGGACCGGCCCGCGTGCTGGCCCGGCCCATGCCCACCTCTACTCCCACGGTAAAAAAAATATACTATTGCGAATTATGTAGCAAAAGTTATATTTAATTTACATAGTATAATAATTTAGGTTGTTTATTTAAAATTAGACTGTAATATTAACTCATCCAGAACACCTTATATGTACTTATATCTATGTTGAACACCATTTTCTTTCAAAAAAAATAATTGTTGAACACTTTTTTCTTAAAAAAAATTAAAAGTTAATAAGAATGACATGGCATGCTTAGGTGGAGCTCTTTATAATATTCTAAGGTTGTTTTATTTAAATCAAACTCTAATTTTTACATAATCCAAAACTCTAATATATATGTAACTTTATCGCTATAGATTTTAGTTTTTGTTGTAACAACAAAGTTTCCTTAATAAATTTTGTTGCAATACTATATTGTTTTGGTTTAGTTGAGTAAGGTTGAGGTTTTAAAAGATAATATGTTTAATCCTGTAAATTGGACCTATAATCAAATGTTATAATCACATGTATTATCACATGTAATACACTATACTTAATACTTATAGCTATTATTATATTTATTTAAAAAAAGACTAAATAATGTCTTACAATTCATCTAATTTAGATTGTTCATTCAAAACGAAACTCTAAATTCTGCTTATCCAAGACTCCTTATATGTATTTAGATCTATGTAGAACTCTATTTTTAGAAAAAAAAAATTGATGACATGACAATCCTACATGGCGCATTATATTTCATAAGTTGTAGAACTATATTGTAAATGGATCTTATTTTAGTTTTTGTTGTAACAACAAAGTTTCCTTAATAAATTTTGTTGCAATACTATATTGTTTTGGTTTAATTGAGTAAGGTTGAGGTTTTAAAAGATAATATGTTTAATCCTGTAAATTGGACCTGTAATCAAATGTTATAATCACATGTAATACACTATACTTAATACTTATAGCTATTATTATATTTATCTAAAAAATGACTAAATAATGTCTTACAATTCATCTAATTTAGATTGTTCATTCAAAACGAAACTCTAAATTCTGCTTATCCAAGACTCCTTATATGTATTTAAATCTATGTAGAACTCTATTTTTAGAAGAAAAAAATTGATGACATGACAATCCTACATGGCGCTCTATATTTCATAAGTTGTAGAACTATATTGTAGATGGATCTTATTTCGAAGCATATTCTGAATGCTCTCCAATGGTACAAAAATTATAATATTCCGAATTTTGTAGCAAAAGTTATACACAATTTTCATAATATAATAATTTAAGTTGTTGATTCAAATACAAACTCTAATTTTCGCTTATCCAAATCTCCTTTTATGTATTTAAATCATGTAGAACTCTGTTTTTTTAAAAATAGAAATATAAATTGATGACGTGACAATCCTACGTGGCGCGCTCTATGAGCTCGAAATCTTGAGGAGCTCTCTATGTTCCCGAAAAGTTCCTCCTTTATATATATATATATATATTGATTTTAAACGGGGAGTGATTGAGTGACCTTGAGGGTTGTCAGCCCTCCTATTATTGAATTTCTATTGGTTAGGATACATGAAAATATTACTTCTCTCCTAAACTTATTAAACACATATTAATATTTTATTGATCTAATGTGTCTAAGAGGGTTGGCAAACCTAAGGATTACTCAAACTTTTTCCATTTTAACCCGTGTCCGTGTGATCAATGCATGAGATCCATCATAAAATTTATTAGAAAAAGCATTGGGATTGTTACTCTTTAGGGGTAAATTCTGAATTTAATACCAATCCATCCACTAATATTTTTTTTTTGTGATAAGTAAGTAAGCAATGACATTTCAAACTCAACCATTTACAACCTACATCTCCAACCCCTTAAAGGACTCCACTAATATTTTCTAAACATGGAGAGAGGTATCCCAAAAAGTTTATTAATGTCCTGCTCATACACTTTTAGTTGATAGTTTGTTCGTTGTGTTTCTTTAATTTTATTTTACACCCGAATGGTCTCTCATCAAACTGTGTGATCTATTTCAACAGTTAACTCTAGTATTTTTATCTAGTAACATAAATATTAATTTATGACTTTTATCTAATTTTTGTACCTTTGATTTTTTTTTATTTAACTACTAGTTGATACAACATCTTGCATTTCACGTATAATAATAACAATGTCTTTTTGTTTGGTACTACCACAATAGCTTTTGTCGAATATATTAGATCGTTAATGACTGACACCAATCACTATATATACTTCCTCCGTTTCATTTTACTTGCTACACTTCTCAATTCACGGACTCCTAGGCAATTTTTGGAGAAGAGAGAGGTAGAGAGTAAAAAGAAAAGAGACCCATGTGAGAGGAGAGAGATAGAGAGAGTTTATTGCCCAAAAAGGAAGTGTAGCAAGTAATATGAAACTCCCCTATATGAAAAGTGTAGCGAGTAATTTAAAACGGAGGAAGTATAATATACCCGTGAGCAAAAGCCCCAACTAATGTGAGGTAGCTAGCTATTATACCAACAATTAAATATGCTATATAAAGCCTTACTTCATTCTCTTCTAAATGCGTGCAGTACTAGTGGAGAAGATACTTCGAGTTCAGCCAAATGTGAAGAAACTATATCTTCTTATAAGAGCCAAAGATAACAAGTCAGCACTTGAAAGACTACATGATGAGGTATGGCCGGTTACATTGTCATCAATACAAATATATTAAAAGTCGTTATGTGCTACGTAGCACTCTCCTCAAACTTCTAATGCAAATGCCATATGTCCATGTATACTCCTCAATTAAAATTGTGTAATTGCAAGGTCTTGAACACCTGACCTTTGAAATGAAAAATAAGAGCTTAACCAGCAATACACTATGACTTTGTTGTCTAATGTTTGAAAGAAAATATGATAAAATCCTATAATAAATATACTTGACTAAAATAACTTAAACAATTATATACATCTCTAACTCTCTTATTACGTAACTAACAAGAGACTATTAATGTCATATTCTCTTACCACAATTCCTTTTCACCTATTATTTTAAACTTAAACATTTCAGATTTTTTTACTTATTATCATGTCATGACGTAAACTTTTCAATTTCTTAATGGACAAAAAATACGAAAAATGGCAAAATAAATTATGAAATTTAAGAATAATAATTAATAATATATTTGTTTTGTAACTGACCCGAGGCATCGCCCGGGCACAAAATACTAGTTGAAACTTAAAAAGAGACAATAAGATTGTTTTTGATGGAACCGTTACAAGTTACAACTGTAAAAAAATAAAGGCGGTTGAGGTCTTGAGGGGATTCATGAAAACTGAAAATAACTTTCCAAGTATATTTATTGGTTGGAAAGAACTTTACGAGTACAACGGTTGATGGAGATATTTTCTGCTTATTATATATATATATAATTAGTTTTGTATTATATATGCCTCAAATTATACACATGGCTTTGTATTATTGGTCTTTAATTTGAGAGTTTTTTTTGTGTAATCATTAATTTGAGGAGTAGCTAAGGAAGAGGTGGTAGCTCAGTGGAGTACCTCCCTGAGTTTCATGGCATTGTCCAGGGTTCGAATCCTCATCCTAACAATATGTTGGAGATTATTCATGTGGTCGCAGTGGGTCTTCATGCCTGTTATTTTCTGGGCTGTTTAGTGTTGTACCTAGTCTATGAACTGATATGTCATGCAGTCGAGTAGCTTAGCAGGGGTTGATTTTCACACCAATTATCTTTCCTAATAAAAAAAATTTAATTTGAGAGTAGCTGATCAGTTGCTGCTCTTATTTTTACGTAGAGTTTTTTTTTTTTTGGCAACGACGTAGAGATCTAGTACTTGCATACTTCTAGTTCTAGCTATAAGTGGCTTAACGTGGCACGATATGGATCTTTTAATGACAAACACAAAATTTATTATTATAACTTATATGTCATCATTACGTGTGGTAGAGGTTGTATCACTGATAAATAAAGGGTTTTTCTAACCTATGCACCTAGTACAAAGGTTAAGCCTTATCTATTCAATAAATTAATTAATTAACAAAATAAAACATGTGGAGTATTTCTTGAGACAAATCAAATACGATTGACTATATTTTTTCTTATACATTTAGGAGAGAATATAAGATAAGGTTGATAGATGAATAGCGGTTAGTCGGTTACTATGTAAATGTTGCATATATTTAGAAACGGAGGAAGTACATGTTTGCTTACAAGTTACAACTCGTGTTCATAACCCGAATTATGAATTGCATGTTGTTTCTCACAAAGTTCTGCTCGATTGATAATAGATCATAAGGGAGGAGTTGTTTCGGCTGCTGAGAGAAAGACAAGGTGCAGAGTTCGACTCTTTCATAGTTGAAAAACTAGCTCCGGTTGATGGTGATACATCATTAATAAATCTTGGATTAAATGACAACAGCGATATAAACAAAGAAATTGATGTTATTATTCATGGAGCTGCACGGACTAGGTTCGAGGAGAGGTAATGAATTATTACTATGTGTGTTGTTATTAGGATTCTAAATATTCCTATCAATATATTTTTAAGTTCATATATATTACTCCCTCCGTAATGAATTACTAACAACATTTGGTATTATTTGCGAGAGGTAAAATATTCAATTGTTGCTAGTAATTCGTGATGGAGGAAGCACATGTCAACATCTATCTAATCTTGAGAGTTATAATGTAGGTATGATTCGGCTTTGGGAATCAACACCCTTGGTGCTAAAAGTATCTTGCAATTCGCCAAGACGTGCCCGAAATTGCAAATCCTTGTTCATGTATCAACTGGTTAGTGAAAGTCCTTGAAATTTCAATTCATTCCCCTTTTAAGTAGAGTAAGTACTATTGATGAAACCTAATTTTAAGTGGTTGTGCTTTACATGGATTTCCAAGAAGGGACAATGTGTATAATGTTTTTTTTTTTTTTTTGACATCGCGAAAATTTGCATAGATAAATAGAGTTTACATACTACCACTAGGGTCATTAAAGACCCTTACAACACTGATAAAACACAATAAAACATATTACAAGAAACTAACATAGTAACAATGTGTATAATGTTAAGGTCGTTGTCATGTTTTATGAGCTAATATGATTCGTGATGAAACAATTATAAATTATGTGTATAATTTTTTAACTCAAGTTAAGTGTTAAGCTAAGTTGAGATTGAAAATTAAAATGTGCAAAAGTTTGGGACATGCTCTGCTCGAATTCGGATGCAAGTGACACAAGCCAAGCAAGCCAAACAACCTTAAGCACCGGCTTGGTTCCCCTCCATAACACACCTAGTTGATTTGTGTTGCAAATAAATTGCTACTAAATATGAAATTCTTGTTTCACCAGCTTATGTGAGTAAACAAAAGGCAGGGCTTATTCCAGAAGCACAATGTAAAATGGATGAGAAAATAAGTGGAATAGTTGGGTTGGACATTGATGAGGAAAAAAAATTGGTTGACCAAAAATTGAATCATCTCACAAGCAAAGGAGTTTCCACAATAAAAATCAGAGATAGCATGAGACGATTTGGCCAAAAAAGGTGAGATCTTATGTTTCTAAGAACTATCAATAGGGCAGACGGAACATATATATATGATATTACCTTGAAATTACTAGCTAATATGAGATTTTACCTTGAAATTTACTTCTATATGATATTTGTCTATTTGATAGATCAACGAAGAACTAAATTTCTGTTATTGAAATTATTTGACTTCTAATGACTCAAAAAAAAAGTTACTAATTTGGGAAATGTTGTAGTCGTAAATATATACGAAGCTTAGACAAAAAAAATTGCATCATCTATTAGTATTTACTAATAGTTGCTATATAAAAGAATTTACTCTCTCCGTTTTTTTTTTAATTGCTACATTTTCCATATATGGGTATTTCTTTTTAATTGCTACATTGTTTAACCTTTCCTTATTTGGGGTCTTGGCCCACCATAAAGTATTACTATTTTATTTGTTTTTCTCTTTTTCCACCCAGAAGTACTACTCTTTCACCTTTTTCCATTATTTTACATTAAATGGCTCAAAAAGTACCCTCCCAAAAGTTTGAAAGTGACATTGTCGAAATTATTGTGCATACAACAATGTAGCAATTAAAAAAACAAAGGGAGTATTAACCAATAATTTATTTGTTCTTGATAGTAGGGATTCCCCTATATCCCCTCACTCTCAAGTGTTGACCTGTATAGCTGGGTTGGGGCACGTGCGAAATGTGTCGGTCTATTAGGGTCCTTCTTCTTACCAATGGATTCTCTGGGGCCCCTAAAAAACATAGAAGAATTTGTACGTGTATACTTTTTGAAGAGTGAAATAGAAAGAATAGGAAAGGGTAAAAGCATTCAGCGCATCCTTTTCATAGAATGTTGCAATCCCAATGTTGATTGCTCATACAACTTAGTTGCCTGTAAATAGACTAAACCTAGTACTGAGCTGTGCTAGAGGACAAAACAAGGAAATAACAAGGAAGCTACCTAGGACTAATACAGCAGGATATTCCCATACACCTCACTATGTTGTGCACCACATTATCTCAGTGTAGTAGCAGCACCTAGCAGCATTTAATTAGGACTAAGTACTAACATCAACTAATTACTAACAACAACATAATTAAGATTAAGACATGTAATGGATATGTATTTCCAACACTCCCCCTCAAGATGAGAGTGAAGAGTGAGGCTGAGCTCCCATCTTGGACAGTAGATGCTGGTGCTTGACGACTGGTAGACTCTTAGTGAGGATATCTGCAAGTTGATCATGAGTGCATATGTACTCATCTTGATAACTTGGTGATGTACTTTGTCTCTAACAAAATGACAGTCCACCTCCACATGTTTGGTTTTTTCATGGTGGACTGGTTTCACAACAATGGAGAGTGTTGCCTGATTACCACACTTGAGGCTAATAGGTTTAGAGAACTTAAGACCAAGTACTCTAAGGAGATGAGTGAGCCATACAACTTCACAGGTGGTGAGAGCCATGGCTCTATACTCAACCTCAGCAGTGGAGCGAGCAACTACATATTGCTTTTTAGTTTTCCATGAAATTGGAGACTTGCCTAGGAGAACACAGAAGCCAGTAGTGGACTTCCTTGAGAGTGGACATCCTGCCCAATAACTGTCTAAGTAAGCAGTGAGAACAACTGCAGAGGTAGATGCTAGGATCACACCTTGACCTGGGGAGTTTTTTAAGTATCTTAGGACACGTTTGGCAGCTTGCATATGAATGGTGGTAGGATTATGCATAAACTGGCTGAGGGTGTGAACTGTGAAGGCTATGTCTGGTCTTGTGATAGTAATATATATAAACTTGCCAATGTGATGTTGATACCTTACTGGATCAGGTAGGGGCTCTCCTGAGTCAGCAAGTAACTTGACATGTGGATCCATAGGGAGCTTAAGACCTTTGACATTAGCCATATTGAACTCTTTGAGTAGATTAATCACATACTTTATTTGGGAGATGAATATCCCTGCTTCACTTCTGTCTAAAACTATCCCCAAAAAGTATATGATATGTCCAAGATCTTTCATGTGGAACGGGGTAGATAAAAATTATTTGACTTGATTGATAGCATCTGCATTGTTCCCTGCTAGTAGCAAGTCATCAACATAGGCAAGAACACACACAAATGTATCTCCTTTTGGTTGTGTGAACAAAGAATAGTCTGCTTTTGATTGAACAAAGCCATATCATGTCAAGGCAGTAGATAGGTTTGCAAACCACTATCTAGGGGCTTGTTTCAAGCCATACAAAGATTTTTGAAGTTTGCAAACCTGTTCATGTCCAATAGACTCCCCCTGTCCTCTTGTTATTGCAATACCATGTTCAAGATTACCTGGTGGTGTTTGCATATACATATCTTCTTCAAGATTCCCATGCAAGAATGAATTCTTGACATCCATTTGACACACCTTCCAATCCTTCAGGGCTGCCACAGCAAGGAGAGATCTCACATTTGTGAGTTTGACTACAGGAGCAAATGTTTGCTCATAGTCAACGCCCTTCCTTTGCCTGTTTCCAAGCACTACCAGTCTAGCCTTCTCTCTGACAATTGACCTATCTGGGTGAAATTTGGTCTTGAAGAACCATTTGCAACCTATGGCCTTCTTTCCAGGTGGAAGAATGGTGAGAGTCCTAGTGTTGTTGCTTTCTAGTGCTTTAAATTCTTCATTCATGGCATTTACCCATTTGTCTTCTTGTACTGCAAATTTAAAACTTGTGGGATCTGTAACAGTGAGCACTTGATTGACAAATGCTGTAAATGCATGAGAAACTTCAAATTCACCTACATGATTCAGGTGAGATGGTCGGGGTCTAGTGGACTCTTTACCAGTGTTAGTTACATAGTCTCCTAACCAATCTGGTTGCTTAGTCACTCTAGTAGATCTTCTAGGAAAAAAGGAAGGCTGAGTGTCTTAGTTGACAAGTGAGGTTGTAGTTTCAGCACTAGGTGTTGGTTCAGGTATAGGTGAGGTAGGAGCAGTTTGAGTTTGTTCAGGAGGTTCAGGCTGATTTTGTGGTGTTTCAGCTTCAATTTCAACATCTTGTCGGTTGAGAGATCACAGTCAGTGTATGTAGGTGTAGAGTTTGGTTCAGGCCTGAGCGTAGGTATAGGGTTCATGTATGAAGAAATGGTGGATTTATTGTAAGGGAATACACTTTCCATAAACTTCACATCCCTGGATATGAATACCTGTTGATTTGTCAGGTTCAAAAGTTTGTATCCCTTCTGGTTACTAGGATATCCTAGAAACAAACATGGCACACCTCTTGGAAGAAATTTGTCTTTATCTCTACTAGGATTAGTAGCAAAAGCCAAGCATCCAAATGTTCTAAGGTTAAGATAGGAGGGTTTTCTTTTGAAAAGTTTCTCATGTGGAGTCATGTGTTGTATAGCACTGCAAGGGAGTCTGTTGATCAGGTAGACAGAGGTTAGAACACAATCACCCCAAAAACTTAATGACAGCCCCGCATGAAGTCTGAGAGCTCTTGACATTCAAGCACGTTTCTGTGCCTTCTCTCAACTCTCCCATTTTGTTGTGGTCTATCAACACAGCTAGTTTTATGTATTATGCCCTTTTTAGCAAAAAACTCTCTACAAGGTCCATCATCAAACTCCAATGCATTATCTGACCTGATTATCTTAATTTTCTTCCCAAACTGAGTCTCAGCAAGACTGCTAAATTGTTTGATTACATCTAGGCTTTCAGAGTTGAGTTTCAACAAGTAAACCCATGTAGCTCTAGTGTGATCATCAACAATTGTCATGAAATACATGTGCTTGTTTCTTGTGCATACTCTATATGGACCCCATATGTCTAAGTGTACCAATTCAAATGCATCACTAGCCATAGAGTCAGAAGTAGTATAAGAAAGTTTTGTAAATTTAGCCATAGAACATGTCAAACACACACATTTAGATTGATCAATACTATCAGTGATACAACCAATCATCTTCAGTTTATTTAGAGGTGCATGTCCTAATCTATTATGTCATAAAGCATAGCTTTCTTGCTTACTAGTTACAAGATTAACTTTCTTTACATGCAAATCTACTTTTAATTTTTCTTCTCCTCACTTCTTTTCACCACTTCTGCTAGCAGCTTCTCAGTTGGCACTACCATTTGGCAAATTTATCCCAGGTTTTCTACACATTTTCACATCACTAGTTAACAGTTTTTTTATCACATACCATATGGTCAGATGCCCCTGAGTCTATGACCCAATTTTTCATGTTAATAGTAGCAGAACAACCTGTTATCATACCTGCAAAGCCTGAGTCAATTTCTTCTTCACTTTCTGATCCAAGTCTGGAGCTAGTGGGTAGTAATTTCAGCAGTTGAGATATTTGCTGAGATGTGAGCATCCCAAACTGATCCTGCCCTTCTGCTTGAGCATTTACAGCCAACTTTGGACTGAATGTCCTAGGTTTGCTCCGTCTGTTTCCAGACTCACTTGCACCAGCTTTTCCTTTTTCTTTTCCTGTGTACCTTCCTTCTCTCTTTTGTTTAGGATGAGACTTAGGGTATCCCACCACACTCCAACACACATCAGCAGTGTGATTTTTTTTCAACAAGCAGAACATATTTTCACATGCTGTCCCATGCTATACATGGCAGATGACTCAATGCTCAGTTTAGATAAACTCAGGATACCTCCTTGCATCTCCTCTAGCTGGAGAGTGGCACAAACAGTCTCAACACTAGGAAGAGGTGTTTGCATTAAGAAATTGCTTCTTTGAGCCCCATAATTTTCATGAAGCCCATTCAAAAACTGGAAAAGTCTTTGCTCTTCCTTCTGAGCATTCAAAGCTCTCACAAACTCATTCACTTCTGTTGTCATCTCAGTTATGGGTGCAAGATGTTCAGAGAATCTTGCTCTTCCCATAAACCCTTCATCACAATGTAGTATTCATGTATCTTAGACTCATTTTATTTTGTATCATACTGATCTTTTTCAAGCCTGTATTTCCTTGATCCATTTGTTACATTGTACATGGATTCAAGGTGTTTCCACACTTCTTTCGCAGTGTTATAATACAAAATGGTCTCTTTAATCTGTTCTGAGACAGAGGCATAAATCCAAGCTATCACCATGCTGTTACAAGTTTCCCACTGATCTCCTTTTGCTTCATCTTCAGTATCCTTCTTCACCACTCCGGTGACAAACCCCAGCTTTCTCTTAGCCAAAGAGATTTCCATTGATCTGCGCCATGATCTGTAGTCACCAGATCCTTGGAGTTTTTCTACTGAGAGTGAGTTTGGACCCTCAGATGAATGTAGATACAAGGGGTGTTGTATATCAGACATGCTAATTTTATTTCTTTTGACATTGTGAGATTTTTGGGAGCAACTTACTTTGAGTGAACTGAGGGTATAACAAAGATGTGATCTTTTGTTTGCAACTTCACATATTTGCACAAAAAAATGCTTTTACCAATGTCGTGGCTCTGATACCATGAAGAGTGAAATAGAAAGAATATGAAAGGGTAAAAAGAATTCAGCTCAGCCTTTTCATAGAATGTTGCAATCCCAATGTTGATTGCTCATACAACCTAGTTGCCTTTAAATAGACTAAACCTAGTACTGAGCTGTGCTAGAGGACAAAACAAGGAAATAACTAGGAAGCTACCTAGGACTAATAGAGCAAGATATTCCCATACACCTCACTATGTTGTACACCACATTATCTCAGTGTAGTAGCAGCACCTAGCAGCATTTAATTAGGACTAAGTACTAACATCAACTAATTACTAACAGCAACATAATAAGATTAAGACATGTAATGGATATGTATTTCCGGCCAACACTTTTAGACTGTCAAATAAGACAATTATACTTATACATCCTATCAGTGATATTAATTCAAGGAATAACGCATTGTTGTAAAGTTTTGTTATGTCTTATTAATGATGGTTGTTTGGTCATACTGCAGAGCAAAATTGTACGGATGGGCCAATACTTACACATTTACAAAAGCAATGGCTGAGATGCTTATTTGTGAGCACAAAGGAGATTTACCAGTAGTTATTGTTCGCCCTACCATGATTTGCAGCACTTACAAAGAGCCCTTTCCTGGTTGGATTCAAGGTGAAGGGTAAGTAGTTAAGCTTTTAAGGAAGAGTCAAACCTTTTTTGCCTCTATTATCATTATTCTCATATTAGAGAGAGTGAGAAAGTTTTAGAAAAATCTTGAGAG
Source organism: Beta lomatogona (assembly GCA_947646795.1). Classification (NCBI taxonomy): domain Eukaryota; kingdom Viridiplantae; phylum Streptophyta; class Magnoliopsida; order Caryophyllales; family Amaranthaceae; genus Beta; species Beta lomatogona. Next base: position 1,576,860 of record CANSNZ010001029.1, on the reverse strand, counting down.
CTTGTAATCACCATCGAAATATCATCTTGATTCCTAATACATATTCGTGGTTATTTTCCCAGTTCTCGGGTTTCCACATTAAAATCCCTTTGTGTTTATTTATTTCTTTCTTCAATTCGTTATTCTATACTTCTATTATTGTTTGAGATTGATTGTAGATTGATAGACTTACGTTAGGATTTACAATAAAGTGAGTAGTCAAGAATTCGATATCTCTTACAAATATTTTCTTCATGTTTGTGATTAACAAAATAGTATTTTTTTTTAAAAATGACATTCCCCTATGACATGACACCATATAAGCATTAAATAGGTGGAGACAACATGGTGCAGTCTACTATTCTTCCTCACACATTTTGATCATATATATATTGATTATATTGATATTCATAGCGAATATTCATATGGATTGAGTTCTCTTTGCTTCATTTTCTTGTTCCATGACAGAAGTATGGCCATTCTTTCTGTGGTATATGGCAAAGGACTCGTCTATTTTACACACGCTGATGGTAATACTATCCTCGATATGGTAAGTTAATGTTTTGTTTTTGGTTTTTGGTAAGTTTTGAAATTTGTTCCTCCTTAAGATTCAATTTGATCATCCTTCATATAATCTATTAAAAAAGTTATAGCAACCACCTTGTATACTGCGGTTCTTATTAGTTTATCCTTTGATTTTTCGTAGTCTCTAAATCACATATTTGATATTAATATTTTTAATTAAATATTATTAAACATAAAAAAGTTGATATCTTAAAGTTACGCATCAAAATGAATGTAACAAGATCATACATGATACTGTTGATTGACTTTCACATGTGTGATTATATACTGCCTTCGTTTATATTAGCTTCAAAGCTTTGACTGTTGCATTGCACCATTCATCTACTAACTTTGACCATTTCTCAGTTTTTTTCTATGCCGCCTTCATATATATAATATTAGTTGATACTGTTTACTGACTTTCACACGTGTGATCATTTAATTTCTCAGTTTTTTTCTATTTTTTTTTTTTTACTTTTGACTTTCGAAATATGCACACAATAAACTTTGCCCACCGTATACCAACTACTATATGTATGGATAAATATAGTCATGGGGTTTTCTTGTTAGATTGTCCCAATATATAAATAATTTCAAATTATCAAAATTTTATAATTTTACTTATGCATAATTAAAGATATTGATGCTAAAATTTGTACTTTAGATCACGTGCAAAGTAGAAATAGAAATGATAGAATTAAAAAAGGAGGAACTAACACTTTTTCAATACGTAATATTTATTTTAATTTATCTCAATATAGACTTACTAAAAAATGAAAATTTTACAATTTTCACAAATAGATAATTAAAGTGACTAATGGTCAAAGTTGTGTATTGGCATGCACGAATGTCAAAGCATAGCAACTAATAAAAAATAGATAAAGTATATATTAGCAAAAAAAGATCTGATCATAAAAGTAGTCATGTGGAATCTTGCTAGTCTTGTTTCAGTATATATATAGTTTCTTGCAGCATGTGCAAACTAGAAATTATAGAGGAATAATAAAGGAGTAATATTGTTTTTCGTAATGTAAGATATTATTTGATTTTTCTCAATATGTACATTTAAAAAAGAAAAAATATCATTTTTTTCAAAATTTTCAAAAATAAATAATTAAAGAATTTGATGGTCGTAATTGTGCATTGGTGAGTGTGAATGTCAAAACATAGCAAGTAATAAAAATAGAGGAAATATGTATTAAGCAAAAAGAATTGGTCAAATTTAATATAAAAATAGATTAAATGTCAAAATGTTGTAATTATCAACAAAAAGAAGGAGGAAGTAATTATGGAAAATTATGATTAAAGAGAATGAACGTAATTAAATTTTGAGAAACAAATGAGTAAATTCTAATTTTAGAAAACAGGGAACATACATGAGGAGAAAATGATACTTAGGGGGTGTTTGGTTCGTTAAGAGGAAAGAAAAAGGGTATGAGAAAGGGTTACAAGGAAAATGGAATGGGTTTCCCTTTGATTAAAAGTGTTGTTTGCTTAGTAACATAAAAGGGAATGAAAAATAATTCCTATTATTATTTATACTATCTTTAATATTATTATATAATATAAATAATAATAAAATTTAATAATCAAAATAATAATTAATAATCATATTAATAATAATAATTAACAATAATAATAGTAATATTAAATAAAAATAATAATACAAATTAAAATTAATAAGAAATAATAGTAACAATAAATAATAATAATAAGAATAAGAATAAATAATAATAATAATGATAATAACAATAAGTAATAATTAATAATAATATAAATAATTAACAATTAATAATAACAATAGGAATTATTAATAATTATAATTAATAATTAATAATAATAATCATAATAATAATAGTAATTAATTAATAATAACAATAATAATAAATAATCATTAATAATAATAATCATTAATTATAATAATAAATAATAATAATAATAATAATCATCTAATAAATAACAAAAACAACAACAACAATAATAATAATAACAACAAAAATACAAAAAATAATTATTAAAAATAACTAATAATAATAATAATCAATAGCGATAATAATCATATTATTATTATTATTAACAATAACACTATTAATATTAAAAAAAATAAGAAAATTAAAAATATTAATACTAATAATAATAATAATGTTAATAATAATAACATTAATAATTATTATTATATTATAAGTAGATAAATATTATTATTATTAATGTTAATATTAATAATAATATTAATAATAATAGTAGTGATAATGATAATAATAATAATAATAATAATAGTAGTAGTAGTAGTAGTAGTAGTAGTAGTAGTAGTAGTGATAATAACAATAATAATATTAATAATAACATAACATTATTAATAATAACAATAATAATAATAATAATAATAATAATAATAATAATAAAAATTAAAATGATAATAACAACAATAATAACAATAATAACAATAATAACAATAATAATAATAATAATAATAATAATAATAATAATAATAGAACTTTTTGTCAGGAGGGACCTTTTAAAATATTTTGGTTGTGAGCAAGGACCCAAAAAAAAGTTAATTGTGAACAAAGACCCAATAACACACTTTGTTTGTTGTTTAGGACCTAGTGTTCATATTCCGGCAATGAAGTCTACTTTCTGGCGGTTGACTTCATTTAATTAACTCTTTCTCTCTCCTCTTCCTACCATGGCTTCGTGCAATTCTTCCCCCTCAATTCTGTCACTCCTTTGATGTACATTAAATCCTTTGATGTCTGTTTTGCTGCTTGGTGACTTTATCAAGGAAAATCAGATCATTAGAGTTATTCATCAGATGAAGAAATATCTTGTGTATACTCCCTTCGGTCTTTATTAGTTTACCCCTTTCTATAGGGCACATTTGCCGATATACTAATTTGAACCTTAATATCTCTAATTATCAATAAGCAAAAATTACAAAAATTTGATATTTGGATACTACACATTGAGATGAATCTAACAAGATCTTACATGACTATATTTTTCCTTAAGTACAAATCACAAGAGATAGTCAAAGTCATGTATATGAATAGTGTTAAAAGTCAAAAGGGGTAAACTAATAATGACCGGAGGTAGTATAACTTAATAATTAGGTTGTAAGTTAAGCAGCTCACCTCTTTAGTGAGAGCCAAATTAGCGTCAAAGAAAGTCTTCAGGGTTCCGATATCTTCCCAGTAGAAAAAGATTGAACTATTCATTATGCTAAAAAAAGCAGACTTAGTAATGTTGAAGTTGGAATTTCAGACATCTAAAACAAGAATGAAATATAAGATACCTAAATGAATCTTCCCCTCCTGCATATTAGTGATTTAGATGTCTCAAATTTCCAACTTTGACATCACTAAATCTATTTTTGTTCATATAGTTCATTGGTCAATCTGTTTTTGTACACTTTTATATTTTTATCTGAATCTGATGGTCCATAATTTAGTCCGTTTTTCTGAGTGTTTACTTCTTTTAATGTAAATGGTAACAAAGAAAAAAAAAAAAACCAGAGAGATCATCTTCCAGAATTATATACCTGTATATTTTGGTCCTTCACAGCAGAAGGAAGAATTTCAAACCCAAAGTCATTGGCTTTTGGGCATGTCTGTGTCACAAGCTTAAGTAGAACATCAGTCCTAAACACATAAACTCCCATGGATGCAATGTAAGGATTACTCAATGCATCTTCTTGCGATAATCCCAGGATTTGCGTGTCCACTCTCTGCAGCAAAACAGACATCAAAGGATTTAATGTACATCAAAGGAGTGATAGAATTGAGGGGGAAGAATTGCAGGAAGCCATGGTAGGAAGAGGAGAGAGAAAGAGTTAATTAAATGAAGTCAACCGCCGGAAAGTTGACTTCATTGCCGGAATATGAACACTAGGTCCTAAACAACAAACAAAGTGTGTTATTGGGTCTTTGTTCACAATTAATTTTTTTTTTGGGTCCTTGCTCACAACCAAAATGTTTTAAAAGGTCCCTCTTGACAAAAAGTTCATAATAATAATAATGGTGGTGGTGGTTGTATGCTAGAAGGATATGGGTAATCCCGAATCTTGGGGGATGGTGGGGAATCAATATAAGGGAAGTGTGGTAATCCTAAACTGAAAAAGGGGTAAAGGGTTAAAAAAAAAAAAAAAACACTAACCAAACACTCACATATGGAAACAAGAAACTCCATTTCCATTCCTTTTCCCTTTCTTAAAAACCCCCCAACCAAACGCCCCCTTAAGTTAGAAAGGTGACAAGGAGCACATAAATTGAAAGTTGAAACAATATATGCAAATAAAACAAGTCAACATGTTGCAAAAAAAAAAAAACAAGTCAACATTTAGCATAGCAAAATTCAAAAACAATCTTGTGCCACTCTCACAGTGGGTTTCTACCACATGATAAGTTAGAGGAGTTACTCCTACTATTATCAATTGGTTTTAGTATGAAACCGCCTTTGGTATTGTAAATAGACCAAACTCTCCTCCTCCTTATTGGGTTTCCCAGGCTCATCTTTAATTCTATCAAATTTTTCAGTTTCCTTCTGGGAAAACAAAGAAACGTCCTCTATTATGTGTATTAGTACACAATATTGGTCTTGTAAGAGACCGCCTACTTTCCATTTAAAATTAGGGCCGACCCAAGCCCAGTATTAAGAAGTAAACATGCCACCTTTCTGAATATAGTGACTAGTTTAATCTATTTCTGAACCAGTTTAATCTATGTAGTGATCAGTTTAATTCTATAAGTACTAATCAAGTTTGTGATTTTTGAAGGGAAACAAAGGGAAAAAAAGAGAAGGGATCACAAGGTTGGTGTGATATGCCTAGGGATAGTGTTTGGTTAGGGTGAGATGAAACGGATTTGTTAGAAGGCTTGGATTTGTCTAATTTTATTTTAGAATTAGATCAGCCTTTCTAATAATTTGGGTATCTCATATTAGTTCTTGTTTCAACTTCTTGAGAGTATTTGCCTTTCTATATTGAAAACCAACTGACTTTAACGGCCCGTTTGGTTAGTGGTGATAAATAGTGGTAATGGTAATGAAATTTAGTGTAAATTTGTAAGGAAATTCTCATGTCAATGACCATGGGAATGAAACTTTATCACAAAACATGGGTTTCACTTTACAAATTTCCATTACCATCCAATACCACCTTCCCAAGTGGTAATAGATGGTAATGAGATTTTAGGAAGAAAATGGATATCTTGTGATGGAGTAGCATTAAAATAGGTAATGACATTGGAATTCTAGTACAAATTTACACTATAATACATTATCATTCCCACCATTTATAACCTCTTACCAAACGGGCCGTAATAGCTTTAAGCATTAACTTTGATCATACATACTAGTACATCTTATAATTTGATGATTGGTAAAGTAAATATACAATCCTTATATATGAACTCGTATTATATAGTTGGAGGTATTCAGTAAATTAGTTAGTTGGTCTCATGCATTTGGGTTGATTTGCAGATCCCAGTTGATATGGTGGTGAATATAACAATTATGGGAATGGTGGCAAATGCAAACAAGCCTTGTCTAACAATCTATCAAGTGGGTTCTTCATTGAGAAACCCTCTAACTCTAACCAAGTTAGTTGCCACCAACTTTCAGTACTTCATTAAAAACCCATGGATTGACAGTCAAGGAATGCATGTGAAGGTTAAGAGGTCCAAATTGGTGAAGGGTCGACTTCATTTTCTAATGCTTATGCTCCAGCGTATCTCTAAGTTAATGGTGTGTTTAATCGTCCTAAATTTCACTAATGCGATATTAAATATGTTTTATGTGATATAGGAAAATATATATCTTACCATATATAATGAGTAATATCTTTAACATTGTCACTTTAGGTGGATGCAAAATAGATTAGTAAATAAATCCCGTCTACAATATTCTCCTATGTTTTCTTTGTGCTACATTATATCTCTATTTTTGGGTTGTTTTTCAGCAAAATTTTTGATTTTTATGCTCGAACGTTACATTTGGAATAATGGATAATGAGCATAAGAGCATTATATCTCTATGTTGAGGAAAATGTGTATACAATTGGGTAATTCCGTAATTGGGTTATTGAGCTGCTTACTAATTTCATGTGACTAGCAAATTTTGTCCCTAAGATGCACACTTTGTAGTGTATCTAACCACGTAACAAAGTAATATATGTACAAATATTTATCACTTTTTAGGCATCTCTAATTTCGATTATGTGCTGCAGGTGTTGAAATTAGTGGATACAACATTATGCCACCATATCAAGGTTAATCAAGATAAGCTTGAGATGCAATTAAAAGTATCAGCTAAAATAGCGATGACTTTCAGGCACTATTTGATCTTTCATGGCATGTAAGTACTTAATAGTCTTTTATTCAACTAAAATTACTAATTGAATGGGAAGTCAAAATCTGAAAAACTAATAAGTACAATATCAAATTAAATAAAAAAGCTCCTTCAGCATAACTATGATCGTTGTATTTAGGGATGCAAGTGGGACGGGTCAAGTAGGAGACCCTCCCCATCGGGATGGGGATGAAAGTTATACCCGCCATTGGTGATGGGGCGGGGGTGGATTTTAAGTTGTACCCAGCCCCGCTCCGCCCCGTCCCCACTCACCCTACATCTTACCCACTTAAAATATTATATTTTCAACAAATTACAAGTCTATAACACTCTTTAATAGTTTTTCTAGCTGTATATATTTTTTGTTATTAGTATTTGAAATTATATATGGTATATGAGTATTATTTAGTGAGTTTCAAACGAGGATTAAGTGGATGGTGGGGTGGGGAAGGTGGGGATTTGGTGGGGATGGATACCCAAGTGGGTGATGGGGCAAGGTGGGGATTTGGTGGGGATGGATACCCAAGTGGGTGATGGGGCAGGGATGGTTTTAATTGTGTACATGGCGGGGCGGGGATGGGGATGGGGATGAGTTCCGGACCAACCGCGGGGATGGAGATGGGGATGGGGATGGGGATGAGAATGTCAAAATCTGCCCTGCCCCAGTTACATCCCTAACTTGTAGTTTAAATTTGATGCTTTTGCATTATATCATATCGTTGTTTCATCAAACAATCTTCAACGAAGGAGTTCATCAATATGTTATAGTTTGACATTTGAGGTTGATTTTAATATAATGTTCAACTGATTGTAGATGTTAAGTGAAATTGTGAAAAATTATAGGAGTGTTACGTGAAAATGATTGTTTATAATATGGATGCAGCTTTGATGACAAGAACACTGAGAAGCTAAGGACAACAATGGCCAAAGCTAATGTAGAGAAAGAAATTTTCAACTTTGATCCCAAGTGCATTGATTGGGAAGACTATCTTCTCAATAATTTCATTCCAGCAATTGTTAGATACTCATTCTAATGTTGGCGTTTGGGTTATTACAAGTTAATCCCTTTTAAAGATAAGATTTCCTTGCTTTATGCTCCCTTCGTTTTCTTTTGTTGTTCCTATTTGGAATCTTTTGTGAGAGGAAATTGGTCAAAATAGGAAGAACTTTCGAAAATGGAGGGAATAGTTTATACTATTTAAGTATTAATATTCTGAATAACCCTCCAATGAAGAGGTGGAGCTAATAGGTGAAAGATACCCTAAATTAATAATAAGACGTTGTAATATTTACTTTTGAATGTAAGCTAAATTGTAATGAAGATGTAAACAACTCGACTCTGATAAGAACTATTAAACTGAAATCGAGTGTAAAATTAAAGATACGACTCCCATCTACAAACCATAAATTTTAGTTTTTGCTTATAAACTGCAACTTAATGATTTAGTAATTTGTTTATTGTTTTTTTGGAGGAAATATTTAGTGGTTTATTGTTGATATCTTGAAATCTTGTATAGGTATGCAATTTTAAGAAAGCACAACAATTGAAATGGGTAATCCGGATATACTTTTCTTTGCAATATATTGAACCTAGGAGCAAACTATTCATTTAAGTATTATTTGTATGCATAATCTATCTATCTATCTATATTATATTAAAAGGTGTTCTTAACCAAGGAACGGCGCCACATGGCGCTCTCCCTTAGGTTGTTTTACTACACATGATCCATATACAACAAAAAGAAATAGTAAATGCGTTGTATAAGATTTGATCCCATGACCTTCAAGTTTATATACTAAAGTCTTAAACACGAAACCAAATGATATTTGGTGATATTATTTTAAAGTAATTAAATTATTAATAAATAAACTATAAGTACCTGGGACATAGCCCGAGCCTACAAACTAGTTTTAAACTAAAACCAGTCTAAAAACAAAGGGTTTTGGGTTGGACCGGAAACCAAAAAATTATTTACTCCATTCGTCCCAGAATAGTTTGAACATTTTCCTTTTTTGTTTATTCCAAATCAGTCTGAACACTTCTGTTTTTGGCATCATCTCACTATTATTATATTAGTTTTCTTTAGAGGTGATCATGGGCCGGGTCGGGTCGGGCCGCGTAAAAAAAAATTTACCCATTGGCCCAAATCCGGGCCAAAAATGTGTGCCCAAAGCCCGGTATTTCGGGCCGGGCCGAGCGGACTTTTGCGGGCCTAAGATTTAGACTAAAAAGTGTTTTTTGGCTTGTCCAAAGCCCGCTCAAAAAAAAAAAAAAATTGGCCCAAAAAAGCTGCCCAAACCCGCCCAAAAACCGGGCCGGGCCAGGCCCGCGGCCGGGCTGGAGTTGATCACCTCTAGTTTTCTTACACCCTTTTCCCCATACACTATTTCCATTAATAAAAATAAATACCCAAAATTCTCTCTCTTTCAATAAAAAATACCCATCAAGTCGTATCACACCTACTTTTTAATAAATTAACATTTGATAACCATACTACGACTGTACAACCGTACAACTCATCAACAAGTGTTCAGATATTTCCATGACATAAGGGGAAGTTTTTTTTACTTGGAGACTAGACTGTTGTCTACAATTCGTTCGTTGTCCTTCCAGTTTGGTCCACTTTTTCGGTTCGAACCCGTTTTTCTATCACCGTTAGACGTAAACAGATGATATGTCACTTTGTATAACAATCTGACATGATTATAAAAATACTCAAGATTACAACTTGGAATTCAAAATTAAAGTTACATATTTTCACATCAAAATAAGACCCTTAAAAGTAATTGTTTAGAGTGCTTAGGAACGTAAGTGGATCGCTAAAAGTCTAGAGACCAATTCACTTTCGTCCAAACTTGTCGGATTGGACTCGGGCTCAAACTTTCCAGTTCAAATATGTTCGGATTGGATTTTGACTCACTGCTTTGGAGTCCAAAAAATTCAACCATTCTATATAACTTCTTTGATATTATATTTGAAGTTTTTGACTTTTCAACATTGTCGCTTTACATTTTGTTAATTGGCGCCTTATTTTTCAATTACTCTTCAAAGTGAAAAATCCAAAAAGTCTAAATTTTGGTATCTTGCTGATTGTTAAGAAGGCTTTTTAATAATTATTTTTTGGGTCTTGTAATTTGCAATTTAAATATAATTATAGACTTTAAAGATGGATTTAATTTATTTTATTGAACAGATGTAAAATAAGTTTAGTTTTAATCATCAGATTATATTGTGAACCTACATTGGAAAAAAATTAGAATATTTAATTGGACTGGACTGGATTCAGACTCAATATTTTTTTTTTTTTAATTGGACTCAAAAAAGCTTGAATCGAATTTGGATTCATTTTCTCAAGTCTAAAAAACATTGGACTGGATTTGGATTTGGCAAAGTCCAATCAAGTCTAACCAATTTACACCCCTAGGAGTGCTTCTACATGTTAAGACGACAAGAATTATCGGAATTGCATCTATCCATTTGTCTAGGTGGGATGATAATGATACTGAGCTAATTAAAATGGTCATCCCAATATTGTTGTATCATATTCATACTCCCTCCATTTCATTTTAATTTACTCACTTCACTTTGGGGAGAACAAAAGAGAAAGTGTAAAAGTATGAGAGAGAAACTGAAAAGGTGGAGAGAAAAATTGAAAAGTGAGAGAGATAAATTAAAAAGTGGGTTAAAATATTAAAAAGTAGATGACATAGGTGGAAAAAGAAGAGAAAGTAGATGTGACATGTTACCAAAAATAGAAAAACAATAGTGCGTAGATTAAAAAGAAACATACCAAAAAGGAAAGTGTGTAGATTAAAAAGAAACGGAGGGAGTAGTATTTATGATCAACAACTTGATAGTATGTCTGTTGTGGTCTTGTGGAAAAGGGAAAAAACATTGCTCAAAATGAGAAACAAAAACCTAGAATTGCAATTAAAAAGTTGAGACAGAAAGAAAGAGAAATAACCCTTTGTTCGAGTGGCACATTCAAGAAGAAGATTATCTACTATATAGGAGAATGGGGGAGCTATGGTGTCCCCGAATGAAGAGACTATTTCATTCCCATTCCCTTTCTAAATTACAAATTCACTTACAAACCAAGGGGTGCTTCAAAAAAAAAAACCGAAAATAAAACTATAACAATCACTCACAAGTAAACTAAAATCATAGAATTGCATAATTTACTTTATAAAAATCACTCAAATGAGGAAACTTTACAAAAACTAAAAAATTCACTTACAAATTACAACCAATACACTACGGGCTTGTTCTCTTCGGCATAAAACAACCGAACTGAACTGAATTGAATTGAACTGAACTGAATTGAATTGAACTGAACTAAATTATAACTAATTAATAGTAATGATAATAATTTAGGAACTGAACTGAACTGAACTGAACTGAACTGAAAATAAACTGGGGAGAACAGGCCCTACAACGTCAATAAATACTCACAAAAACATTCACAAAAATTTGACTTGAAATCAAAGTGTCCACTTTCTTCACAATCTATGAAGTAGTGTACTTAATTCAAAAATCAACTAAAAATTTATAATATTATAAATCATAAATAAATTCAATAAAATTTCTATTTTGTTCATAGAATTTAACTTTGAAAAGTAAAAAAAAAAAAAAAAAAGACTAGTGAGAGACTTAAGTGACAGAGACTAAACCAATCAAATTTTGCAACTAAAAACAATTATACTTCGTATGTCTAATGTTTAAATTTTGACTCTTACTTATGTCGAAGAAAACCGAGATCCTGTCTCGAAAAAAAATCCAAACACGCATCGCGTGCGAAAAATGCTAGTGCAATAGATATTTGCAATAACATCTCTTAGTAATAACCTTGCTATGTTGCCAAACCAACTTTTTAGATTTCACAATTATATCCACTAAATTTATATAGGTTTAATTCTTACAAACATATTAAACATATCAAGAGTAAAAGAAAGGATTGATGCAAGTGTTTAAAGAAGGAAGTGTTAATTATCATCATATATTCTTGCAATAATTTTTCAAAAGCAATAAACTACTCCATCTAATTGGGGCATGTTGTCATTTGGGAGTGTTTGTTTTCACTTAGCACATTTGACTATTTTTCCTTATATAATTTTTTTTTTTGAGGCCTCATTTTAGGAACCCTGTGGTAAGAAGAATTTCCTCTGGGCTGTCCTCACACAGGGTCACTCACCCAGAGACCCAACAAGCCCCACCCATTTACTCCCTCTCTACTTTTTTTGCTCCATTTCTTGGCTCATGTGCAAAAAGCCAAAAACAAATGTCCCAATTTTAGAACGGAGAGAATACCATTAATCTAAAATGCTAAATAAATTTTGTTTCGTACTAAAATTTAATACTCAACAAACTTAGATGGTCCATTATTGAATCATTAAATAATGGGGATCGTTGCCTTAAATTAATTGATAGAAGATGCCCTCTAATTGTATCGAGAGAAACAAATGAACATTTAAATTAGAGTAGAGAGGGCCATTTTTTAAGATAGACTTGGACCTAGCTAGAGAAGATTTAGAAGTAGGAGGCATGTAAATATGTAATTTTAGTATAGAGAAAACAATAATCAGGTGGTCCTGACTCTCTAAATGGTAGTATGATAATACTTTTATAAGTATTAGTACTACTATAAGAATGATTAGTATGTGGTCCATCCCAAAAAAAAGAACAAATAGTGGTGGAGCAGTAATTGTTTATCTAATTATGCCCGGGTTATGCCTCGAGTAAGGAAAATTTTTATTTATTAATATTATACTTTAAAATGATAACACTAAATATCACTTGGTCTAGTGGTTAAGGTTTAATTATATAACTTTGAAGTCACGAGTTCAAACCCTATACTATGCAATTTCTAGTTTTTTAATGTATGTGGATTACGTGAAATAAAATGCTTTTAGGGAGAGCGCCACGTGGCACCGTTTACGAACGCCTTTTAATATTAGTTTTAAAAAAATTGATTATCTAATTACTCAAGCGCATTCATGACACTGTGATCAAAATATATATAGGAAACTTGGGGTTCATTTGTCGAGATGCACAAGGGGGGATTGTTAGTTGTGGAGCCAAGAAGATCGAAGGCTTGTCAGAGGTGAGGATGGCTGAAGCTCTCGCGGTTAGATGGAGTCTTAAAGTTGCTAAGTCGAAGGGGATTCGCAAAGTGGTAGTGGAGAATGACAACTTGCAAGTGATCAATACTTTGAGGAGCAAAGATTCGGGAGCGAGCACGTTTTTCTTGATTATTGAAGACATTTTTTCTATTGTAGCTAGTTTTGACGATGTTGTGTGGTCTTTTTGGTTAAACGTAGTTTTAATAATGTTGCCCATTTATTAGCTCATCATTCCCCTATGGATATGAATGAATGTATTTAGGACGATGAATTTCCTAGCTATGTTGTTTCTAGTGCTCATTCCGATCTAATGAAGTAAGCTCCCCTTTAGTGGGTTCTATTCAAAAAATATATATATATCTCTATTATATAAGGGAAGGAGGGAGCTATGGTGTCCTCATTTGAAGAGACTGTTTTACCCCCCTTCCCTTTTTCAATTACAAAACCAATCATCATATATCATTACATCATCGGAAGAAAAATTCCGCCTACGTGTCAAGACATCCTCTTTTCTCTGCTCTCTTTGATCCTCAATTTTTCGGCCTCTCCTTTGCTTATGCCACGTGGCATAAGTGTTCTTAATTCTAATTACCTTTTTATGGAGAGATTTGCTTTGCCTTCATTGCCTCAAATCACGCCCAAATTGTAATAATCAAATTGTATAACACTCTCTCATTGTGATTTTCCGTGATTATTTCTGTAAATCCCGTTCCTAATTTTTGCAAATCATGATTCTCCAAATTTTTGCCAAATTCTTCTTCCTTCATGAATCATGACCACATTACTTCCTTCCTTCCCTCCTTTAAAAACAGTAAGCAATCGAACTCAATCAAACCTTCACTAATTAAGCAATTGATTGTTTCATGATTGCTATAATTTAGGCAAAGCAAGGACTAATACTAACTCTATAAGTATTCACAAACAGTATGTTAAATTGCACCAAAAAAAAACAAACAGTATGTTAAACCAATCAAATATCACAGATCCACAATTTCAGAACAATATCTCATCAAATTGAGAAACCTCAAAGAGAGAAAATTATGATAAAAAATTGAGGAGGAAGATTTGGGTTCGCTGGTGTTGAAGATTTATGATTTTCATTTTTCACGAAGCATTTCTTAATTTTGTAGCTTTCATATGTGAGATTGTACCAATTTACTTCAATTCTCTGATTAATGACTTGGAATCTCTTTCAGAGCTGAATTTTAATGACTTGGAATTGCATAAATCAAAACTGATATTGGTGTTCGCAGACTTTCGCATCCAAATGAATAATCCCATGTGTTGCCTTGCCTCACCCTTCATCTGCATGAATCATATTCATGATGTTGCATGCATCTAAAATTTATATGCATTTAAAAGTGTCTATTATATCTGGAACACAAGTCGAAAAAGTGATAAAATTTTATTCTTTTGTACTTATATTTGAGTTTGAAGCGTTTTCTTATGCATCAAAAATTAATGCCCTTATTTCATTGCCTTTTTTTTTTGTGTGATATTGTTATGTTCGCTTGATCTATAAAGAGATAAACATTTACAATATATATTTCAAAATAAGTGATTATAAATTGTTTTATCTCTATTGTATCATTCATTATATTTTGTGTTGTATAAACATATAAAATCAAAACTAATATAAAGAATAATGTGGAGGATTAGATGAAAACAAAATGAGATACATCATTCATATGTTATGTTGGGTGGATAGTTATATGGGTAGGGGGGATTGATAGTCATATGGGTAGGTGGGAAAAATTATGTGGATTTGTTACTTGCATACAAGTGGCTTTGTGGCTTTTGGCTACATTTTTTTTTATTATTATTAACAAACAACTAACGTTAATCATACTCAGTTAGCTATAACTATAAGTGAAATAACAATATTACATTAAATTATGAAAACAAATTATATTTATCTTGGCTCCTCTTTACATGATTTGGCATGAACCTCGATCCATATCAATCTTGATTAGCAATATATATCTCCTCTTTACATGCTTTGTTTTACTATGAGTAACAGTTATGCCCAAAAATATCGTCGCACGCATCGCGTGCATAAAAATAAAAAGCTAGTATATATAAGTGAAGGGGGGAGGCATGGTGTCCCCATGTTAAATGACTATATTACCCTTAATTTTTTAATTACATCAATTTTGTTTAAAATTTTAAAATAATAGTGGGTAATCAATCAATTCCAGTATTTGCCATTTTTAAAAACTATAATTATAGCTACTTAAAATTTTATGTTAAAAAAAAGGAAAGACTAAAAAAGTTTACAATACAAAAACAAAGATAACAAATTCATTTAAGAATATCAAAATCTTCCATCAAAAGGAACAATTGCCAAAATAAAAAATCCGCAATATACTTCCACAACATTATAGTCATGTAAGAAATGATCATTTTAATGGGTTTATATATAATTTCAATTTGTGTAAGTCAATTACATAGAGGATAATAAGGTCGGATCAAGAAATTGAACAAAACAGAGCATTTATTGAAAAAACTGTCAACTTAAACTATTATAATGAGTTGTCGCTTCAAGTATTACGTGCATGTAAAACTATCTACTCGACATTAGGATATATCACAACGAAAAAATAGTCGTCGCACGCATCGCGTGCTTAGAAAGCTAGTATATATATATGTGAAACCAATTGTGCTTAGTGGCGGAAAAAGATACAAGTACTTGCACTTTTATTTTCTTAGTAGTTTTTTTTCCCTCTCTTTAGTCTCTTTCTATTAGCAGCAATATGCCAATATGTGCCCCAGGATATGCAGAATTTGAAAATATTTTCAACACATGACCTTGGTTTTCATTCTCACGTAGTCACGTGCTCCACCTATCTCAAGGCACGAGTGCATTCAACAATCAGCATTATCATGTGATTCATGTACTTTGTTTCTTGGTAGGGTGAGTCATAAGAAGTGAAGGAGAATTGATGTAGACGGATTCGATCCCAGATCTTAGGTGTTACTTTCGAAAATTTTAACCAACTAAAGCTAATTGACTATTAACTTACTAGGTACTCTGTGAATATGATGGTGCTAATTTCTTAAGTTTAACTCCTGCTTTTATTTAACCAAGCATGGCTAGCTCAATTGGTAAAATTCAAATTTAAGTATATTAGAATACCCTTCAATGCCTGTTCCGTGATAATAAACCAATTAAATGTGAGTATTGAGATATGGTCAAATTTGTTTTACTTACGATTGGGAAAAAAAAACCTTGCTTGATTTTTGCACAATCGCCAGTTTACAAGTTTAACTAGTAATATGATCTAATGTAATTTACTAAGAAAACATTTTCTCTATTTTCTAATACTCACAATATTGAAATGTACATCCTAAGAGAGAAGAGAGATAGAGGGAGATAAAAAAAGAACCCTCATCTAAGAGAGAGAAACTAAAGAGGTAATATGTTGCCAAAAATGTCAACAATGCAAGTAATAGATAATTTCTTATAATTGAAAAACGTTGCAAGTAGTGAAAAATAGAGGATTATAAAAGTTTGATGTTTTGAAAATGCGCACTAATATGAAATTTGCATAACTATATTTTTAGATACTCACTTCGTTTCTTAACACTTGCAACATAATTTTCTTTTGGGATATTTCACAATATTTACAATATTTCTCTTTTGAATAAATTTTATACAAAGAAAGCCTCAATCAAATGGTCAGAGTGACGTATGTTTCACTCTCTCCTTATCTTTTTATGTGTGGTTTCTATGAGTACAAGTATTAAGAAATAGAGGTAGCATAAGTTACCAAATATGGTGAGAGTTTTATAGTTTTGATTTTAGAAAAACAATTAGACCTTCAAAAAGCAAAGAAAATTGCTTTTAGTTTGAATATTCTATAAGAAGAGATCATTAACACGTGAGTTATTATTTTAGTAATAGGTAAATTATTATATTTCAACTTGACACATAAATGTTTTATATGTAGACATATAGTAGTGTTAACTTTTTGCTCGAAGACAACGACATAAAATCAACAAGGGCAGATTTTCATATCCAAGAATCAAGGGCAAGTTTGCTCCACAAGTGAAAAAAGGTTAGCTAAAAAGGGCGACAAAACTCTCTCCCTGTCCTTCAGTTTCGTCGCTGACTCTCTGGATCTACGCAATATGGATCCGCGTATGTGAACTAGAGTAAGAAATGATAATTAGTTTTGTACACGAACGAAGGTAAAAACACAAAAGGTAAAGAAAAGGAGGGGTAGAGTAAAGAATAGTACTGAAAAAGGTAGAAAGAAAAAGATGGTGGACCAATTTCTTATACAAGAAAAAAAAGTTCAAATATTCCGATTGAAAAAAAAAACACCACTAAATAGTAGGGCTGGTAATTCGTGTCAGTAGGTCGTGTTTGTGTTTGGTTTCGTATCAAATTCGGGTTGATCCCTAATTGTATCAAAAATGATGTAAAGAGTAGAATAGTTGCATAATATCATAAATGTAAGTTATGTAACTAATCGGGTTGACTTCATGTCATTCGTGTTCATGTTGTGTTATCAGGTCGTGTTTGGGATTGCCAACCCTACTATATAGTAATATATCCCAGTTAAAAAGACTAAGGGGTAGTGGTATGTATACGTTGTAATCTCTTGTGGAATTTTGTGTTGATTCATAGAACTTATATTTATAGAGATCAAATAAATAAATTGTTTTTTTTTTACATTGAAGAACAAAGAAAAGAACAAGGGTGTCTTTCCCCTCTTGAAAACGATCTATTATTTTTTTTTTTTTTTGGTGCAATAGAGGGGCAAAGCCCCAAGAAAAGAGGAAACAGACTCGAACAATAAACAAAGCAAACCCAGAGACCCAACTGGAGAAAAAGAAACAGACACAGAAACTTAAGAAAAGGAAACAGACACAGACACAGACACAAGACTAAAAACTTCGCTAGAACATCAAGCAGCAACAGCTGAAGCTTTCCTGGTTAAAGCTACTCCACTCCAGTCCTCCAATAAAACAGCACGAAGACCCACTGGGGCCGCCTCCAAGATAAGCAGATTCGGAACTAAGTTCACCCCATAGTTGGCTAACCAATCCGCAGCTCGGTTTGCTTCCCTATAACAATGGTGAATAGAAACCTGCCATTCTGGCTTAGCAAGAAGAGACTTGCATTTATTGATGATATGGAAATAACGATCTATTATGTCGTAGAAACTTACAACTAGGAATAAAAGGAAAAGGATTCAATATCGGTAGAACAAATCAGGAAAAAAACTCTTTCTTTTCATTTTGTTTTACTTAGCATATTTAAATGTTCCTGCCATTTTAGATTTCATTGAAAAAGGTGCAAAAAATTTTAAAAATTGGTCACTACTCACTACATACTGATACTGTGAATAAGATGGAAGAAGTTGATATGCCAATATAGATCATTAATATCTTGTTCTTTTAGATGGTTTAGTTTCCACCCTTGAAAGAAGAGCCTCCTAAATTTCTCTTACACATTGACAAAAAAACTATTTGGTGAGAAGTCACAAAGGCTACACATACATTGGGTGTATGTGGGCCACACATAGGTGTATGTGTTACTACTAAAATTTATACCTTGGGTATGTGTTACTACTAAAATATATAATATTACTAAAAATATTACAAACTTACAATATTTCGACAGATGATTTTGTTTTTAATGATTTGTTATTTATCTTTGTTAAAAAAATCTATTTTATGAAATTTTCTTTATTTAGATTTGTATGAATCCTTTGTTTAAAACTAAAAAAAAAGAACTGTAGTTTTTTTCTCCAGATTATTCATATATTAACTTCATCTTGTTCATCTTCACCATTTTTCTACTATTGATTTTCTACTAAATTTTCCTGTCGTTTTCAATTATTCAATTTGTTTGTAGTAAAATAATGTTATATTTTCATTCCTACCATGTAATAAAATTCAATTCGAAATATAGTATTTCAATCGTTTATGTATTACGTAAATTCAAATATTGAATTAGTTTATAATATTTTTAGTAACAGTATATATTTTAGTAGTAATACATATAAAAGGTATACATTTTAGTAGTAACACATCCAGTGTATGTGTGGCCCACATACACTCGGTGTACGTGTATCATTTCTCGGTGAGAAGTGAGAACTTGAAAAGTATAACTTTCTAGTGGATTCCTGGTAACAATTGCCATATACAAAAAAAAAATCAGTTGCTAGCTAATTGCCATATAGTACTACTTTTCAATAATCAAGTTGAACTTCTGGATATGTAAGTCAATCAAACTACTCTTTTTTAAGTGTATAGTCGATACTCGATAGAACTACTTAGGCTAATGTTTATTATTAATAGTAATACTAAGAAAAAGCAATAATGAAAAGTTAGCACTATGCTAAAGAGAAAGACCCTGACTAGATCTTAAGTCCTGCAATTTCTTGATCTAGTATTTGCGCTTATTCCGCAAGATTTAAACCCAAGACCTCTACTATAAGGTTAGAATTTTGCCAAATGAGTTAAACCTTACTTGGTGGTTAGCAATACGCTAAATTTATAGAGGCAACTAATTGCATTAAAAAGAAGTAAAGAAGAGGCTACAAATAAAATTATAAGAGAAGAAGAGATAATATGCACGCTTAATGAAATATGGGGCGGTGACCGGCAGACCGCCCATGCGTCTTAAGTACTTTGCGGTGCCTTTTTACGGCTTAATATGCGGAAACTTTTTTATGGCCAATTGTTACCATTTTCTACTAGCATTGTGGAGTAATAGTAAATTAGTACTCCCTCTATGGGTGTGCACCGGTCCAAAACGGGACCGGAATCCAAATTTTTTTTGGAAAAATTCCTGTCAAGTCCGGTTTTGGACCGGAATTAATATTTTTTTATGAAAAAAAAACTTTTTCATAGATTTAAATATATTAATAAATTCGATATATTAAAATATAATAATTCTAAAAGCAATAATCTTAAAGGCAATAAAATATGAGGTTTTAACTTTCTAACTTTTTAAGTTTTAAACTTTTTTTTAACCTTAAAACTTTTTTTTTTTTAAAAAAAACTGGAATTCCGATCCGCCCCGGACCGGAAACCCGGAATCTCAACTTTTCATGGACCGGGTCCGGTCCAGTCCGAATTCCGGTCCCGGTCCAAAAGTGCACACCCCTAACTCCCTCCATCTCATAATATAGTGTTTGTTTGCTTTTTGTACGGTCTCCAAGGTATATCTGTGACCTTCAATATTTTCAATTCCGTATTAATAAAAAATATAAAAAGTTGATATTATGATATTACACATTGAGTCGAACATAACAAGATCTTACTTGAGTTTTTTTTTTTTTTTTTGTATATTTTAATGAGAATATTTAGTCAAAGATTTTAAAGTTTGACCTCAAAGAGAGAGAAACAAGCACTATATTATGGAACGAAGAGAGTAGTAATAATCAACTGCATAGTGATTAAAAAGAAGAATACTGCAATTTTCACAAAAAGGAAAAGTAAAGAAAAGAGAATAATTGCAGCCAATGAATAGGTTAAGTTTAGTACCAGACAATTAGTACAGCGGAGTGCAATTCATATATAAATTAAAGTGGTCCTAGACTCATACTGTTTGATGGTCCCTAAGCTAGTTTGCAATGTAGTCCAAAGCCTAATCAATTACTCCTTCTTTACCATAGAAATATAGATATAAATTAATAGAGTAGATTTTAATAGAGTACTTAAAGTTGGATGGGGTTATTTGTGTTACTTTCTTCTTTACCATAGAAATATAGATATAAATTAATAGGACACATGCAATATTGTTAGTTTATATATATATCTAGTCGAGCCTCCTTGACTTTGGTCTTTGAACTTCACTTTCAATTAGCTAGTAAAAAACAATTGCAATAAGCAAAAAGTACTTTAATTTAATTAAAAACAATCTTAAGAGATGAAAATCAGTAATCTATATAATATAAATACACTAAAGAATCAACAAAATTTGGTTGTATGTAAAAATCAATACAACCAATGAGAATAATGTTAGATTAATTAATCAATTGAAGTGAACAGAGTAATCTAATGATTTTTTAATCTCAAAACTTGTATGTTGAATAAATGTTTCAAATAAATAATGGATCATCTATTAGATTAATTATTGAAAGATAATTGATTTTTCATGATAAACTCCATGAAGAAATGTGAAAAACGAGTTTAATGTTGTTCTTTGTCCTTTATAATTTTATATAGTGTATATAGTATATAGAGAACTGAAATATAGGCCAAACCCTGACAAAAAGAATAATAGTATCAGTAGATTTGGATAAGAGAAGAAAAAACAATTATAGCACAGATCCCGAAACTCTAGTCTAAATTTTAAACTACTCAAAAGCTGCTGCAGAGATTAATATTGTTTTTTTTGTTTTTATATAATAAAAGACAATATATAGAACAGTATAAGACATGAACACGTGAACAAAAAAAAATTGGATAAGAGAAGAAAAACAATTATAACACAGATTCCGAAATTATAATTTTATTAAGATATAACAAGTACTACAAGATAAACTCCACAAGACATTCTAAAGTTAGCCTTTTGTATGAGATTGGAATTCTTACAAGATGTATTTAACTAGAAACATTAGGGTTAAGAAGCTAAAGAAATTAACTTCAATACCTTTCTTTATCAGTAAAAAAAACCGCATATATGTTTCTTTACTCATTACATAAACCTTTATTATATTTGATCTTAATTATGTACATATAGTCATATACTTGTGCTAACATGAAGTAACATGTGTTAATACGTAAACACTTACCTCACCAATCAATTGCATGTGCTATGCAATTAGTGCGTACGTATAATGATTAAACAATTACTCCCCGCGCATTTAGGCCTTCAATCAAGATCCTCAAACGGGTGTGTGATTAATTAGAATTAATCATTGATTAAAATTGTCTCCTTAAACAAGACGTTCGGTGACGACAACCGGCAAGCCATCTTTAAGGGTGGCAGTGAGACCAGGGACAAAATGTGGAGCCCAATTTGAGTCAGCTAATCTTATATGAAACCGTCTTATCAGAATAAGAGCCACCACTTTCATACCCAACATGCTCATATCCTTTCCTAAACACACTCTAACCCCGGCTTGAAACACCGGGTACTTATACGGGCTCACCGGGCCAAAAACCCCGTCGTCGTTTAACCATCTTTCGGGCTTGAATTCCAAGCAATCCGGGCCCCATATAGACTCCATTCTCCCCATCGAGTACGGGTGGTATGAAACCCGAGTACCCTTCTTTACGAAGGTTCCATCGGGTAAAACGTCGTCGTTTATAGCAAACTTGGAGTCTATTTGGACAGGTGGGTACAACCTTAAAGTCTCGTATATAGCCGCTTGAAGGTAGTGCATTTTCCTTAGTTCCTCCAAGGTAGGAAAAACAATGCTAGAATTAGATGACTTTTGCGGGCCCATGGCCCGGTTACTCTCCTCGATGATCCGGGCCTCGGCATTC
This sequence comes from Beta lomatogona, assembly GCA_947646795.1. NCBI lineage: Eukaryota > Viridiplantae > Streptophyta > Magnoliopsida > Caryophyllales > Amaranthaceae > Beta > Beta lomatogona. The sequence goes on along the minus strand of CANSNZ010001029.1, from coordinate 1,554,402 downwards.
GGGTTTCGGGCCATTAGGTAGAAAAACATCGTAAGGCCCGAAGCCACCGTATCTCGGCCCGCCAACAGAAAACTGACGACAATGTCCCTTAAATATTTATCATCCGACACACTCCCCATAAATCGTGACAACAAGTCTCTTTTGGTAGTAAATCCAATCTTCCTCCTCTCCTGCATGATATTCTCAGCTAAGACGTTGACTTTAGAAATAGCACCCTTAAGCCTCTTTTCAGACCCAACGTTGAAAAGTCTCTTGGCCCGCCAAGTAAGCCAAGACGGGCTTAAGGCCCGTTCAGAAGATAACTTAGAAGCCACGTCGAAGGCCTCAGCAAGCCCGTCTAGGCCCGTCGGGTCAACCCCAAATGAAAACTTGCAAATGTTAACAAAGGAGAATTTCCTGAATACTTCTTGCAAGTCAACAATTGAATGTTTTGTAGATGAGCTCAATAAGGCCGGTACGAGCTTAGCCTCGATTTCTTTGTTAAGAACCTCGTGTGCGTAAGCTCGTACCGCGACCGAGCCGAGCTCGAGGCTAGCTAGCTTTCTTTGGAAGCGCCAATGATCTCCATCGACAATGAATATGCCTCGGCCTAGTAAGTCGCCGAGGATGGTAGACATGGGCTTTCCCTTAGGGTAATTATCGAAGTTTGTACGAAGAATGTGTTCTACGTTCTTAGGGTGTGCAATAATTGTGTTGTTTAAGGTGTGAATGTGGATAGTATTTGTAGGGGAGTTTTGTAAGAGATGAGCATACCAATCTGGGAGATTTGTGAACTTTTGTCTCCAACTTGAGGTTATAAAAGATTGGCAAATCTCACATTTACACCAAGGGTTAAGGGTCATGAATTTAGTGGTGAATAAGTAATAAGAGAAAAGAGAGAAAGATGAAAAGAGGAAGAAGATATAGTATAAGGAAGAGAACTCCATTGAAGAGATAGAGAGTTTTTAGAGTAAGATGAGAATATATTTGTTTGAATAATTGAAGAGAGGGAGAATATGAATGAGATGAGGTGTATGTGAAGGAGTCATTTTATAATGTGAGGTTTGGAGTTTTTAGATATTCTATCTACTATGACTAATTATTTAGAGAAATGTCATGTTACGTATGTTTCTTTTCTTTCCAATGTTGAGATAGAAAATATTAAAAGAAAAATATTTTTTCTTAAGTTATATAATTCGTTAGGTACATATATAAAATTTGAATGAAGATCTTCAGTCTCATAATTTATGTACGTGTTATATGTTACTACCTGCTATTTTAAAATTAAATTTAATACACATTATTAGCGTCCAATATAGCATATTACATAAAATTTTTTTTTTTTTGGTGTTTGGACCCGGTTCACCCTCGGGCTACATCCGGATCGAGGCCAAGTTTGGGGTGGTTAGGTTCCATTCCTCTCCCAAGGGTTTGCGGGGATTCGAACATGGGTCCGTCCTACCAAAGCCAGTCCCCATCACCACTGGGCCAACACTTACTTGGTGTATATTACATAATATAATTATGTAGGGCATAAGATATAGATTCATGAATTAAACTCATGTGCCTATTCTTTCTCAAGATTACTGCCAGGCCCAATTTAACACCCTCTTCCCCCTTCGAAGGGTAATACACATTTTTAAAATGGTATTATTTTATCACAATATTAGCATTTAGTAATATACCTGCTGGGAGTAATTGATAAAGTTATGCTTTAACAAAGGAAAAAGTTTAAAAATGGAACAAGCAAGGAAGTAGTACCTCTTTATCACTGTAGGAAAGTTGACGACAAGTTTCTATGTTTGCCATAACTCATAAAGCCCACAACTGATAACTACAGAGCAAATAAGATACTTATGACTTTTAAAAAGGGTCTAAATAAGCATTAGACCGAATGATCGGAGGAGAGTTCGGACAACTTACAAGTCAAAATGAGATCTCATCCTAAATCAATTGGCACTAGGAGGTGTAACTCTTCAAGTTTATCAATTTATTTAATCCTCTCCTCATATTTAATGTGGGACGACACTTATACTCACATGTAGGTTGTTCGTGGAATCTCAACAACAATCCACGTTTATCCTGTCTCTCAACGCGAAGCTTGACCATGCTTTTGTGTTACATTGTATTTAATTATTATAAAAGTATAATAAAATATTTTGATAAATTATTGTTGAAATTTTTTTTCTTTTACAAAATAAACTTCTAAGGTTTTGATATACTTACATATATTATATTCTCTTTCACTTTTAAAAATTTTCCAATATAATATACTTGAAATAATCTATTACTGGTGAGTTTCATATAATTATGCTTCCAAGCAAAGTATTGGTAATACTTACCTCTAATCAAGTTTACCTCAGTATAGAATTTCAATATACTAAACTTTAATAGAATAATTTTTACTAATATATAATTAAAGATACTAAATTGTCAAAATAATACATCAAAAAAAGTGAAAATCAAACAAGGTATTATTCAAAAAGCTGGTATTGTGTCGGACTATCTAATCAAATAATTTGTTAGACAGTCTGATCAAAAATTGTCAATATAATGCATCAGAAAAAGTGAAAATCAAACAAGGTATTATTCAAAAAGCTGGTATTGTGAAGGACTATCTAATCATATAATTTGTTAGACAGTCTGATCAAACAATTTTGTCACATCATCTTTCTTAATAACTTGATTTATTTAAGAACATAAGGAGTAATATTTAATGTATGAATATTGAACTTATAGCATTTACCTAATTTTTTTTTAGGGAGAAGAAATATTCAAAGTAATGGAATAGTCTTTTGATAGTGATTTGGCAAGTTGTTTTATTTCTTATTTGGCTTTGCAACTAGCCATTTTCTGTTGGTGTGTTGTGTATCATTATAAATTTGTAACGCTCAAAGACCTTTACTCCCACCAGCTAACGTAACGACAATTGACAAATACACAAAGTGGGGGTGAGTAAGTGTCAAAACAAACCATATAATATTGCATGAATAACATGTGGGATTAAAACTAACGCCTTTTTTTTACAACATGTGATGCCAAATTGTTAGGCTTTGGCCCGCCGCAAATGTAACGGCGAATAACTAGCTTAGCTAGATAGACAACTGGTACACTTTTTACCTATTTTTTATATAGATAAGTCGGCCACTTAATTAATTTGGTGCTCAAAATATTCTCTTAAAAAGGGGTTAAATTAATCAATTTTACTTTTTCCATAGTACTTGTTGTTGTGAAGTGATTTCTGGTGTCCATTTTTTCAATTTACTAATAGTTTATTTCCTGTTCTTAATCTTTTGTTATTTGTTAATTACTTAATTTGAAGCTAAAAGTTTCTCGACCTACTTGCTTACGTCGTGATTATCATTTTGTTGTGTCAGTAAAATAAGGTATACTCTTGTTAAGTATCCAATTTGACAATATTTTGATATTGTCAGATGTTATGGTATATTCATTATACACACTATTTTTTTATGTACTAGGAGTATATTAGTATTTTAAACTAATAGATACTCCCTGTCATCAATTATAAATTGATAGTGTATTAGGATTGCAAAATAAGTACTAAATAATTTTCTCATTATCTATTATAATTTATATTACAAAATCCTAGAGACTTGAGAACGTGCCACATAGGATTGCAAGCCAAAATCCTAGAGGCTTAAGAAGGGTGCCACATAGGATTGCAAGCCAAATACAATGCCACGTGGGATTGCTCTCAAATCCCACACGAAATCAGCTATTTTCGTGCAAAAATCCGACTAATTGAAATTAACGTAATTAGGGCCGTAATTTTAGACTTAACAGAAAAGGAAATTTTGTAGAATACTAAGTAATTTCTCAAGATTTTAGTAATCTACATTAGTTCAAATAAGAAAATCAATCAATTACGGGATGTTCTCATAATCAATTGGGGGTATACTCTCCTAATATTCTTTAAACTATAGACTATGATTTCGGATTTTGCTGCAATTGTTCTCATAATAATTTAGAATTTAATTTCGAAATTTTCAAGTTCTGCAAATCCATTTGATTGCCATATCGCAGGCGATTGTTATTATTCTGTGAGAATCACCATATTATGGCAAGAAATCACGACATGTAAATATGCTAATTGCGGTTAATGGCAACAATTATGGTAGAAATCTATCATAATATATATTACAAAATCCTAGAGACTTGAGAAGGTGCCACATAGGATTGCAAGCCAAAATCATAGAGGCTTAAGAAGGGTGTCACATAGGATTGCAAGCCAATTAATACAATGCCACGTGGGATTGCTCTCAAATCCCCCACGAAATCAGCTATTTTCGTGCAAAAATCCGACTAAGGATGCGTTCTCTTCAACTTATTGGACCTGAACTGAACTGAACTTATCTGAACTGAACTGAATTGATTGGAATTTATTAGACCTGATTGGACCTGATTCAACTTATTGGACCTAATTGAACCTGATTGGACCTGATTCAACTTGTTTGAAACTTATTGACCTGATTGGAACTTATTAGACCTTATTGGCCTTAATTGAAACTTATTATACCTTATTGGACTTGATTGAAACTTATTAGACCTTATTGGACCTAATTGGAACTTATTTACCCTTATTAGACAAAAAAATTGATGAGTAATAACATAAATATTACCCCTAACATAAATACTACCCCTCAAAATTTATTATGAAGTAATAATTATTAAAATTCGCCCTTTAAAAAAGTAATTATTATTAATTATCTCTTATGATAAACAATTTAACAAAAAAAAAATTACTATTTATATACTTGCATATACATAACTTTCACTACTAATATATCTAAGAAAGATACTTCTGTGATGATAATGAAGCAATCAATTGATAACATTTATATCTTTCATTGTTATTAGTAACGAAAACATGTTCTCTAGTTATTTAAAGACGAATTGCAAAATATTGTAATTATGATGATTATTATTGTTAACCTTATTTAACCATGATTATAATATTTTTTAATAATAATATAATCAGCCAATAGTAATATGAATAATAAAATAATAGACAATAATACAAGTATAATACGATATAATCATTGTGGTACTTTAATTAAAATTCTAATAATAACATAATCAGCTAATAGTGATATGAATAACAAAAAAATGGACAATAATACAAATATTTATTGATCATTGACTATTGGAACTTATTGGACCTGATTAGACCTGATTGAAACTTATTGCACCATATTAGAATTTATTAGACCTTATTAGACCTGATTGGAACTTATTGCACCTGATTGGAACTTATTGGACCTGATTGGAACTTATTGCGCTGATTGGACCTGATTGAAACTTATCTGAACTGAACTGAACTTATCTGAATTGAACTGAACTTATTGGACCTGAAACTTAATTTTTTAAGGTGAAGAGAACGCACCCTAATTGAAATTAACGTAATTAGGGCCGTAATTTTAGGCTTAACAGAAAAGGAAATTTTGTAGAATACTAAGTAATTTCTCAAGATTTCAGTAATCTACATTAGTAAAAATAAGAAAATTAATCAATTACGGGATGTTCTCATAATCAATTGGGGGTATATTCTCCTAATATTCTTTAAACTATAGACTCTGATTTCGGATTTTGCTGCAATTGTTCTCATAATCAATTTAGAATTTAATTTTGGATTTTTCAAGTTGTGCAAATCACTTTGATTTCCATATCGCATGAGATTGTTATTATTCTGTGAGAATCACCATATTATGGCAAGAAACCACGGCATGTAAATATGCTTATTCGCGGTTAATGGCAACAATTATGGTAGAAATCTATTACAATATATATTACAAAATCCTAGAGACTTGAGAAGGTGACACATAGGATTGCAAGCCAAAATCCTAGAGGCTTAAGAAGGGTGTCACATAGGATTGCAAGCCAAATACAATGCCACGTGGGATTGCTCTCAAATCCCCCACGAAATCATCTATTTTCGTGCAAAAATCCGACTAATTGCAATTAAGTTAATTAGGGCCGTAATTTTAGGCTTAACATAAAAGGAAATTTTGTAGAATACTAAGTAATTTCTCAAGATTTCAGTAATCTACATTAGTACAAATAAGAAAATCAATCAATTACGGGATGTTCTCATAATCAATTGGGGGTATATTCTCCTAATATTCTTTAAACTATAGACTGTGATTTCGGATTTTGCTGCAATTGTTCTCAGAATCAATTTTAGAATTTAATTTCGGATTTTTCAAGTTGTACAAATCCCTTTGATTGCCATATCGCAGGCGATTGTTATTATTGTGTGAGAATCACCATATTATGGCAAGAAATCACGGCTTGTAAATATGCTAATTGCGGTTAATGGCAACAATTATGGTAGGAATCTATTATAATATATATTACAAAATCCTAGAGACTTGAGAAGGTGACACATAGGATTGCAAGCCAAAATCCTAGAGGCTTAAGAAGGGTGTCACATAGGATTGCAAGCCAAATACAATGCCACGTGGGATTGCTCTCAAATCCCCCACGAACTCATCTATTTTCGTGCAAAAATCCGACTAATTGCAATTAACTTAATTAGGGCCGTAATTTTAGGCTTAACGAAAAAGGAAATTTTGTAGAATACTAAGTAATTTCTCAAGATTTCAGTAATCTACATTAGTAAAAATAAGAAAATTAATCAATTACGGGATGTTCCCATAATCAATTGGGGGTATATTCTCCTAATATTCTTTAAACTATAGACCGTGGTTTCGGATTTTGCTGCAATTGTTCTCATAATCAATTTAGAATTTAATTTCGGATTTTTCAAGTTGTGCAAATCCCTTTGATTTCCATATCGCATGCGATTGTTATTATTCTGTGAGAATCACCATATTATGGCAAGAAACCACGTCATGTAAATATGCTAATTGCGGTTAATGGCAACAATTATGGTAGGAATCTATTATAATATATATTACAAAATCCTAGAGACTTGATAATATGCCACATAGGATTGCAAGCCAAAATCCTAGAGGCTTAAGAAGGGTGTCACATAGGATTGTAAGCCAAATACAATGCCACATGGGATTGCTCTCAAATCCCCCACGAAATTATCTATTTTCGTGCAAAAATCCGACTAATTGCAATTAACTTAATTAGGGCCGTAATTTTAGTCTTAACAGAAAAGGAAATTTTGTAGAATACTAAGTAATTTCTCAAGATTTCAGTAATCTACATTAGTACAAATAAGAAAATCAATGAATTACGGGATGTTCTCATAATCAATTGGGGGTATATTCTCCTAATATTTTTTAAACTATAGACTTTGATTTCGGATTTTGCTGCAATTGTTCTCATAATCAATTTAGAATTTAATTTCGGATTTCTCAAGTTGTGCAAATCCCATTGATTGCCATATCGCAGGCGATTGTTAGTATTCTGTGAGAATCACCATATTATGGCAAGAAATCACGGCATGTAATTAAATATGCTAATTGCGTTTAATGGCAACAATTATCATAGAAATCTATTATAGTATATATTACAAAATCCTAGAGACTTGAGAAGGTGCCACATAGCATTGCAAGCCAAAATCCTAGAGGCTTAAGAAGGGTGTCACATAGGATTGCAAGCCAAACACAATGCCACGTGGGATTGCTCTCAAATCCCCCACGAAATCATCTATTTTCGTGCAAAAATCCGAATAATTGCAATTAACTTAATTAGGGCCGTAATTTTTGGCTTAACAGAAAAAGAAATTTTGTAGAATACTAAGTAGTTTCTCAAGATTTCAGTAATCTACATTAGTACAAATAAGAAAATCAATCAATTACGGGATGTTCTCATAATCAATTGGGGGTGGTATATTCTCCTAATATTCTTTAAACTATAGACTGTGATTTCAGATTTTGCTGCAATTGTTCTCATAATCAATTTAGAATTTAATTTCGGATTTTTCAAGTTGTGCAAATCCCTTTGATTGCCATATCGCAGACGATTGTTATTATTCTGTGAGAATCACCATATTATGGCAAGAAATCGCGCATGTAAATATGCTAATTGCGGTTAATGGCAACAATTATGGTAGGAATCTATTATAATATATATTACAAAATCCTAGAGACTTGAGAATGTGCCACATAAAATTGCAAGCCAAAATCCTAGAGGCTTAAGAAGGGTGTCACATAGGATTGCAAGCCAAATACAATGCCACGTGGATTGCTCTCAAACCCCCCCCCCAACGAAATCATCTATTTTCGTGCAAAAATCCGACTAATTGCAATTAACTTAATTAGGGCCGTAATTTTAGGCTTAACAGAAAAGGAAATTTTGTAGAATACTAAGTAATCAATTGGGGGTATATTCTCCTAATATTCTTTAAACTATAGATTGTGATTTCGGATTTTGCTGCAATTGTTCTCATAATCAATTTAGAATTTAATTTCTAATTTTTCAAGTTGTGCAAATCCCTTTGATTTCCATATCGCATGCGATTGTTATTATTCTTTGAGAATCACCATATTATGGCAAGAAATCACGGCATGTAAATATGCTAATTGCGGTTAATGGCAACAATTATGGTAGAAATCTATTATAATATACTCATATTACAAAATCCTAGAGACTTGAGAAGGTGGCACATAGAATTTCAAGCCAAAATCCTAGAGGCTTAAGAAGGGTGCCACATAGGATTGCAAGCCAAATACAATGCTACGTGGGATTGCTCTCAAATCCCCCACGACATCAGCTATTTTCGTGCAAAAAATCGACTAATTGTAATTAACGTAATTAGGGCAGTAATTTTAGGTTTAACAGAAAAGGAAATTTTGTAGAATACTAAGTAATTTCTCAAGATTTCAGTAATCTACATTAGTACAAATAAGGAAATCAATCAATTACGGTATGTTCTCATAATCAATTGGGGGTATATTCTCCTAATATTCTTTAAAAAATATAGACTAAGTTTTCGGATTTTGTTGCAATTGTTCTCATAATCAATTTAGAATTTAATTTCGGATTTTTCAAGTTGTGCAAATTCCTTTGATTGCCATATCGCAGGTGATTGTTATTATTCTGTGAGAATCACCATATTATGGCAAGAAATCACGGCTTGTAAATATGCTAATTGCTGTTAATGGCAACAATTATGGTAGGAAATCACAATATTCTGGTGGATTGATTCAGCTTGCACAAATTAGGCTTTTTAAGTCCCTATAATTGTAGGCACTAATCAATGCTATAAATCGACTCTCACAATCATATAAAACGTGTTGTATTAGCTTCAGTTGTATCCATTCCAAAGGTTACTTCTTTCAAAAAAAAAATTCTAAGAAAGTTTCATGTTTATTTGTTCTTGAATATCATCATCAACAAGAAAATTCACGGCATATTAGTCTTCGGTGTCAATTCACCAACAAATTTTGAGCTGAATTTCACTTTTATGAAACATTCCGAGCACAAAATAATTATGATTTATCACATAGAATATTGTAAACAATTTAAGTTTATTAGTAGTGGATAAAGGATTGTGTTTGATCCTATAGATGAGTTTAAAATTTTATTAATCGTGTGATGTAATTGTTAGCAAATCTCTTCATCAAAAAATAATAATGAGAAATTTTCTTTTTAATTTGATTATTTAGTAACATTTGAATCATTTGATAGTAACACCACATGTTATTATACAATCTGTTGTCTTTTTAAATTTGTTATACCACAAATCTAATGTTTATAAATCTTTATATATAATTGCAGATATTCATGTTTATGATTCATACATGCATGCAATAGATCCGAATCATTTTGAGTGAAGACCTCCAAAATCATTTTCAATACTAACAAAATGAATGACAAGTTTCACATGCAACCAAACTTATATAATAATGTTAAATAATAATTGTGAAACTACTATTAGATTAGTTCGGAGTAAAAGAGATAAGTTCAAAAACTATATTTTTAAATAATTGCAAGATGTATGGGTTGCATAATTTTTAAGGAGATGAGATAGATAGATAGATGAAAAAGGGACCAGTGTGATAAAGAGAGATATAGAGAGAAATCATAGTCAAATTTAGTAATATTACAAATAACATGAAACTTTCATAGAAGGGAAATGTTGCAATAATAAAATAACAGAGGAAGTATATAAGTTCACGTCACATAACTATAATTTTCAAATAACTGAAGATAAGTTGAGTTGAAAGGACCCTGAGTTTACAAATACTAGCTTTTTATGCACGCGATGCGTGCGACGACATTTTAGGCATAACTGTTGCTCAATAGTTAGTAGTAAACGAACCAAAAATGAAAGTTCGTATCTAAGTTCACCTTCATTTTGTGAATAAGAAATATTGAAATACTTACAGATAGTATTTAAAAACACTTCATGATTTTATGTAATATAGTTATTTCACTCATAACTAATTGAATAACTAATAAATGTTAGTTCTTTGTTAATAGTAAAAAAAAAACTGTAACCCAAAGCCACTTGTATGCAAGTAACAAACCCACATAATTTTTTCCACCTATCCATATAACTATCCGCCCCACATATGACATACCCATATGAATGATGAATCTCACGTATTTTTCTTCTAATTATCCTCCATATTAATTTTCATCTTCCCACCTACAACCTTACATCTTCCCTTCCCTCAAAAAATAAGAATGGCTCATCTCTTTATCCTCACTATCTTTCATATTCACTTAAAAAGATTAAGATTTAATCAAACGTAATGGTTATTTTAATTTCACAGCAAACACCACATTAATAAGCTAATCTTAGTGTCAAAATTAACCCCATCAACGCTCCATTAATTTTGAGGGTAATTTTGGTCTCTGTTCTTCTGGGTCTTTTTGGGTTTTCATTTCGATTTGGGTGGTAATGTTGAAGAACGTTCGTTGGAATGGGGTTAAAATTGGGTTTTAATTATTTGGTTGACGAAGTAAATGGGGAGCCTCAAATTTGAAGGTAATTATTTACGTTTTATGCTCTTCATTTCGTCCCAAAAAACTTAATTGTCAACTATATTTCTCAAAGATCCGGTTACATTATGTTTGAACTTTTATTTGTGAAGATGGTTTTTTTCAAAAAATTCGTGGTTGAAGTTCAGAATTTGGAATTTGCAAAATCCAGTTACAATCCTAGTCGGTTCTTGAATCATCCACTTTTCCTTTTTCTTTCCCTTTGTTTTTTTCAAGACTTCTTCTACTGCTTTGGCAAATTTTGTATGCAAAGTAATTAAATTTAAGCATAATTTATTGCGTAAAAGACCTTGTGTTTATGGGTTTTTAATTATTCATAAGAAATGTCAGTTTTGTACTAACGGTTTATAAGATTGCATTTATTTTTCGACAGATTACTATCGAAAAGTTATTTTTATACACTTTTTTTTAATTATAAAATACTTTTTTTTTTTCAAAATTCATATCAAATTTTTTATATTTCATTCCACGAACTACTAAAAGAAAATCAATCGTTTTCATCGATTTTCAATTTCACTAACTGTTAATTAATGTAATGTATTTTTTAGTTTGATTTTGTGTCATTTTTATTGCATTCGAAATTGATTTATATTTTATAATGCCTTTTTTTGTTACAAACATGTACTGATTTTTTAATAATTATTTCGAAATTTATACCATATAATACAAACTTAAATTATTCTTGTTTCATTATCATTGTACTTTTTTTCTAAAACATGTGATTATCGATACTACAATTGAACATGCATTCGAACATAAGAGTTGCTAGTTTTTTTCTTCAACTAAGTTGAAATAACTTGCAAGGTTAAAAAGAATTATGTACCTTTTTAGAAGTTCGCAAATCCCCAATAGACAAAGTGTAATATCCCTGTCGAAAGAGTATGTTTTTTTTTTTTAGTTTGTAATTTGTATTGACGTGTTGTAGTGTATTGGTAATTTTTCTGAGTATGTAATTGTAAATGGTTCTTACGTAGTAGTATGTAATTGCTAATGGGTTATAGTTTGTAATTGAATTTTTTAGTTTTTGTAAAGTTTCCTCATTTGAGTGATTTGTATAATGTGAATTATGCAGTTGTATTGATTTTAGTTAACTTGTGATTGATTGTTATAATTGTATTTCCGGTAGTTTTTTTTGAAGCCCCGCTTTGGTTGAAATTGGTTTTATAATTTAGAAAGGAAAGGGGGAAAAACAGTCTATTCAAATAGGGACACCGTAGCTCCCCCTTCTCTTATATAATAGAGATATGATAACAATTCCTATGTTTCTTATAGAACTACTGTTGCAATGAATTATTTGAGATGTCAAATTGCTTACAAATAAATATATATGGTATTATTTTTATTCTGCAATATTAAATACATATATTTCATGTATTCTATTTGACCTGTCATATAATATTGATATAGCTGAGAAACATTGCATGCACAACTTAAGAAGTTACGTAAGGTTACCTTGAGGATTTCAATTATAAAACCACCCATTTTTTAGTTTTCTCTCTCTCTCTCACTTTTCAGTTTCCTCCCCACATTTTCAGTTTTAGTTTCAGTTTCTCATTATATTATTTTACTAGCCTCATATGCACGCGATTCGTGCGACGACATACTAACATTAAATAGCGCTAGAGGTACTAATATTATTTTATTGTAGTTTAATTGATCATTCGCAACTTTTTTTTCTTCAATGTGATAAACAAACATGTATCATAATATCCGATAGGTTGAATATTATTGGATGATATATGTGTAATTTATTGTGTAACATAACATTGAGAAATTGGATGGTATAAGCTTATTTCTTTAATATATTTGAATTACGAACATATTTTCAAATTATATATCTAACAATCATGACATATTTCTACATAAAAATAAAACGATGAGATGGATTATCCCAACTAATACAAAAGGACAACTATGAACCTTTAAATAAAGAAAATGATAAATTATCCTAATCGACACATACGGTATCCTCTTATTTTTCTTGTTATGCTTATGGATTTTTAATTTATGTTCTTTGAAATTATTATTGCAATTGGAAATTTAGATAGAAAGAAACTTTGTGAGTTCTTACTTTGTAATTGTATATCAGTTTAATTGTCAATTCAAAATTTCTCTTTTTAAGCATATTTTTTGGGAAAGGTTTTATGCATACATTGCATCTTACAATAAGTTAGGCGATCTTAACTTTTCTTATTAATATAATTGTAAATCAAGAAGGAATTCAATATATTAAAATAAGCATTTTTTGACAAGTGAAGGGCTGAAAAGTAATTTTACAAGGGGACATCGTAACTCCTCCCTTGGCTTATATAATAGAGATATGTATATATTGAAATTCAAATTTCTATATAAATAGGTATATTGATGACAAATTTGCTCGGCAGAAGGTGAAGTCGATACATAGGTACTATATGTTTACCTCTATCAATCATTGACAATGTCAAATGCACTTCCTACAAGGATTCACTTATGCATGTTAAATATATGTTATTATCTAGATAAGTTTATTACTACTTGAATTTTTGGCGCACAATACATTTATTTACCTTCTTATTTAGTTTTTATTATACGCAGAACATTGTATAATGTTCAGAAAATTGGTTGATATTGGTGTTGAAAGTTTTAGATGATATGATGCATTGCAATAATACAGTAAAATTTTACTCATCTTTTTAGGTGGGGTGGGGGCTGGGGGCTGGGGTTGGGTGGGGTTTGAGTGGGGGTGTTGGGGTTGGGTGGGGTTTGAGTGGGGGTGCTGGCGGGGGTGGGGATAGTGGTGGCTAGGTGGTAGTGGTTATGGAGGAAGAAGAAGTAGAGGAGGAAGAAGAAGTAGATGAGGGAGAAAAAGGAAAAAAAAAAACCATATACATACGGGTTGCAAATAACATGTAGGTTTATTTTTTAAAGAATTGGTTAATCGTCGAAAACAAGCATTTGATGAAAAAAAACAAACGTATTTTAGGAACAAATGCCAAAAAAATAGTAAAAAGAAAAAAAACAATTTAGTAAAACGAAGTATAATGGAGTTTTTAATAAAGGGAGAAGTAATAACCTGGGTGACACAAAATATAGGGTAAAATGAATCGATTCTCGTAAATCCTTGGTGCTGTAAATGAAGAATTGACAAGCAAGAAATCTTTTCAAATTTAGTCTCAATTGTTTTTGTCCTTCTTCTCTCGAATCACCTTCAGTTCCATTGCCAGTTCAAATGCCAAATAAACTAAAGAAAAGCAACATGAAAGTTGGGGGATTCCACTTTGAAATTCACTAACATCCAATAAGATAGAGAAGGTGGTTTGGTTTGTCTAAACTGTCCAAAATTGATATTTTCCTATTTAAATTCAAGGAAGAAAGATTGAGATCAAGAATTTTATTGGAGTTTGTTCTTTTTTAGTGGATAAGGAAATTTAGCGGAATAGATAATGGTTGTGAGCCGTGCAGATAGCGTTTAGAGATAAGGGGGGTAAATCTTACATTTTGTTTAGATTGTGTCATATTTGAACATAGCTAATAATGTCATTACAAGTTGATAATATGAAAATTTATCATCTGATAAATGTTTTGTTTCATATATAGATTTGTAAACATAGATGTGGTTAGTTTTGGCAACATAGGTTTACAAAATTATAATACAACAAGGATTGCAAAAGCTATAAGGGTTAGTTTAACAACATTTACTTGTCAAGAACATGTGCCATGTTCAGTCAATGAAGTGTACATCAACATCAGATGAGTTTATCGATACTATATCACAAAAGAGAGGGGTTAAGCGAGAATACAGAATTAAGGAGAGGAAATGGTTGCATGAAGGAGTGTCAGTAGTAGTGCAATTATTGTGATTTTATCTGAACCTCCAAACGAAACAATGGGTTGAGCGAATACTTTTTCGTTAGATAGCTTGAACTATAGTGTTAGAGAATCTAATAAATGGTTCTACAAACTTAAATAAAAAAACAACCAAAAGGGTACACTATACGATACAGCACCATTCTGTTTATTTTTTAGTCCTTATTAAAAACAAAAAAAAAAACAATAAATTCAGTCAAATTCATATAAATTCACATAAATTATAATAAAAACTAATAAGCCCGGATAAGTTCAAACAAAGTCTACTCAACAAAAAGAAGAAATGTACTCATAAAATAAGGACTAATAAATTCAGATGTGTTCAAATAAATTCGGATAAGGTCTAATAATGACTAATAAATTCAAAAAGGTAAGTTTTTTCCAAACATAAGGAAATCGATTGATTATATTATTGAAACATTATTTACGCGATTCTATTAATCATACTATATAAGCTTAAATGGTCATAAATCCAAACTTGGTGTGTTGAATTTCCTTCAATATAATATTTAGATTATAATATAAACAGTAGTAATACTCCCTCCATTTCTTTTTATTGTACACGCTTTCCTTTTTGATATGTTTCTTTTTTTATCAAACATTGTTGCATTTTCTATTCTTGGTAACATGTTCCAGCTACTTTCTCCTATTTTTCCACCTATGTCATCCACTTTATTAATATTTTAACCTTTTTTTAGTTAGTCTGTCTCACTTTTCAGTTTCTCTCCCCCACCTTTCCAGTTTCTCACTTTATGAGTTTACATGCATATATATATTGAAAGTCAAATTTCTATATAAATAGGTATATTAATTAATGACAAATTTGCGCAGCAAAAGGTGAAGTTGATACATAGGTACAATATGGTTTACCTCGATGAATCATTGACAATGTCAAATGCACTTCCTACAAGGATTCATTTATGAATGTTAGATATATGTTATTATCTAGACAAGTTTATTACTACTTGAATCTTTGACACTCTACACATCTATTTACCTTTTTATTTAATATTTATTATACGCACAAAATTTTATAGAGTTCAGAAAATTGGTTGATATTGGTGTTGATAGTTTTAGATGATATGATGCATTTGCAATAATAAAGTGAAATTTTGCTCATTTTTTTTAGGTGGGGTAGGGTTGGGGGTAGGGGTAGGGGTAGGGGTGAGGTGGAGTTGGAGTGGTGGTTGTAAGGGTGGGTGGGGGTGCTAGCGGGGGAGTGGTGATAGTGGTGGCTAGGTGGTAGTGGTTATGGAGGAAGAAGAAGTAGGGGAGGGAGAAAAAAGAAAAAAATATCACATAAATACGGGCGGCAAATAACATGTAGGTTTATATTTAAGGATTTGGTTAATCGTTAAGAAAAAAAACATTTGATTGAAAAAAACAGATGAAGCAATGAGCAAATGCCAAAAAAAATAGTAAAACGAAGTATAATGAAATTTTTAATAAAGGGAGAAGTATTAACCTGGGTGACGCAAAATATAAGGCAAAATGAATCGAATCCCATTAATCCTTGGTGTTGTAAATGAAGAATTGACAAACAATAAATCTTTTCAAACTTGGTCTGAATTGTTTTCGTCCTTTTTCTCTCAAATCACCTTCAACTCCATTACCAGCTCGAATACCAAATAAACTAAAGAAAAACGACATGAAAGTTGGGGGATTGCACTTCAAAATTCACTAACATCTAATAAGATAGAGAAGGTTTTTTGGTTTGCCTAAACTGTCCAAAATTGATATTTCCTATATAAATCCAAGGAAGAAAGATTGAGGTCAAGCATTTTGTGGATATATTTTTTCTTTTTTAGTGAATGAGGAAATTCAGCGGAATAGATGATGAGTGTGAGCCGTGAAGATAGCGTTTAGAGATAAGGGGGTAAATCTTACCTATTTTTGTGTTGGGATTGGATATGATTTAGGGAAATAACATGTGGGATCGGTTTAACTAGAAAATAAGTTTAGCAACAAATTGTTGAATTATCTAAAAAAACCTAATCTAAATGTTATAAAAATTATTAAAAAATTTATTTACAAAGTTTGTTGCACCATTAAATTAAATTTTTTTCCTTAATTGTGCACGTTTGTCAATATACTTCTTTAACCTTATATATCTTTCATTATATATTATTAAAAAAATTATAACGATTGAATTTTAATAAAGTACTCGTTGAGACGAATCAAACAAGACCCCACGTGATTATATTTTTTTATTATGTATTAAGAATAATTTAGAAGATTATCTCTAAGGCTCTGTTCTTTTGGACTTAATTAATAAAAATTCAGTTCAGCTCAGTTCAGACAAATTCAATCCAGTTCAGTTCGATTCAGTTCAGTTCAGTTAGTTTCCTCTCACAGTTTTCATTCACTTCAGTTCAGTTCAGTTCATACAAGTTCAGTTCAGACAAACTCAGTTCAGTTCAGTTCAGTTCAGACAAATTCAGTTCAGTTCTGTTCAATTTAATCCAAAAGAACATAGCCTAATTGTGAATACTGAATAGTGTCAAGATTCCAAGTTAAAAAAAAAAAAAAATCTCCCAATTTATCAAATAAGAACCACATATCTAGAAATGAAATGAACATGGTGGCCAGAAAATGAGCACAACAGCTACACCAGAACCAAAATATTAAAACATCCCATTTCCTTTGCGAGTGATGGAGCACTCGAGTCCGAGTAATTCACAAGTCACTTTAACACACCAAAAAAAAAACACAAATCACAGTGATTGTAAACTCAATCTACACGGTCATGATTGGTTGTCCTCATTACTGCCGAAATTTCTGAAGTTCAATTCGCGCATGCTAAAAACATGGTAAAGTAGGTCTTAAAATCATGTCAACCTCAATGCTAGTGTTATGACGTATTTCTTCTGGGTGAAGATTGGTATTACTGAAAAGAGGCAATTTTCATGATAAGGACAGGAAATAGGAGAAATAGATAATCTGGAATTACATAACAGATATACATGATTATAAAGGAGGTAAATGTAATGACTTTTATTAATAGTGAAAAGGGAAATTACAAATGGGCAAATTTGTGCTCATTTTAACTCTAAACTAGTAAGTGTCCCGGGCGATGCTTCGGGTTGTTACTTTTAGTATTTTATTTGTCAAGTGAGGAAAAATTGACGTTATGACATGATAAGTAATTGCATGATTTTTGAAAAATAAACCCTTAAAAGTTTGAGGATGAAAGTAATAGCTTAACTTTCAACAAGGAATTGGAGTAAGAGTTTATAATAGTCTCTTGTTATTATCATAAAAAGATTAGGTATCTAACTATTTATGCAAATCTTTTAATGAGATATAATTATAAGACCTTACGATATTTTATTTTGATATACTAAACAATGGTGTTATAGGATTAATGGTTAGCTTTCACTTTTCATTTCAAAGGTTACGTTCGATACCTTGTAAGTACACACCATTTTTTTTTAATTGAAGGTTTGACTTGGAAATAAAGCATTTGCATTAGAGCCTTAGAGGAGAGTGTCATGTGGCACACAAACTTTCTTAGGAACACCTTTTAATATATTAGTATAGACTAGATGAGTAAATATTAATAATTTCCTTTTTAAAGAGATAATTTTTGAAGCCGGTTACTTTTTGAAATGACCATCAAGGTAATTGGAAGTACTAAGAGCTAGGTACGTATAGTATATACTAGCTTTTTATGCACACGATGCGTGCGACGATATTTTGGGCAAAACTGTTACTCAGTAGTAAAACAAACTAAAAACGAAAGTTCGTATCTAATTTCACCTCCATTTGGTGAATAAGAAAAATTAAAATACTTACAAATAGTATTTAAAAACACTTCATGATTTTATGTAATATTGTTCTTTAACTTATAACTAACTGAGTAATTGATTAACGTTAGTTGTTTGTTAATAGTAAAAAAAAAAAAGATTGTAGCCCAAAGCCACCTGTATGCCAGTAACAAACCCACATAATTTTTCCCACCTACTCATATGATTATCAATCCCACCTACCCCATATAACTATCCACCCAACATACCCATATGATGAATCTCACATAATTTTTCATCTAATCCTCCATATTTTAATCTTCCCACCTACAACCTTACATCTCCCCTTCCCCAAAAAAATAAAAACGACTCATCTCCTTATTCTCACTATCTTTCATATTCACTTAAAAAGATTGAGATTTAATCAGATCTCATGGTTATTTTCACAACAAACACCATATTAATAAGCTCATTCCGGTGTCAAAATTAACCCCATCAACGCTCCATTGATTTTTGGGTAATTTTGGTCTTTGTTCTTGTGGGTCTTTTTGGGTTTTCATTTCGATCTGGGTGGTAATGTTAAAGAACGTTCGTCAGAATGGGGTTAAAATTGGGGTTTATTTGGTTGACGAATTAAATAGAGGGCCTCAAATTTGAAGGTAATTCTTTACGTTTTATGTTCCTGATTTCGTCCCAAAAAATTCAATTGTCAACTATATTTCTCAAAGATTCGGTTACATTATGTTTGAACTTTTATTTGTGAAGATTTTTTTTTTCAAAAAATTCGTGGCTGAAATTCAGAATTTGGAATTTGCAAAAATCCAGTTACAATCCTAGTTGGTTCTTGAATCATCCCCTTATCCTTTTTCTTTCCCTTTGTTTTTCTACTACTTTGGCAAATTTTGTATGCAAAGTAATTAAATTAAACTTAAGCATAATTAATTGCGTAAAAGACCTTTTGCTTCTGGGTTTTTATTTATTCATAAGAAATATCAATTTTGTACAAATGGTTTATAAGATTACATTTATATTTCGAAAACTTACTATCGAAAAGTTATTTTTATACACTTCTTTTAAATTATGAAAACTATTTTTTCAAAATCTAGATCCGGTTTTTATATTTTATTCCACGGACTACTAAAAGAAAATCAATTGTTTTCATTGGTTTTTAATTTCACTATTTGTTTTGGCAAATTAATGTAATTTCTTTTTTAGTTTGATTTTGTGTCATTGTTATTGTATTCGAAATTGATTTATATTTTATAATGCCTTTTTTTGTTACAAACATGTACTGATTTTTAAATAATTATTTCGAAATTTATACCATACAATACAAACTTAAATTATTGTATTTTTTTTCTAAAACATGTAATTATCAATACTATAATTGAACATGCTATCGAACATAAGAGTTGCTAGTTTTTTTTCAACTAATTTGAAATAACTTGCAAGATTAAAAGAATTATGCACCTTTTTTAGAAGTTTGCAAATCGCCAATGGACAAATGTTTGATCTTCCCGTTGAAATCGTATGTTTTTCTTAGTTTGTAATTTGTATTGACGTTGTAGTGTATTGGTAATTTTCTGAGTATGTAATTGTAAATGGTTCTTGAGAACGGAATATGTAATTACCAATGGGTTATAGTTTGTAATTGAATTTTTTTGTTTTTGTAAAGTTTCCTCATTTGAGTGATTGATTGTTATAATTGTATTTTCACTAGTTTTTTAAGCCCCAATTTGGTTGAAATTAGTTTTGTAATTTAGAAAGGTAAGGGGGTAAAACAGTATCTTCAAAAGGGGACACCATAGCTCCCCCCTTCCCTTATATAATAGAGATATTTCTTTCGTTCTTTTATAATTGCAAGGTTTTGACTTTTACGCTATTTATATACTAACTTTGACTTTCTTTTATAATTGCAACATTTTGGATTATATATTATTCAACATATACTAACGCTGACTATGTTGATTGTGCTATATATATAAATAAATTCTATCATATAATATGTTGTTGGATTAATATTAATGTTATAATTTCAAGATATCAAATATTAGATATATTAATATTAGAGATATAAATGATCAAAATTATGTATTGATATTTGATAAGCGTAAAAGTTAAAACATTGCAACTTAAAAAACATCGGGATTTTTTTTTTTCATTTCAAATAGATCTTGCGTACTGTAGATACGGGAACCAAGAAAATGAGAATGTTAGTGGAAAGTGGAGTATTTTATTTGACTTTTGAGTAAGAGAGATCATGTTAGGTAGAATTATGAATAGGGTTATATATGTAGCCCTTAGTGTTCATATAAGCATTAAACACAATTCTTAGAATAGTATTAATTTAAAAATTTTATGACGTATTCACGCATCAACTAATGTAATTAATGTTTATTTATTGTTACCTTTTCCCCTCTCCTAACTATTCCATTCTATTTCTTTTACTAGGATCATACCAAACATGTTATATAATCTTATACTCATTACCATATTTGGCATTTATAAAAACAATGAACCCTTTTTTTAAGGTAAGATGAAATCCCTTGCAAGTAGGGGGAAATTGGGGATCCTTCCTTGCAAGGAATAATACTCGATCCCAAGATCTCTGAGATTGGAGGTGATGCCAATACCACTATGCTATCACATGCTGCTCATAAAAACCAATGAACCGCTCCAGCCTCCAAGTACATGTAATGTACATGATATACTTCATGAACAAAAGAATTTCCCCAACCTAATATTCCTCATAAAATTGACAACTACTAGTACTATTTCCATATTAGAAACATGTAGCCGAGTTTTATAGTCTTCGGTTTACTAGATGCGTGTTTATCCATTTATCTTGCGTCTGGTATCGATCAGATCAAAGTGAATAGATAGTATCATAGTAGTAAAACATTCAGCCCGCCAAAACTATAGTACATAAAAGTGTGGCAAGTTGGCAACTGGCAACCATACGTCCAAACAGATACGAATATACGATGATAGAATTTTTGGATTAATAAAGTTTAAAAAAGTGAGAGTGAGGGATAGCCTAGTGGTTAGAGCTTCCCTCCCGATTCCAGGAGGTCCTGGGATCGATTCTCACCCTTGGCAAGTTGGGATCCCCTTTGTTCCCCCAACTTGTCAAGGTTTCTCCTTACCTTATTAAAAAAAAAAATAAAAAATAAAGTTTAAAAAAGTAATGAATCGTGCACAAATTCTTTTTATGATTCGATATGGTCTAAAGATTACTCCAACAGGCAACAGCTAAAAGATAGCGACCTTTTTTTTGTCCATAGTTACCAGAATCCCCTCAAACCATTTTTTGTGCTAGCGAATCCCCATCCATATGAATCACGAACCTAATTAGTCGACATGATATTAGTCATGTTGGTAAAAGCTTTGTGAATGTGAATTAATCTAGTTGGTAAAATTGATTTTGGAGGGTATTAAAATATTGGAGAATTAGGAAAATAGGGGGTTGATAATTTGATATATATAAGCACGTAACCATATGTACTTTTTTATTAGTTTGATATCGACCCTATATCAAAACATGGTTGTTGGATTATGGGCTTGTTCTATTCAACATGTTTTTGCTTATCTGAAACTTATATGGAGTTATCTAGATATCTGAACTTATGTTGGACTCAATGCTTCATTGCTTCGCCACGGATTTTAATATTATATATGTCTGATAAATATGGGTCTGGGTCGCATCCATCTTTAAAAGAGAGAATCCACTTTACAAGACTAACAAGGTTCTGTATTAAACCAATTGACAATAGTAGGAGTAGCTCCTCTACCTTATGATGTGATACTTTCTCTTCTCTTTCTCCAATGTGGGACAACTCACATATGTACAACAAACATGAGTTCAACAATGTCACTCCCTTTTTCTATGGAAGCCGCCTCCCCTTTTACACGTGTCATTTATACTTGAAATATGATTCACCTTTTACAAAAACAGTTTTTTTAAGGTTGATAAAAAGAAGTGTTCTACTGAATTAGAACCTCTCGCAGCAGGTTAACCCGATTCAGCTACACATGCAAGGCTCATTGGGAGACAATGGGAGTTGGGAGGAAGGATAAAGGAATTTCATCCCTAAAGTGCCTCTAGTGGGGTTTGATCTCACAACTTTGAAGTTATATGACACAAATCTACTTGGTTTATACAAGAAGAACATGCATGGAGGAACAAAGTTAATATTCCTAACTCCTTAATCCTCTTCGTATGATTATACATGAACAGTATTATTTTTATATATTCAAGAGCATATGCATCTATATTTGAATCGTGTCGGAGTGTTTTTATATATTATTTCTTGTCCTGACTAATTATAATTTCAACTATCCTGTCTATATGAAGTTTAAGACAATAATTTAGACGAGATTTAATAAAAAAAATCCTTAATATTTTGGGAACTTTATCGACTAAACTATCTGACACCCATCAAGACCAAATGACAAATAGTAATTCACAAATGTCATGTATATTTTCACTAGTTTCCCCAATAAGGGTCATATGATAAGAGTGAGTTTATTGTTTTTCGTTGGCAGAATGCCATGATCCAGTGCCACGAGTCCCACGACTAATAGGCTGATACAATTCAAAAGAGCGAGGACTATGATGCAACTTATTTTGACTGACCTAACCATCTTTGTAACTGTAACATAGCATATTTGCATGTGTAGACAGTAGACATATATCCTTGATAGAAAAGTTTGATTTAATTTGATTTGCTTAGCATTGGAACATTTCACACCATGCATTTCGTCAACAACGATCTTTGATAGTAGTATTTTATGTGATTATTGTTCTGCTTTGAAACATTCAGACCATGCATTAATATTTTGTCGACAATGATCTTAAACAATGATCTTATTAATTAACTTTTAGACTGTTACGTTGCTGCTTACTTACAAAGAAGTTTATTAAAAATTAATTAGGGTTCGTGCTCTAAACGTTAAAACCAACAAATTGGTGCTGTCACGACATTATATACAAAGAGTGTGAAAAATGAAACATGAGTAACATTTGAATAATAAGTAAAAGCAGAAACAAAGATATTTCCAAGCATGCATCATAACTTTTCTAATTCTTTTATTTTGAGGTGAGAAACTAAGCCCGCATTATCATTTTTTTTTTCCTAGCTAGCATTATTGGTAAGTAATTATTGGGTATAAGAAATAGTGTTCATGATACATTTTTCATGAAAAAGGAATGATTATGTAAACAATGTTCCAAGTTGTTATATTTTCATGAAAAAAAAATAATATTCATGATACTTTCTATAAGTAGTTACCGTTTAAACAATGCTCCAATTGTTGTTCAAAAGCATGAGAGGATCAAATTCTTTCATGTAATTGATTGCTTGGAACTTTTTTCTGTTTTTTGAAGTGGGGACATTTTCTTTTTGAACATTATTGGACGAAGTTAAAGTATATACTGCCATATTAGGCCATGTTGTAGCTTGATTGGCCTTTATTTTAGGATTTTTTGATGGGAATAATCCCACCTTTGAGCGATCCTCCCAAAACAGTCCCACCTTTCATAAATTTGGGAATAATCCCACCTTTGTGGGACATTTGCTAAAAACGAGTCTTTTTAATTACCGGTCACCTGTTCAAAAGGTGATGACCAACATTTTATGTTTTATTTTCTTTAAGAAAAACCCTCCCATCCCTCCAGTCCCTACCCCACCCCCACCCCATACCCACAGCAAACCCCAGTCCCCACCCCTGCCAGCCCCACCACCCCACCGTACCCTGCATCCCCCACCTTGCAGCCCCCACCCCACCCAGCCCCTACCCCACCCGGTCCCCACCCCCTCCCCGCAAACCCCCTCCCCCGCAAACTCCCCCCCCCGCAAACCCTCTCCCCACCCCCCCACGGAAGGCAACCACTGCCCACCCCAATCTTCGTATTTGGCCACCACCACCCCTCTCTCCCCATCGCCCCTTGATAGGGTGTCGTACACCTGTCAAAAATAATTCCTAACAAACCTTCTAACAATGTAGTAGGGTAAGTAGGGTCGAATCCACAGAGAGGTGGTTGTTCTAATCTAGCTTCTGAGGTATGGAGAAACTAAACAAGATCAGGAATATTGAATTAAAGTTCTAAACTAATCAAATTACGAAAATCAAACTAAAAAGGATCCAGGGCAATGGTTTACCACGTTTATAACTATAATCTATCAAAATATCATCAATGGTTCAATGAATCAGATATCTAGAGCACATGTTAATCCTACGGTCAGGCCTTAACGCTCTCAAATCAACATATGCTAGTACGGTCGCTCCACATAATCAGATTTGCTAATTGTAGGTAAGCCTCTAAAGAGTACTATCTCTCGATCTGTGACTCAATATTAGCAATATTTAATCAGACAATTGATCAGATTGCAAGATTAATAATATAAACACTAATCAATTAGAAATAACAATGACTAATGAAACCATCAATAAACATCCATCAAGAATTATAGCATATAAACATGGGTTCCCAAACTCTAGAATATAAACTACTCAATCATGAAATAAATAAAGAAATTTAAATCTACAAAGAAAAGCATGATCAAAGAAATCAATGAAAGAAAAGAGATGAAAATTATAAACTCATGAATTAATGAAGAAAAAAGAAACTAGAGTTTGCCATGAAAAACTAGAGAGAAAAGGAAGAAGGAAACTAAAGCTAAACCTAAGAATACAAAATATAACGTGATAAAAGAGAGGTGGAGGGGGAGAGAGAGAAAACCTATTTATAGTTTTTACAAAACCGGCTAAAAAAGGCAAAAATAAACATTGCCGAAAAACCGCCCGGTCGAGCGACGTTGTTCTGAAACTACGACAAAAATGGAATTCCGCCCGGTCAACCGGGAAGAGCCGCCCGGTCGGGCGCGCAAACACTTTTGGAGCCACTTTCGCCCGGTTGACCTGGAAAACATGCCTTGTACTCTGAAGAAATTTTCGTCTCGCCCGGTCGGGCGGAAAAACTGTGATTTTTTGTCAACTTGAGAAGGCTGTATCTCTCGAACCAGAAGTCCATTTGGGGCGTGTGACCTATCGTTGGAAAGATCTTGAAGTCTAGTTTCCAACCCAACTGGAATTTCTTGATTATCAATTTTCTATCAAAAGTTATGATCAAAATAGTAAATAGGTGTCAGTTTTAGCACTTCTTTCACTAACTCTTTACTTCATTCTAACTCGAGATTGTCCCAAACGGATGCATTGTGATCCTTGTGCAAGCTATCTTCATCCTCAATGATTAAAAGGCTTGACCTTAGATAATCATAATCAATTTGCATCAAAATAACCTGAAAATCATCGAAACACGCAAACGGGGAGTAGTAGAACACAACTTACGTAATTCATGCCATTATGCACCTAAATACTCTAAAAGGAGTTCTAAATGCAATCAAAATGCATCTAAAAACTATATATAAAAGTGACACATCACCCCTCCCCCCGTCGCCCCTCCCTTTTGAATTTCCAGAGTAGGGAGAAAGAGAAAGAAAGGAGAAAGAGGAAGAAGAAGAAGGGTTGGGTTCGCCGGAAAGCGCGCGAGCTGGGGGTTCGCCGGGAAGCGCGCGAGCGGGGGCGTTCGCCGGGAAGCGCACGAGTAGGGGGTTCGCCGGGAAGCGCGGGGGGATGGGGTTTACGAAGGGGGTTTGCGGGGAGGGGAGTTTGCGGGGTTGGGGGTTTGCATGGGAGGGAGTTTGCGGCGGAGGGGGTGGGGACCGGGTGGGGGGTGGGTGGGGGCTGGGGTGGTGGGGCTGGCAGGGGGTGGGGGGCAGGGATGGGGGGGGACTGGGGTTTACTGTGGGGGTGAGGGTGGGGGTAGGAGTGGGGGTGGGGACTGCAGGGTTGGGGTGGCTAGGTGGTGGTAGTTGTTGAGGAGAAGAAGTAAAGGAGGGAGAAAAGATAAAACCTGCATTTGCAGGTTACTAACAGGTAAGATTCCATTTTGAACAGATACATCCTAAAGGTGGGATTATTCCCAAATTGATGAAAGGTGGGACTGTTTTGGAAGGATCGCTTAAAGGTTGGATTATTCCCATCAAAATATCCTTTACTTTATCGAGACTCGGAGTATGTTGTCTAAAACCCTATCATTCGCACGTTGAAGAGTTCTTAATATGCACTTGTTAAATTCTATTGTCAAAATATCTTTTAGAAAATCACTTACTATGTACCAACTGAAATATGACATTGTTTTGCCGTGTGATCAAAAATCTTTGCTCGATGGGTATAAAATAAATCACCATTAAGGTAAAACTGACATAAGAAAGGTAAGGATATCATTCTCTTTCGTCGTAACAAACTTCAAATGTCACTTAACCATCTTTAACCTATGCATAATAATCCCCTCCTACTAGTATAATAAAATCAGTAGACCTCTGATATTTGAGGATTAATATGAATCACACTTTACCACTAAAAGACCATTGCAAAATTGAAAGTGTCCAAATTTTAATCACAGGTAAGAGGCAACGTTGAGTATTTATGAACTTTTTTCCTTTTACCATGTAATGTAGTGGGCCTAGGTTACAGGTTTCGTCCTCCGAGGACAAGAAGGGTACCATACTACCACTAGAGCAAAGCTAATGTGGGTATACTATACAGCAATTATTAGCTATCTAGAAGTGATAGCATTATTTAACAATCTTCCTCCTCCATCTCAATTAGATGAACAAGATCCTCCTCATCAACAAAGTGAACAACATTCTTCTCCATCACACAATTCCAAAACCCATCTTGTTCCCAAAAGATTGAGCGAATTTGATATTGCTAATCTTCCACAAGACCCTGGGAAAAGAGTCTTCACGAGCTTTCAATGAAACTTGTTGAGATGGGGAAGTCTGAAACTCATGATCGGGTCTACTTGCTTTTGAAATTGGTGTTGGTTCTTCCCGTTGCAACTGCAAGTGTAGAAATAGTGTTTTCTAATATGACTCAAGTGAAAGATAAATTGCGTAATAGCATGGGAGATCAAATGTTGAATGATTGTTTGATTACTTATGTAGAGAAAGAAATGTTTTTGAATGTTAGCAAGGATGATATTATTAATCGATATCAAAACATGAAAACTCGTCGAGAACAATTGTAATATTTTCTAAGTACTATTTGGTTGTAATATGAATATTTTGCTTTTGGAAACTTTTATGATTTTTTTTAATGTATTGGTCATTATCGTATTGCTGATTTTCGTTAGTGTGACCAACCATTTTTAAATTCCTGGATCCGCCACTGACGACGAAGCCGCCAAGCCGGAGCCGGAGCCACCACCACCAGTCGCCAGTCGCCGACGCCCAGTGGCCAGTCCAGTCACTACTCACCACTGTCAGTGAGTTAATTTTTTCTAAACCCTAAGTTTTAATTTCATTTTTTCTTAGGTAATGTTTATCAATGTTTGGTTGTGATACTTGTGAATTTGTGATTATGGATTTATGAATTATGATTGAATACTTGAATTAGTTGAATTGATTTGTTGTTGGTTTGATCATGATTTATTTAGTTGATTTGTTGATTCATGTTTTAGGTTTATTTAGTTTCTAATTTTATAATTTGGAAGTTGTAAATATGAGTTGATTTATAATTGACTAGTTTGGTGTGATATGTTTATCAATTTAATTAGGAAATGTCAAGTGATTCACATTCACCTATGTAATTTTTATTTTTAGTTTATGTTTTTTTTTTCATTTCTCTTGGATTGTAAGACTATAAGCATTTTGGAATTTTGGATGTAGAACATTAAGTATTAAACAATTTGTGTTGTAGTGTTTTTTTTTTCTAAATGTTTTTTTCCGAATGCCCGACGTCCGGATTTTGTCCCCCCATTTTAAGAATCCTGGCTCCACCACTGCCAACAACCCCCATTTCTGCCCTCCATCTCTCTCAGTCTCCCTCATCTTATCATCACCATTGTTTTCATGCTAAAACCCCAAATTCGTTCGCAGAGGCTTTGAGTTCGATTCGAACCTCCATTGTAGGGTTTATATTTCAAATTTCACTCGCATCTCGCCCCATTCTTCACTAAAAGCAAGTAAGTGGCTCAAATTTGTTTTCTGTCTTTTCTTTCCGATTTCTGCTTGATTTTGTTCAAAAACTTGAACACTAGAATTCGAATTAGCCAATTAGGGCTTTTGATTGTTAGGATTTTGCAGTTTTTGTACTTCTGGGTTTTTTTATTTTTTCATTCTTCCTAATCTGAACTTTGAGATTTGAAAATTTGTTTTGCAGGTTATTTTTTGCCATAATTCTTTCGGTGTTTGGTATGATTTGTTGATGAGAATGAAGAAATCGTTTCGATAATCTATTTTCTTCCTCTCAAAAATCAAAATGAAGAAGAAACGAACCCAAGAATCCCAACTTCAATACGAACTAGGAACATGTTTGAAGCAAAACAATCTCACAAAAGCTATTTCTCTTTATGATTCAGCTCTTTCTCAAAACCTTCGTTTATCTTCTCACCACTTCAATGCAATCCTCCACCTTTGTTCTTCCCCTGATTCTCTCTCCTCACCAAACAAGGCCTTAGCTCTTGAAAATGGGTTCAGGGTTTTCCACCATATGCAATCCCACAACATCCCACAAACCGAGGCAACAATTACCCAGGTTGCCCGCCTTTCAGCTGCTAAAAATGACCCAGATTATGCTTTTGAGTTGATTAAATCCATGAAAAATAAAGGGGTTTTGCCAAAATTGAGGACTTATAGTCCTGCATTGTTTGGTTTCTGTGAGAATTTGAGGGTTGAGGAAGCATATGGTGTGGAGGAGCATATGAGGGGTAATGGAGTGAGGTTAGAAGAGGCAGAAGTGTGTGCCCTTTTGAGAGTTAGTGCTGAATTGGAGAGAGAAGAGAAGGTGTATGAGTATTTGCATAAGTTGAGGGGGGTGGTGAGGGGAGTGAGTGAGGAGGCGGCACACGTTGTGGAGAAGTGGTTTCGGGGGGAGAAGGCGGCTGAGGTGGGTGTTGAGGGGTGGGATGTTGGGAAGATGAGAGATGAGAGGGAGAGGTGTGGGGGTGGGTGGCATGGGAAGGGGTGGTTAGGGAAGGGGAATTGGGAGGTGAAGAGGGTGAAAATTGGGGATAGTGGGGGATGTTTTGGGTGTAGGGAGCGGCTTGTTTGTGTCGATGTTGATTGTGGGGAGACCGAGAGGTTTGCGCAATCGATTGCTAGTTTGGCTATGGAGAGGGAAGTCAAGTCTGATTTTAAGAGTTTTATGGTGAGTGTTAATGTTTGCTATATTGTTTAATTGATTATTACTTGTTTGATTGTTGGTTAATTCAGGTAAAAAGATTCCAAATTTTTGTGTGCAGGTTTGTTTGATGTCTTTTAGTCAATTGAAAGAATGTGATAGAAAGAGGGCCACAATGAAACAAGAGGACAATTGCCTAACAAGGGAAACTAGCAATAATAGTGATAGGTTTTAGCCTTTTGAATTATGTTGTAGGGAAGTAGAAGTAGAAGCTAGTGAGGCGTGGTTTGACTAAGTGAATATTACTGAAGTTATATACCATCTGCTGCAAATTATATTAGCTTAACATGAAGAAGTTATTGAAAAGTATGCTAGTGTTATAGTTATAAGTACCACTCTGATAAAACTGTTAGAGAAGGGCAATATTCATCACACTTATGAACTGAGAGGTGTTGTGCATTGTCTGTATGTGAACTATCGTCACAATTGCTAACGTTTTTGATATTTAGTTAAATGGAAAACGTGTTGGAATGATCGGAGAGGGGTATTATCGTAAAACAATGGATGATAATATCCATGGAAGAGATAAAAGTGTGTAAGCAGATAAGTACTAAAAACTATAAACTTTCTAAAGTTCTGTCTGAGAAAATGACTAGTACTTTGAACAAGCTAATGGTAGCCTTGACTGCAAATTGTCAGAGAAGTAATGCTGCTTTCGAGTAGGATTAACATGAAGAAATGAGCTTTTAGTTGCTTTTCACTACTATATTCACCTAACAATTGAGTAATACTTTTTAGCTTGAAGAACCACATCAGAAATTCTCGTAGCATTTTTGTAACAATATCTGTTATAAATTGTAGCTGGTTATATAGAATAGGTATGGGGAACTGAGAAGCATTTTGCCTTCCCAGTATATGCATGTAAGTAACTGGTGAAAATTTCCATCACAATTGCTGAAGTTTTTGATGCAAATCCTGACATACTTGAGCTATTGACATTGAAGACTCTAAGCATCTTTTTATTTTATTTTTTCTTACTGGTCATGTTTCATTGCGCTAATGCAGGAGTGGATTGATAAGCATGCTGACTACGAGGCTATAATAGATGGAGCAAACATTGGGCTCTACCAACAGAATTTTGCTGATGGCGGATTCAGTATTTCCCAGGTGATTAACTTTACTTTGCTTCCTGTTATTTTCTGTTCCTTTTCCTTTGCTCTTGCATTCAGTTTGTATACGAAATGAAACTAATTTTATTTCTTTATTGTTTTTTCGTCATGGAAATTGTAATAGAGCAGCTGGAAGCTGTAGTAACGGAACTGTTTAATAGAAATAAGAAATGGCCTTTAGTTGTCCTGCACAATAAACGTCTACGGGCTTTTCAAGGGAGTCCTTCCAATCAAAAACTGCTTGAGGAGTGGTTAGCTCAAGGCACGCTCTATGCAACACCTAGTGGATCAAATGATGATTGGTGAGGACTTACAGACCTTTTTCTTTTTCTTGTGGTTTCCTGTCATTGCTTTTCTAATTTGACTGAGCATGATCTATCTTATGGTGTATCACAATGGAATTTTCATTATACTGAGTATGTCTTCAGGTATTGGCTCTACGCTGCTGTAAAGTTTAAGTGTTTGCTTGTCACAAATGATGAAATGCGTGATCACATATTTGAACTCCTTGGAAGCAGTTTTTTTCTTCAGTGGAAAGAAAGGCATCAAGTATGCACTGCTTATCTCTGATTCTCTGTGTTCAGTGTCTTAGTTCCCAATTTCCAATAATGTGCATTTTGGCTGATAATGGGACTGCTGAGAAAAGGGAAGCATGGTTATGATCTGGTTTTATTGATTTCCCTTGGATATTGTCTGTACTACCCAAATAGGACAATTGACTGAAACTTTACTTCTCCCAGTCTCTATACTCTTGCCAGTTGTGATTTCATTTTGTTGAGGAACATTTCCTTAGTTAAGACTTCTCCTTTAGTTTGATGTATTCATTTTAGCTTGCTGTTTTCTGTAAAGATGGGTTTTTGTCTTTTCAATTCTTGATCTAGTTATCTTATTCATTATGATCATACCTGTGCTTGTGCAAATAAGATAAGAGGAAGATTTTGTGTTTGTGTTGGCTATGCAATTATGGTTGATTGATGTTTTGACCTAAGGTGAGTCAGATTCTTATGCTGTTTGGGTAATATGTAATATAGTGACTTGTTCAATGTTTGACAACCTAACCATAAATTGGTGTGCTATAATCTAATAGGCATAGCGTTTCTATATATGCCTTATTGCTAATTCTTTGAACATGGTTGTGGTAATTTGGGCTGGAAGGGTATTAGGTTACCTACTTATGGAAGGGAGGGCAAATGACGAAGCGAAGAAATGGATAAATATATACACTGAAGAATTCCCAAGATAATCTTCTAAAAAATTTATGCTTTGAACTACTTTTTTCTTGGGCTTCTAGTCTAGTTTGAAGCTGAAACGTGTTTTATTGTGCTGATCCACGTGTTACCCTGTAGTCTGTGTTGACATGGCATTTATATCATTATATGTGAACTTTGTGCATCTTGAAGTTTCTTTTTCCTCATTATCTTCACACATGTTTATTCTTTTATATGACCCTATTATTTCAATTTGCAGGTCCACTATACACTTTTCAAAGGAGTTCCAAACCTTAAAATGCCTCCAACATACTCCATTCTTATTCAGGTGCCTATTTTATATCTCTTCCTTTTTTCTTTTTTTTTGATGGCCTTGTCCATAGTATCTTTGTTAACCTTCATGTCTGATTTGACAAGTAAGAGCGAATAAGTGGGATATGGGAACAGTTGGGTTGGTAAAGTTGTCCTTCTTGGTTTGCGGGATCTTGTGGTTCTTTGTTGCTCATTTAAGAATGTTGAAGCAATCGTGTAAATCTGCTATGGTTAAATTGGTTTTAAGGCACTATATAGCTCTATAAGTCACACCATACAAGTTTGAAGGTTCTTTTGAAAGGTGTCTTTATGAGCTACGAAGGACCAGGAGGACTCGTTGTTCATACTTAGATTCAAGATTTTGAGAATAAGTAGGTCAATTTAGAGATGCGTTCTTTAGGATCTTTTATGTGTGCTTTTGGTGAATGGATGTTGGGAAACTTTTGAGTCTCACCATACAATTTGTTAGACCAAGCACTCTAGATTGGTACCTTATGCAAAACCAAGGAACTAAGTGGGTACTTAGATGTAAAAACATTTGAATCGAGTAATTTAGTCATTATCGTTATGGATTTTGAGTTGTAACCTAAGAACACCCCACAATTAGAAGATGCAATATGAGCTAAATGAGAAATTAAAGTTGATTTCGAGAGTGTAATGGCCTTGAGAATGCCAAGTGGAAAATGTGAGTAGCTTGTGTCTGGATTCAAGGAGCCTCTTGAACCTAGGGTTGGAGCCTTTTGGCTAGTGTGATGTGCATGTTGACAAGTAATAATGTGGGATCACATTGTTGTATGATGAGGATTAATGTTTGGAGTTTGGACACCTAAAGTTCCCAAGGTTAAATAGACTTTAAGTCTTCATTATGAAGCCTAAAAAAGGCTTGCTGGTTATGAAAGAAAGGCACATCAATTACAGTTTGCTAAAAGCAATTTTGGAGGGGGGGGGGGATTGCCTTCCAAATCATTTAAACATAGGAAGTATTTAGTTTATCAAAGAGGGAGGAAGCTAGATCTCTCTTATTCCCTCCCCCCCACCGAACCAAATACTCAAGCAATAGAAAGCGTATCTCCAATCTCTTTGACTCCCTCCATTGCCCCTTTTCTCAAATACCCTCGCATAAAGACATTGAAAATGTTGCTTCTGTTCTAGGTAACTTGACCAAGATTTGTAGAGGATATAAGAAGGGTCGTATTACTTTGAGATTGATGCTATGTTATAACTTAATATGCCACTTGTCAAAAGTTTGGTATCGCATATGTCAACTTTGAGTGGACATAATCAAATAATACCAACGGTCAAAGGCGTGTTTAGAAGACCATGAAAGGAAATCTTAGCATCATTTCATGATAGAGGGAGTACCAATTAATAAAAATTAAAGATTTGATGCTAGAGTTTGATAAGTGCTGTCAAAAACTAAATATCTCGTCCTTACAACAATAATACTTTATTTTTGACAAGAATAATACTTTTGAATAAGCAATTGTAATCAAATGAAATAAAGTAGCTCAATAAAAGAACTCATACCCATATTAGCTTGCGGGGAGGTTAGAATAAGATGAACTTTCTTGTAGTACTTTTTTGAGCATGAAAGGTAGCTTTTAATAGAGTAATGTTATTATCTAATGCTTATTTCATAGTATTTTCTTTAGTTCGTGATAATTGTCATAATGCAAATAATCTATGCACCTTCAAGATAGTTTTGGCAACAATACTATTTTTAATAAATAATAATGAACGACGAACAAAATAATACTCAATAAGCGATATCGCTGCTTAAATTACATTTGGCATCTTAATAATCTTTCTTCGTAGGGATCTAGAGGTTTGGTGGAACTAACTAGAACCAAGGATAAGTAGAGGAAGATTTTGAGGGGTATTTGGACCATTTGAAATCTTAAAGATATGACGACCTTGGTAGCCCAAACAAGAGGAAGGAGTACTCATGTTATGGAAGAACTAAAGGGATGACGTTAATAGTCAACTTTTAAGTGCCTAAGTGTTGGTCCCAATAGCTAACATCTTAAGTCTCAAGTACACCAAAGGTTTATATATCTTGGCCATTTTAAGGATGAGTTAGTGTTAAGATTGTAACCCACTAACCCTACTTCATTCTGCAGCGAACTACATTCTCGATCATGTTGATGTGTCCAAAGTGTACAATACAAATACTATTAGTCATGCACAAGGTTGATTTTATACTGAAATGAGGGGAAAAGGTACTGATTTTGGTTTATGCCATTAGAAAAAATTGGGAAATGTGAACAGAATGGTGCTGGCTTTTGTGGATAATCTGCTGCAAGCCTGAGTGTTAGATTCTGTCTTATACTCTTATCTACATTGTATATATTTATTGTCTTCTAAGCTTGTCTCTGTTGAACCATAGGGGTGGTGTAATTCAAGTAGCATGCTGATTGTGTGCTAGTTTCTTTCCACTGGTTTAATAATATTGAATAATAATATTGAATAAGCCTCTTGTTGAAGTATTGATATCTAAAGGCAAAGCCTTCACACCCAATTTAAGATGTTTTTGCGGTTACTCACTGAGGATTTGATCTTTTAATGTGATGTGCTTATTTAATTGTCTACATGAGTTAATTAAACAAATATTTTTCTTGGGAAAACCCTTCAAACGTCTCTCATCCTCTTGTGGTGCTAGGCACTCTTGAAGTCGTAACTCTTCTGGCACTCCTTTTTCTTAGAGACAAGAGTGCCCAGTTAGTTCTAGCCTGCCGAAGTCGGACTGTGACTCTAAGCCCACATAGAATCAGCTATATAAAAGTTATTACAGGGGCCTTCTTGAAAGTTGCCTTCCCGTGTCTCTCTGATGCTAATAGATAAGGTCTTGGAAGCAAAACTTTGACCATGTTTATGGAACAGTGGTGTCTAATTATGTGTTGAGGAGAATGGCATGAAATGATGACACTATCATGGTGCTTCAGAGTTTAGGCTAATGATTCATGCATAAAGTTATAAATTTATGTGTGACCTCTTGATGGATTATTTTACATTTGCAATGTCTGAGGTTGAAGGGTTTTTAGAAGGAATTGCTCGAGGATTCTTCTAGGAGAATTGAAGGCATATGGAATATAGCTTTAGAAGGATGCTATATGAGTGATAGAAGGGCTGTGTTAAAATTTGCAGTTTGAGAGCTCAAGAGACTTGGGTACCAAGTGTCAGGGACACTGAAGCAAAGATCTAAATGAAGTTACTCTGTCCCTACAAATATGATTCTGTAAACGCGCCATATGAGTGGTCTGGGAGATGGGATGGCCATATGAGAAAGATGCGAAAGGTTGATCATTAAGTGATCTTTGTAAAGTGTTGCTTTGTAAGGAATATAAACTATATAGTCTCAAAAGCATCATTCCTGAGCCTACAAACCATATTTCATAGGTGCACAATCATTATGAGTGATCTAGGAGACATTGGACATGGAAGGAAATTGCGAATGGATGATCCTCAGGAGTGTCATTATCGTACATAAGTTGCAGTCTAAGGGATATCGGGTTTTGCTACCAATATCTATGGTTTATCGTAGTTAGCACTTAG
Organism: Beta lomatogona; assembly: GCA_947646795.1. Classification (NCBI taxonomy): domain Eukaryota; kingdom Viridiplantae; phylum Streptophyta; class Magnoliopsida; order Caryophyllales; family Amaranthaceae; genus Beta; species Beta lomatogona. The sequence continues at coordinate 1,518,459 of CANSNZ010001029.1, read as the reverse complement.
ACCAAGTTCGACTAGCATTATTGCTAAGATAATATTGATGTGCTCCCTATACCTAAGGATTTTAGGTACTCTGACATTCTTACCCTTACTAACAAAATGTATGACAGAGAGCTAGTAAAGGTCAAAATGTCGGTATACCTTGTGGAGAACGGTGAGGTGAATAGCCTTTTTTTTTGTTTTTTGTTGGTTGAAGTTCATTTGTATGTAATCTGGATTTGAGTGGCTCAAAATTTATAGGTAACTGTTTTTTTCGCTCTGCAGGAATCCGAGAGAGGATCTTGGCACATCCCAATAGCCAATGAAAACGCAGACGAGCTCTCGAGGAGTTGGCTTTGCATCACTAGACCAAGTAGCTTCAGTTCTAACTCATCCAGCTCTGGTGAAATAATGCAGAAAAATACATTTACCAGATGCAATAATGTTGGCCAAGATTCTCGACACCGTTTGGAAAATGGTGTTTCATCACTAACTGGTAAAAGGAAGGAGAGAGAAGTGTCTCCTTCAAGGCAATATTAGTTCGTGTCGGTTGCAGACGTCTTCCTTTTTCCACCTTCATTGCACGGCTCCTTGTGCTTCTCCATGGCTATGGAACATATACAATATACAAGACTCACTGAGATTATGTAAAATGTACTATTATCAAAATTTTGCTAATGTTACGCAGCCAAAATTTTGACTTTGTTTTATTATGTACTAATTTGGCTCTATATTTATTATTTAAGAAATTCTTAATAGCAATGTTCTTGAGTCTTGACACTACGGCCCTGTCCTTTTGGACTTATTTTCAGTCAATTTCAGTTCAGTTAATTTAATTTCAGTTCAGTTAAGTTTAACTTAATAATAATAATAATAATAATAATAAATAATAAATAATAAATAATAAATAATAAATAATAAATAATAAATAATAAATAATAAATAATAAATAATAAATAATAAATAATAAATAATAATAATAATAATAATAATAATAATAATAAATAAATAATAAATAATAATAATAATAAATAATAATAATAATAATAATAATAATAATAATAATAATAATAATAATAATAGTAAATAGTAAAGAATAAATAATAAATAATAATAATAGTAAATAATAAATAATAATAATTATAATAATAATAAATAATAATAATTATAATAATATTATTAATAATCATAAATAATTATAATAATAAATAATAAATAATAAATAATAAATAATAATAATAATAATAATAATAATAAATAATATTAATAAATAATAATAAGAATAATAATTAATAATTATAATAATTATAATAAATAATAATTATAATAATTTTAATTTCAGTTTAGTTAATTTAATTTAATTTTAGTTCAGTTAATTTAATCTAATTTAATTTCAGCCAAAAAAAATTCAAAAGAATAGGGCCTACAACAGTATTACTAATTCGAAGAGAGTTTAGTCTTATTGAAGATACGTGAGCGCGCTGTCATGTGGAGTGTGCATATGCATGCCGACTCAAGAATTCACTATTTTTTTTTTGAATTGTTTAATGAGTGAATAAAATTGTAATATTTTGACTCCATTTTTTATATATTACCAAAATCAAATGTGGTATATTATTCTGAACTTATTTTGTATGCCGAAGAAAATGAGGAAGTCCAATGATAAACCTATGATTCATATTCTAGTAGTAGCAGCAATATGATTCGCAGAAGTATGAATCATGTTTTTGTAATTTTTGGTTTACTATTTTGTTCTTTGATTTTATCTTTGTCAAAGAAAAAAAAAAAAAAAAGTATCACGAGCTTTCCGTAGTTTCCCCTTGAGGGGGACAAATCTTGTTCATCTTAGGAACAAACTTTTGTCACTTCATAAACAACATTAGTAATTTCTTATACATTTGTTATCTGTTATACAACATTAGTCATTTCTTATATATTTGTGATTTATTAAATAATATAATTATTTCATTAAACAATATTAAGTTTATTTTTCTCTTTTAACTTTTTAATTTTTCTCTAGTTGTCATTATTTATGGTTCACAAACAATATGAATAGCCTAAACTCGGAATATCTTGAAGTATTACACACACACACACACACACACATATATATATATATATATATATATATATATATATATATATATATATATATATATATATATATTGATTTGGTAAGATGAATAACATATGGGCTGCCCTCGCACAGGGCCCAACCCAGAGGCTCAGATACCTGGAAGGAGGGGGAGTTGTAAGGGGAATTCTCCTCCAAGTGCCCCTCACTTGGTGGGATTCGAACCCCTGACCTTAAGGTCATGAGGTGGAATTCCTACCAAGTGAGTCAAGCTTAGCTTGGTGTATTACATATATATTTGAATTATGAAATTAAACCGTACTTGCCCTCTAGAATTTTTGGAGGGCAAATGATACATGGATCTAATAATAAACTTATTAATATAATATCAATAATGGTCCAAAAAGACAGGTTAAATATTTTTTCCAAGTCTCTTGGACCCTAGAACCACCTAGCAAATTACATATATTAGGCCCTAAACCCCAAATCTAAAAGCCACATAACTGGTAACAAATTCACCTTTTTTCTAAAGTATAAATCATAACCAAATAGCTTTGGTTTAATCACTTGGATCAATTTTTCTTCTTCCCATTAATCATTGTTGTTTTTGCTGCTAATTGTTTCACTTGAAGACATATTTAACTAAACCAGGAAGATGAATGTTCATGAAGTAGTCTGCCCAATCAACAGCCTTGGGATCAAAATAGAATATATCTGTCTCCACTCCTCTTTCTCTTGCTGCTACCCTTAACTTCTCTGCGTTGCTGTCATCATATCTACAATTACATTTTACAAGGTCTTGTTAGATTTCTCTTAAAACAAATTTGTGCAACATATGATTGTTATTATATATACTACCCCGCCTGGATTTAATTGTCGTGTTACTAGTTTAAATTATACTGTTCATGTGACGATAAATTTCCTGATAAATTAAAGGGAGTAGCGTAATACTTCATTGGTTTTTTTAACTTGTAATCAAGTAGGTTCACTCACAAATTAAGAAAAAGGAGAGAGGACGTAGGTTGGTAAATAACGAATTTTCTCACACAAATGTACTATATAGGACAACTTCATTTTCATTTAAGAAAATTGTTGCAAGTATTATGAAATGGTAGAAGTGTAATTGCATGGTAAATTATGTACGGAATTAATATAGGTGAACTTACATGCCCTTGAAGAACAAATAAGGTCTGTAAATTTCTATCAACCGCATCACATGGTTGATCCTCCTTGTTTGTTCTATGAATGTGCCTTTGAAGGATTGACAAAACGCGACATTTGCTATTTCTAGGGCCTATGGTGAAAATAAAACCCAATGCAAACACCAATTTGATAAATTATATTATTTCGAAAAATATATATATACTTCATTCGTTCTGAAATAAATAAAACGTATATACTTCCTTCGTCCTGAAATAAATGAAACGCTTCTCTCAAGAAGCTCTCACATAAAAGAGAAAATTAAAGCGTTTCATTTATTTCAGAACAGATGAAGTATATATATAATCTTGTATAGAACGAGTATAATGTGTTACCTTCAAGGGAAGTAGGTAATGAAGAGTAAGGTATCTCTTGAAGCTAGCCATGGATCCTAAGACCCTAACATGGCCAACAATGACAGGTTTACCATCCTTGTTAATCCAAGGGTATCGCTTGAAATACTTGTATGCCACCTCCTGCAGAGTTGTTAATGTAGTTGGATTTTTCACTGATGATCCAATTTGGTAGATCCTTGGATTCCCTGTTTGATTTGCATGAGCCATGGCTGCTACTATTATTGCATTGGCTACCATATCAGCTGGAATCTACACAAATTCAAATATATGTATACATTTTGATATTATTACGTTATCATATTAATTAAGTAATTAGAATTCTAATTAGTCTCGTTAGAAACTTCTGCTGGACACATGTTGAGCTTACGTAGAAATTTTTTTTTTTTTTTGTTCAATAAAGATAATTGGTCCGAAGACCAACCCCTGCTAGGCTACTAGCCTGCAGGGCACACCAGCTCATTGGCTGGGTAGAGGGGATTTATAGCCACAAGCAAACATTTTTACACAAACTCACCAAATTGGGGAGTGATGAGAGTCAAACACCCGACCTTGCGGTTGGGAGGTGGGAGCACCAACCATTGGGCTCCCACGAGGACCTCGAGCTTACGTAGAATTTAGCAATGTTGTAAAGTTTATCTATAATTGTATGTGTGGACCAACATCTTATATACTTCATTTGTTCTGAAATAAGTGAAGCGCTTCTCTCAGAAAGCTTTAAAGTCTTACATAAAAGCGAGAAATATTTCACTTATTTCAGAACATAAGAGTATGTTTTTAAGATACCATGTTTTTATATAAGGTTATTTATAAAAAAATCTGATCCGATTATTCTAATCTCAATACTCGAATTTTTAACCTACCACATCAGCAATTGAGTCAGGGTCACCCAGGAAGCATGGCAACCTCCCTTTACCATAAGCAACAGCTAAACTGTCAATAGTCCTGCAAAAATTATGTAACAAAACTAAGTATTATTTTGTCAAAATTCAGTTACAAGTAATATGGAAACTTTAAAGCTAGTAAAAATATAAATATAGAAGGGAGAAATTAGTTATACCTAATACCTTCAACCCAACCAGGGATAGGTTCTTTAAAAGTGCTGGTTACAATGGTAGGACGAATGATGACAAGAGGAATGTCTCCTTTTTCATGCAATAGCACCATCTCCCCTAGTGCCTTTGTAAATACGTAAACATTTGGCCATCCCCAATGTTTTGATCTGGTTCATCAATTTGTGAAGAATTAGAAACACAAAAATTTTAACATATAGTTCATTGCAACCGCCAGTTTAATTTCGTTGCGGATAGTATGGCTAAGGCATGTAGGAGCATGGATGCGGCTAGTTTTGTAACTAGGATTTTCCCCACCCCCCCTAGTTATTGTGTTGAACTCTTATCGATGGATTGTAATCGTTTTAACATTATTAGTAATGAATGAATGATTGTCTTTGTTTATAAAAAAAAAAAAATTGTCTAAACACACAAAATCTTGTATGAGATAGACATAAATACCCTATTGTCAGAAGAAGATGATTTTACTATTCTAATAGGTGAACTTTAAAATATGGAAAAGATCTAACTTGGTTGAACCCACTAAAGTTTCACTCCTATATGATCTATATAAGCCAGGTTTATAATGTTTTAGTAATAGATAGTTAGAGATTTTAATGGTCGAAGTTGTGTAGTGGCAAACGGACAAGTCAAAATGGAGTATATATTAAAAATAGAAGGAGTAATACAATTTTGCTTTTTGTTTACTTTTACATGCATAATCTGAATGTAGACCACAACCTTGGAATTGTAGAGAGTTGATAATTAGTAACTTATATTAAAAACATTTTGAATAAGTAAAATGTATTGATTTTTACTTTTACATTAAAAACACAGATTAAATTCAATTTTATAGGCCAGATTCATTGAAGTGGGAGGAAACATAAGGGGAATTCTACTCTCGAAATATCTAATGGTGGGATCTGAATGTGAAAATCCTACTTCTGTATATACCTCGCAACTATGGTGTCGTACGTAGTTAGGTTACCCATGAATGTTGTGCACAAAAAGATAATCTTGTAAGTTGCGAGGGCATTATAATAGTGGCAAAGGTTTGTGTTTCATGAACTCAACGCCATGGGATTTAAATTCTAGCGTACACTAGGGCACTTTCGTGTTGAGACTTTATTTTGTCCGATTCCCTTAACCCTAAAAGGTTAGGCACATTAATATTGGCCTGAGGGATTTTAATAATTAATCAAATCATTCACTTTGCTTACATTAAAAGAAGTACATTACACAACAAATTGAGACAACCACAATTTTATTAGGACAACCAGATAACTTGTAAGAAATTTAGGAGATCAAGTGAGAATGTAACCTACTTTAAGAAAAAAAATATAGACGATAAACCATTTAATTAGTTTTTAAAAATTCAAGGATAACCAAGGTTTTTGGTACAAAAATACATACTAGTACTTTAATAGTAATAGATTTGTGATTTTGATTAAAAAATAACACTTACATCATCTAGCTAACTAGCTTAGCTAGCAAAGTTTTGAACAGTGATATTCAAATTTTAAGATCGAATCTCATTTAAATTATTTCGCTTAGTGGCTCTCATATATAACAAAAGAAAACAAAAAATGGTTATTTTTTAATAGTAATAGATTTGTGATTTTGATTAAAAAATGGTCTCGATACTAATACACGTACACTCGAGTCTTAAGGCAATAATTATTTGGTGAAGATTTTTCTTAAGGGATATTTCCTCGGGTACCCCTGAGATTTGGCGTAATTCCCAAGATACCTCCCACATTTGGGGAATTCCTCAAATACCCCTGAGGTTTATGTTTGGGGATAAAATACCCTTATTATGGACGGAACCCTAACGCCGTTAGGTTTTCCGTCCATAGTATCCCCAATTTTCTTTCTCCTCCCATTCCCCCACCCACTGCCAACCCCCCTCCCCCATCCAGCGGCCGACGGCCGACGACCACCACATACTCTGGCACCGGCGACCCAACCCCCTCCCTTCCCCATTCCCGATTCCCTCACCCCCGGCGTTGGCGCCAACAACAGAACAACAGAACAGCAGCACCCTAGGGTGGTTTCGAGGGTGGGTTTAAGGGTTTGGGGGCGACGTATCTGGGTGGGGAAGGGGAGGGGGTCGACTCACGATGGGGACAAGGAAGGGGGGCCATTTCCGATGGGGGGGAGGGGGTGGTGTCGGGGTGGGGTGGGGGAATCGAGAATTGGGGAAAGGGAGGGCTAGGATGGGGTGTCGAGGGTGGGGGAAAGGGAGAAGGTGGGGTCGCCGACGCCAACACCGGGGGTGCTGCTGTTCTGGTCGGCGAAGGAAGGGGGTAGGGTCGCCGGTGCCGGAGTGGGTGGTGATCGCCGGCAGTCGGCCGCTGGTTGGGGGAGAGGGGGTTGGCAGTGGTGGGGGAATGAGAGGATAGAGAAAATTGGGGATACTATGGACGAAAAACCTTACGACGTTAGGGTTCCGTCCATAGTAAGGGTATTTTAGCTCCAAACACAAACCTCAGGGGTATCTGAGGAATTACCCAAATGTGGGGGGTATCTTGGGAATTACGCCAAGCATCAAGGGTACCTGAGGAAATTTCCCTTTTCTTAATAGTACATTTTTTTATCAGTAATAGAATAAAAAAAACATTATCTTCACTTTTTCAAGTTGGTACGCTAAATTCAACCAACCATTCCCTGAAAAATAACACTGAATTAATCGTAATCAACCATTCTTTCTATGTTTCTGCCATCAACACTATACTTAATTTCCAATAGTCCATATGAATTCATTTAATATTGTTTTTTTTCTTTGTTGAATTTATTAAATAGTCGGCAATAATGGGGTTGTACTTGTTAAAGCACACAAATCTAGATTCAATTGACCTATGTCTGATCACTGATGTCTCTTGTTGCTATCACCCTTATCACAACTAATTTCAGATCGTGATGCCTATCACTTAATATACTTTATAGATAAGAATAGTTGATTGATGAGCCTAAACTTTCTCTTCGCAATTCCTCAAATTATTAATGCGACGTAGTACTATTCTTTCCCCACTCTCAGTCTGTATCTAAAACATTGCTCTATTAATAAATAATAAATAGCATGATTTTCAATTAATTGATGCGTAGATATGTGACTTGAAACTTGATCCCAAGATCTCTTGAATCGAAGGTGATATTAATACCACTAGGTCATCACTTGCTACTGATCTTTAAGCGATATATAATTTGTATTAGGTAAACATATTATCTATTAAGTGCGTGATACCATAATAGTAATAGTGTAAGTGTATAACTAGTAATTAATTACTAACTAGTTTTTAGTCCCGGGCTATGCCCCGAGTACTTATATATGTCATTTATTAGTATTTTATATTGAAGTTATAACACCAAATATTACTTGGTTTAGTGGTTAAGAGTTTAAGACATTAGTACACAAGCTTGAGGTCATGGGATCAAATCTTATACCATGCATAATTTAATATTTTTATTGTACATGGAGTACATGAAGTCAAAACTCTAAGGGACAACGCCACGTGACACAGTTCCTTGTTGATGAACACCTTTTAATATATTAGTATAGATTAGATCAAATGGAGCTTGATTTGCATACCTTTCAAGGCCCAAGTCCCTCATAGTGAACTTAATAGTTTCTTGAGTGGCTCCCTCAGCTTGGAGCTCCTCTAATTTGCCCTGAATAAGTCTCTTCTCCACTTCAATGTCTAAACCAGGTCTCCCATTTAGTGAGTCACCCATGAAGTAAGGACTCTCCTTTACAAGCCCAGCCGTTTCACCAGATACATAAGCTGAAAATTATGCACCATTAATAATCATGATTACCATTGATCTAATAAGGATCAAATACTTCATAAACAATATATGGAAAAGACCATGATTATAAATATTGTAATCCAATTTTATGCACAATTTTGTACACATGAATAATAATGTCATATGAATGTAATGTAAGGGAGGATAACTTTGTAGATCCTGATACATTGTGATATGAGAGAAAATAAAGTATAAGTAACTACATGAATACCATCTAGTTAACTAGCTTAGTTAATAAAGTTTTAAACAGTGATATTCAAATTCTAAGATCGAATCTCATTTAATTTAGTTCGCTTAGTGGCTCTCATTTATAACAAAAGAAAGCAACGAGCACAGAATGGATTGCTACAAACCCAATAAAATTAACATGGCATAAATAAAGATACTGTTTAGTACTAAGTACTGACCAGTTGATACTTGGATGAGCACCTTCAAGTTGGTGCATTTCTTAGCAAAGTCCAATACATATTTAGCTCCAAAAGTGTTGAGATACAACGAGATGTCATACCTACGGCAAATTGTTGTAAAAGAAAAGAAGCAACATATTTTTCTCAGCTCTTTCTTATCAGTATAGATGAAAACCGGGCTATCTAGGAAAAATAACGTTACACTTACAGGTGGGTAATTTACTCATTATAGATAGACACTTTTTTACTATTACCTTAGATCCAATGGATATGACAAGTACGTAGTTATTTTACTTACTTACCTGCCCGGCCCGGCCCTTTTTTTTAAAACTTATGGATCCTTATATAGGACAATTATCATTTAGCGTATAAATAGCAAGTTCATAATGAGAGGTCAATTAGCCAACATATGTACTCCTCGAGTGTTACACTGTATGATGATAATAATAATATATATATATATATTATATATATATAGGTATTAATATTATTAAATGCTAAGTGTACCTTTCATCAAAGTTGGTGGTTGCAGCTAGGTTAACGATAACATCAATGTTCGTCCATAATTCTTCCTTAAGATTTAATTCTTTAATTGCCAAATCTTCACAAGTAATGTCACCTGGCACCACAGTAACCTTTTCTGATATGAAGGAATTGAATTTTGCACCCATCTTTTGCTTTAGAACTTTGAACAAGTCTTTTGCAATCACCTAATCGAAATATTAAAACAAAAGTATAATTAGTAATATTGTAAAGATGATTAATTTGTAGTGTAATGGCCTTGTTTGGCCAAATTTGTGTTGTATTTCTTTCATGTATATGGGGGTCCTACATATATAGTAGGTTTAATTTGACCATTATTGATGGAAATTGGTTGTATTGTTGCTTTTTGGAATCAATATATTTGATTACCAAAATAAATTAAGAAAAAAAGAGCGAGTGTAGTTTGGTCATGACTCATGACTTAGTTTTTTTTTCCGAATTTAATCATTTTCTTTACTTATTTTAGGATTTGGAAATAAGGATAAAAGCAACAAGAAACATATTAGGAGGTGTATATTTTTTCTGCCAAGTCTATGAGTCCGACTTTGAATTATGCTCTCATTGTATAGGAAACTAGTATTTTGGCCCGGGCGATGCGTCGGGTCAGTTACATTATCAAATATAGTATTATACATAAATTTCATAATTGATTTTATTAGCTTTTGTAATATTTTGTCTAGTACGTAATTGGAAAATGGAAATTATGGCATGATGAGTTGTTTAAAAAAATTCTAAGGAATTGGAAACAAAAATAACAATTTCAATAGATTAGGGTAACAGAATGTTATTACTTGATAAAATTGTTAATGATCAAAAAGTTTGTCTAGGTCTTTATAATTACATATAATTAGAAGACTTTATTATGTTTTATTTTGAAACATTAAGCATTGAAATTGAAGTGGATTAGTGGTTAAACACTCACATTTCATTTCTAAGGTCTTGTGTTTGAATCCTAGTAACTATACATTGTTAATATTTTTAAATGAGATTATAAACATGTGTATTAGAAGCTTGAGAACAGTGTCACGTGGCACCACGCCTTTAAATATATTTGTATAGATGAGATAAATTGTCACGTATGAGTATATTCAACTAAAGAGGTTTAATTTTTGTTTTTGACAGGAACTAAAGAGGTTTAATTAGACCTTTGAGTTTTCAGAGTAATAATAATGATTTATAATTGATTTACCTAATATGTCCTTAAATGTAGTGATAAGCAAATCAGTCTAAGAAAGAATGCAGTGATTAAATATTATAAAGATTTTTGTTGCATCATTTATTATGAGTGGCTAAGAGTTAGGGACACTTAAGTTCATATAAATAAGTAAATTCGGAAAAGATGGAATGTGTAGTGGATATCATTGAATAAAAATGTATATTAGTGGAAAGATTTTTTTGGAAAACTTGATGATCATATCCCAAAATGAAAAAACACTTGATATAAATTACTCCCTCCGTTCTATAATATAGTGCTCACATTCCTTTTTTAGTGTCCCAAAATGTTGTGCCTATTTTCTTTTTTGTCAATTTATTTGGACTAAATTATCCTTAATTTCTACACAAACTTTCCAAAATACCCCTACTTTTCTCTCAAAACATGTGACCCAATTTATTGTTTTACACCATTCCAAGAAACATTTATTGCTTTTTGATTTTGTTTAAAGGAAAAAGAATATAAATAACTAGTTTCAATACAAAAGTATCAAAAAAGCACTTCATTAAATATATTTTTTTGGAAATCCTACCACTCATTCAATTTTCCTTAATTCCCGTGAAAAATGAGAAGTAAGTACTATATTATGGGACGGAGGAAGTACTATGTAAAAATAGAAGGGCATGGAGATGTGATAAAATTCAAACACGCCGTACTATTCAATGGTATAGGCAATTAACCTGTAGAAAGGACCACATATATAATATATCCAACCATGTGGCCTGAAGTAATGTAATTTCTTCTATTTCCTTATATACTTCATATAAATTTGCATAAATTGGGAGCAAATTTTTTTTTTTTTGGGCATATGACTTGTATAGTGGTACTACTAATAATTCTAAATCATTAAGTTAGAAAGTTATGGAAGCCAACTACCCTTCTCCACAAAGATCTATACAATTTTTGTCGTACTAAAGATATTTCAAAAACAATCATATAAGTATGCAATTTCTACAACATAAATAAAATTTAGTAACAGCATCATGCTAAAATAGACGAGGAAAGCTGAAAAGTCTGTTGTTTTTCTCCATTATTAGAATATTGTACCAAAATAGAAAGAATCATCATCTCCCTTGATGAGTTCTAATTAAGTCTTGTAGATGGTCTTCCATTGTTATAAATATATAGATAGATTAAGGCAACTTACAAAATGTTTTGATGTAGATATCATATGACCTTTAATAATGAATTAATTTTAGTTCAAGAATATTAGGGTTTTGACTTTTGATCACTCATATTGGTCTTGCTTTCAAGAAAATGATATTACATTAATGAACTGTTTTAGAATAAGATTTAACATAGAAAAAAATTATTGAATAAGTACACTACATACATCTATTGACCATGTGTAGTAGTAGAAATTGATAAGCAAGAAAAAGAAAAAGGAGCACAATGTGTATGTTGATCTTTAATTAACAAGTAAGCTAAGCTAAATTTAGAAGAAATTATACCTCATTTTGCAATCTTAGTGAAGCTGACTTGTTGTCAGCAGCCCTTAGCAGAAGATAGACCTTCTTCACATTTGGTTGAGACCTTAGCACTTTCTCTGCAAATACTACAAACCCAAAACAACACCATTTATTTACCGTTAAAAAGTTTGTACGTTTTCTCGTTGTCAAAAAAAAGATTAGACACAATTACGTGACCTAAATAAATACTACACTAATTAGAAAACCAGATCAAAATGAGGATTGAAATATACATCTTAAACCTGGAAGTTTGACAGGTCTAGAACTTAGTTAATTACAACTTACAAGTTGTAACCAATAGGTTTTATGCTATTAATGTTATAAATGAAAACAAAAATAAAGAAGATAGGAAGAAATATTATACTCTTTGCTAAAAATCCAGCTCCACCAGTGATTAAAATGGCCTTGTTCTCCAAAAACTTCAAAATGCTACACAACTCCATTGTTAAAAATTGTGAAGAGAACAAAAGGAAGGGGAGATAATATATGTTTGAGTAAGAGAGAGAGTCACTTGAAGAAACTAAGATAGAGAAGTGGAGTGTTAAGAGCGAGTGTTCAATGCAATATATATATGTGTACTTATATAGTTATGTTCAGACAAAAGTACCAAGGATGTCTTGACCTAGTGGTTAAGATTGAAGTACTGTGAACGATATGTCACAGGTTTGAATCCCTCCTTCCCCTTCTTTGTACTTTGTACTGCCTTTGTGGCTCATATGGATAAAAAAAAAAAATCAGACAAAAGAAGTAGAAATATAATAGTTTTTTAAAAAAGGCGTGTAAAATACACGCAATTAGAATTAGTGGATAAATTGTTGGGGGAATGTGATAGATTGATATTTTGTTCGGTTAGTAATTTACTATAGTTTCATAATAATGGTTAGTTCCTCCATTATCTTATAATTGTAACAGTTAGAATTTTGTATTATTTAACTACTTTTTATCATATTTGGTGATTGGTAAATAGGAAAAAATATAGTTACGTAAAATATTATTAAATTCGTTTCACTCATATTATTATGACTTGAGCTTTTTACAATTCTTACATTAATTAGAAATAATTGAAAATATTAATGATCAAAATATTGAATTAGCAGAAATTGTTGTAACCAAAAGAGAATACAGAAAGTAACCAAGAAATTACATCACATATATTACATGTATGGATATAGACTTGTGTGCAAAAATAAAACCTTGAATACTCCCGTGAAATTAGTGTACAACTCGCTGGCATAGTTTACCCAATGATTTGGGTAACGCGTGCATGCAACTGTTATTAGGTCAAGGCAACCTTCCATGCAATACTATCTATCAAAGGATATTTCATAAAAAGATCAAAATCTTATATCCGACAGTTTATATAAGCACCTGTTTCTTAACATGTAACATCTTGATTTTTTCCTATATTAATATTAATTTGATAGTTAATATCTTTAATTATAGATTTGATATTACATGTATTTGTATTTCATATAGTAGTGTTGAAATGCGGCCAGTGTTAATATTTACATAATGAAAAATCTTCAATGTTGCATGTATTGAGAAGCGGTAGTATAAATTAGATTTTCAAAATATGTTATAGTCAACCGATAATAAAAAGACGTATACAAGTTATAGTGTGACATAAAATTTGATCTAAAACATTAATTAGCCTTTCAACCAATATTTAAAACTAGGGGTCATATAACATTTCTTGTTGACTCTCAATTTTTGGTTTAAAAAGCTTGAAAATCATATGATCATGTTGTATAATAAACTTAAAAGTAGCCATACTTATACTAATATAACGCTTACTTTTCACCCGTTAATATTTATATATATTTACTTGTAATAGTTACAAATATCTTTAATAAATGCTTCCTCCGTTTAGAAATAGTTATACCATTTGCAATTTTACATAGTATTTGCTGTTCACATCTTACACTTTGATTGTCTTTGGTGATTTATATTTTAGGAAATTAAATTAACATTATCTTTAGAAGTATATGGATAAAAATTCAATAATATTTTACATAATAGTATCAATTTGGTTTTATATAGGAGTAGTAAGCTATTAAATTTATCTATTTTTCATTGAGCTATTAAATTTTTCTTTAAATAAATGTGTTAATTGTGGATTACACAAAACTAAATTACTCATTTCAAAACTTGTCAATGACATCCGAAACCAAAAGCCCGGGTCTACCACTGCCGCACATCTGCATGCCCAATTAATTTGAGATAGATAATAGTTGAGCTTTGTTTGTTTGTGTATTATGCTATTAGATAGGTGCTAAATATGAATAGAGTTAAATTGTCAAACCATAAGTCCTCTCCTCTATGTCTCTCACGTTTCCATTGATCAATAATTATTCTTGCGTGGGCATGAATCTAATCATAAAACTAGGCTTTACTTCTTAACTTTGAGTGAATTCACTTGTTAACTTTTTCATTATGCTAAAATTATACTACCTATGAGTAAATTGTAAGTTTAAGTTAAATATATTGCAAGCCTATTGATAATGTTTTTTATATTTCATTTTTTGAGATGATATTTCTGATATGTGAAAGCCTCAACAAACATACATAATATACCACCTGTTCCGAAATACTCCCTCCGTCCCAAAATATAGTTCCCATTTAATTCCCTTTTTTCATGGTAATTTATGTAAGTAGAATCTAAGAGGGATAGTAAAAAAAAATTTGTTTATTTAAATAAATGTTGTATGAAAAAAGATGATTTTAGGATAGAGAATGGAAAATAATTAGTGAAAAAGCATTAATTGTAACACTTGGGTTGAATAAACAAAGCAAAAAACAAAATTCAAGAAGCAAATAAATGATGGGACACGGTTTTTCTAGACAAATTACGAAAAGATGTGGAACTAAATATGGAAATGAGAACTATATTTTGGGACACTTGAAATGGAAATGGGAACTATATTTTGGGACGGAGGGAGTAGTTATTACATCATCTTTTGTACAAAGATTTACTCACTTTTTGCATCCATATTTTTTTTTTTTATTAGGAGATTAAGTTAGCCCAAGGGCTAACCCCTACAAGGCTACTAGCCTGTAGGAAACACCAACACATTGGCTGGTAAGACATGCATAGCATGCTAAAGAAACACCCCAACATAATGCTGGGGGTAAGGATCGAACCCCTGACCTCAAGGGCCAAGGGGGAGTGCTCTATCCACTTTTTGCATCCATATGGTCTGTTATAATCTATGTATGTTTTTTGGTAGTGCTATAGTTTGAGGGTGCATGGTGTATCTCCGATAGTATGTCGGTGTTGTGGTGGTTCGGTGTCCTCGTGGCGGTGGTGGTGCTAAGGGGTGGCGTGGTTGTGTAGGAGAGCAATTAAGTGAGGTAGTACACCAAAAAAAAATATCATCGTATGGACAGGGACTTTCCTGTGCCTACAGTTGGGCAAATTAAACCTTAGACTGTAGAGTCTTTCGTCCCATAAATGAGGCACATGGAGAGAGACCGACATTTTCTCCAAAATTCTACCTGCGAATACTCGTTTGTGCTAGTCTAGTCTTACCAGATTTACGAAATTCACAATATACTATTTTATTTTTTATTTTTTGACTTGCAAAAAAACAAATACAATGTAGAACTTATTAAGAGCTCTTGTGGAATAAAGCATGGACAAAGCTAACATTGCAAATGTTATCCACATGTTATAACAGTATTTTGTTAGAGACTCGACAAGCACCCTAACCAGAAAACTTATTGAAGGAGGAGAGATGGCGTCCAATTTTTTTTTATATACTGACCTAAATAATTCATAATTATATGATCTCCTTATCATTAAATTTTATTTTTCTTGCTTTATTTTTTTTTTTTCCAACAACACTATTAAAGGTTCACAAGAAAATTTGTAACTAATAATATATATACTTAAATGTCACAATAAGTGACTATTTCTCTAAATGGTAAAATTTGGTTCCAACTTCTATTATTTACTTGTTTCACCTAGTTAATTCATTTCATACTCATATCTGATTGGTTAAACAAATGGTCTCAATTTTCTCTCTCTACCCTCCTTGATTTTCTCCCACTTTTTCTCTTAGTCATCACTTGAAAAGAAATGGAGGAAGTATAACCTAATTTCTATATAGTCAATGTTTGTTTTGAGTATTTTTTTTTTTTTCGTTTGAGATGGGAAATTAGAAAAATTAGAAAAAAGTTATCTCAAAAGTATGGCCGAACTTATAAAAAAATATAGAAAAATGTATTATACGTGAAAGGGTCAATATCTTGGTGATAGCCCGAATATGCTTAATTAGTTATCAACTCAACCACAAAAAACTTGGCTTTGAGGTCAAATAAGACCACCAAAACCCCAGATTTGTGGTGTTTATAAGACAATAATATTTTTTAAAAAATTAGGGAGATTACCTGCTTCATTCCACCAATTATTTAATGGTAGATTACCCATTAGGTAGACAAAGTTTTTTCGGTAATGAATTACTATATCTATAATTATCATCACCCCTCTCACATTTCTATGTCAATTGAACATTTTGAGACTCTGAATATGGTCCTGTTTAGTAAGTGCAAGTATCCATTATTGCCAATTCAATCATGCATCAAGAAGTTACTTGTTGAGTTGAGCATACATCATGAGCTAAGGATATGTGCAAAAGTTTTTGAGCAACTGCCTGTTTTTATTTTTTTATAACAATATAATGGTTCTATGTAGATTAATTTATATTTTTGGAACTTTATAAACAAATCAGTTATAACTTTTAGGGAACTTGTTACATAAGTTGACTTGTTAGTGAAGTCGAGTTAAATTTTTCTAAAAGTACAACGAATCAACCATGTATAGATACCAGACAGATCCAAAATGGCTGGATTTGATTAATAAGTCTAACGTTTCAGCATGTACAACCTTATTTGTATGAAATAAGACATAACACATAACTACTCCATGCTTAGTCTGTAATCCCCATACCTTGGTCCTTGAATACTATTGCCACTATATGCCTTTTGAGTCCACCCTTGTTGGGCCATTAATAGGTAACAACATACTCACATGTTTTTTTTGGGCCCCCACTGGGAACCCCTTGGTAAGAAGAAGAACCAAACTAGACCAGCACCTATCGCTAGTCAGCCAGCCCAGCTATACAGGTCAACACTTGAGAGTAGGGGATTAAGGGAATTCCTAATCCCAAGCACAAGTAGGTAGTGGGGCTCGAACTTGTGACCTCAAAGTCACAAGGTGAGTTCCTCACCACCTCCACCAAGCAAGCTTGGTACAATATACTCACATGTAATGCTTCGTAAACATTCTACGTATACATACTAATGATTCTCCTTTTTTATGTTTTATTCTCAATTAAGCAACTTAAATCTTTTTCATCCATTATGATTATATACTACTCCCTCTCAATATACTTCGCATTTCTAGTTTTAGCACTATTCATAAGCAAAGAAAATCATCCTTTTTTTCCAATATATAAAGAAAAGACATAATCATGTGAGGTTTTGTTTAATTCGTCTCATTGAGTGTTTTATGAAAATCAAACTTTTATAAAATTTTCTAATATGTAATTAAAGATATTAATCATACAAAACATGAATTGACAAACGTAAAAAGGAGAAATACGGTGTCTATTGTGGGACAGAGAGAGTATATACCAAGCTTATTTGGTGTAGTGAGTTGAAAATCTACTTTGTATCTAACATTAAAGTCATAAAGTAGAATTCTCCCAACTACGGTGCTTGGGGCAGAGATCTCCTTACTTTAGCTTTCCCCCTGCTCCCGAGTGTCTGATCTGACCCACAAATATTATTAGACAAGAAATCGTGAGGAGGGTTAAGGTAGGGTTTCCTTTTACCTTCCCCCCTACTCCCAAATCTCAAGTGTCTGGCCCGCAAATGTTAGACCAAGAACACCGTGCATGTTGAGGTCTACACATGGTCCTTCTCTTTACCATAATAAAAGAAAACTTCTTCAAGAACATAACAATTAACTTAAGATTTAAATTATTACTTAATTAGGTCTTGTGTGCAAACAATTCTATGTATATAATTTAATTAGGTCTTGTGTGCAAACAATTCTATGTATATAATTGCAAAAAACTTTTAAGATGATGTGAAACTGGTATGTTCAACAACTTTGGGTGAATTGTCATACAAATTTGTAAAGTCTCTTAATATAAAATGGAGTTGTCAATATGTAACAAAAACATTTATTTCACTTCAGAGCTCAGAGGTTCTATCCCAAAATGAAGACATGGCTAGAGTTCAAAATAGAAACATTTTCTAACAAACAGATTTACACTCCTTTATGATCCACTTACTTCACACCAAAAAAAAAATGATCCACTTACTGAGTCTAACTTATCTCACCAACTTTATTACCTATATTTTTTATCATTATATATCCAAAAATTAAATGTCCCAATTTTTGGCCTGCTTTTTATTTTTTAACCAATGCTTTCACACAATAGTATCATACTTCTCATATATATATATATATATATATATATATATATATATATATATATAGCATCTTGAAGGTAACCAAGGATGTCTTGGCCTAGTGTTAAGTCACAGGTTCGAATCCCCCTTCCCTTTCTTTATACTTTGTACTGCCTTCGTAGCTCATATGGATCAAAAAAAATATAGCATCTTGAAGGTTTAACATTATTCTATATTTTGAGTTGACTTGTGGGCAAACATTATTTTCCAGCACAAGATAAGGCAACTTGTTGCAAATATAAAGAGTAGGTATTTGACCAAATCAACTAAATCTTTATTGAAAGAACAATATGAATATGGGATATATGTCCATATCATAATATAATATAACCATATGTCATACGTACGTGTGCAAGGATAGTTGTAATCTCTTCATTGTAATTTGTAAATTGCAAATATGCAATAATGTTACATGTCATGTCACACAAACTTATTTACTACTCCCTCCGTCCCATAATATAGTTCATATTTCTTTTTGCACAGTCTCCAAGACGTACCTTTGACCTACAATATCTTCTATTTCGTATTAGTAAAAAATATAAAAAGTTGATAATATAAATGTAGACATTGAGACGAATCTAACAAGACCGCACATGAGTATGTTTTTTTTATACATTAATGAGAATACATGGTCAAAGATTTTAAAGTTTGACTCCTAAAATGAAAATGGGAACTATATTATGAGACGGATGGAGTACTACTTTCTTTCTTATGGGAAGGGGGGTGTTTTTTGCCGGTATGTGGACGAACTAAGGAGTAATGTACTAATAATAATGTGATGTGCTCCTAAAAAATTGGGGCCAGTGAACATTAAATCGAGGATTTAATTTTGGTGGTTGATGCTTCAGAATTCAGATCCAACAATGCACTTTTGGCTAAAACTGCAACTATCTTTCCATGTTCAGAGTTCTGACTCCTCCTATTACACTTAACGTGTCCCCTTAACCCTACCATGACCATGAGCCCATGCAAATGCACCCTTTTATTAGAACTCTACCATGCCCATGAGCTCATTAGTCATTACAGTACACTTATTAGTTGGGTGTTGTGTTGTTCATAATGAAAATTCTACGTTAATCATAAATATATATGACCATGAGAATAAAATTGTACGTTCGTGTTTAATGTATGTAGTGATGTTTTCCTTTCTAACTTATTTTTACAAAAATAAAAATAAAAAATTGACATTTTTTAACTTAATTTTTTTTTAGTAAATTTCATTAATTTTTTAAGATTACTCTCTACATTTATTTTTGCTTTTACTTATTTTTTCTAAACTTTTCTTAATTATTCTGAACTATTTTTCGAACTTATCTCGATTTTTCTGAATACTCATTTCTTAATATTTCCGAAAATAAGTAAAAATAAGTTCAAGAGAACATACCATAGATGTAAGAAACTAAGAGTAAAATGATGGACTCTTATAAGCAATTTTAAGCATCAACCTTATAGGAACATTCAAAATAAATAGAAAAATGTGCACAAAAAAAGGGACAAAGAAAATATTATAACAAGCAAGCTAGAAAGATGAAGCATGGAACAACAAGGTCGGGTGCCCAATGGTTGGTGCTCCCACCTCCCAACCACAAGGTCGGGTGTTCGACTCTCATCACTCCCTAATTTGGGGAGTTTGTATAAAAATGTTTGCTTGTGGGTATAAATCCTCTACCCACCTAACGAAATTGTGGTGTCTCTGCGCTAAGAAATTTCAGCAGGAGTTGGTCTTCGGACCAATTATCTTTCCTGAAAAAAAAAAAAAAATGGAACAACAAGTGCTTAATCCAGCTGGCAAAAAATTTAAAAGTCAATCATGCTCGTCATCCTAAATATTTTTCAAAAAAACAAGTTTAAGTGAAATGGACCCATACTACAATATTTTATTATGAGTCGTTCATAAATTAATTGAAGAAAAGCTCCCTTTCCACCCCCTAACTCCTATACTCCCATTGCTATGTGACCTATGTCTGTAAAGCTAAATCAAGATTGATTCATAGTAGATCTTACATCGCAACTGAAAATCTTCGAAAATTACTAAAAGATATAGGTAAGAAACAAGTTTTCAGGAGATATTACCTGCAAAATTACATAAATGAAGCCTACGTCCTCAGAATGTTGCTAGTAATACTAGTGTATCTTATGATCACTAGACAAGAAGATCTATAGCAGTGCATGTAAACCATCTTGTCTACTAAATGAACATAAACACGAGGAAACAAAAAATAAAAAAGACAAACTCAAGCACAAATGCATGGTCAAGTGGTTTAAGCTGTCTTAGGCTATGCAGCTATGTTTAGTTCACCTTATTTTTACTGATCTGAACTTATCTGATTTGATTAGAACTTATTTTTTCTGATTTGATCTGATATGAACTTATCTGATCTGATCTGATCTGAACTTATTTAATCTGATCTGAACTTATCTTTTATAAAACATATTATTACTAATATTATTATTACTTTGTATTTCATTATTAGTATTACTATTACTATCATTTTATTACTATGCACAGCTTTTAATAATGATAATTATTATTATTATTATTATTATTATTATTATTATATTTTTTTTTTTTGAAAAATAACACATTATGAACATACAATTAAAAACAAAAGAACACATATCTTAGGTTAAAAAAATATATTGTTTGTGGTAAAAAGAACATTTTGTTCATGTCTAAGATCCGTTTATAATATGAATTTAGATAGTAATGAAAGAACATATAATGATAAAAAAAAAGCACATATATTGAAAGAGTATACAAAATATATTTAAAGAACACATTCTAAAAATAAAAGATAGATGTCCCCTCAGAAAAAAAGATATATGTTATTTTTATATTGATGACATGTTTGGATTTAACTAAAAACATTTTTTTCTTATATCAATCAATTGTTCTTTTTTCATATTTTTATATATATTCATATGATTCTGAACAAAATTGTTAAATATTCTTCTTATATTGTTATCCTGTTCTATATAAACTTTGTTTTTAAAGATAATTTGAAATCCTGTGTAGGGGAAAATTGAAAGGTGATGCCAACACCATTAGGTTATCCCTTGCTACTCATATTTTATATAAACTAGTAACATATACTTTATTATTATGATAAAATTGTTTAAAAAAATAAACATCATATACTATTATCATGTTCTTTACATGTATAATATAAAAAAGAACATCGCATATCAAAATTATTAATTAGAACAAATATAAAAAAGAATACGTATAAATGCCAAAAGAACATTATTCTTCCTGAACACAAATAGCTTGAAATAGTGATATCAATGACATTTATAATAATAGCAACGACATTAATAATAATTACCAATATTAATAATTAATAAGTACATCAACGACAATAATAATAATAATAATAATAATAATAATAATAATAATAATAATAATAATATTAACAATAATAATAATAATAATAGCATTAGTGCTACTAATAATCATAATAATCATCATAGTAATTATGATACTAATAAAAATAATAATAACAATAATGAATATTTAAATATAAGCATGATATGATCTGATCTGAACTTATCTGATCTGATATGATATGATCTGATATGAAATAAGCAAAAATAAGGTGTACTGAACATAGCCTTCATCATGAGGAATTTCACCTGCAAAATTACATATATGAACTCCTTTCCTGACTTACTCTTTAATAATATACCTGTGTACATCACTAGTCACAAGTCACTAGGGATAATTTAAGAATTTGTAATAAGTAGAATGATATATACAACTCTATTTCAAACTAGATATTGTGATGAAGGTTTGTATCTCATAAATATGGATGAAATTTAACCCCGCTTTCTATGGATTTATGCTTGTATAAATGGGCCCGGATCAATCTATACGTGAGAAATTTTGATTTGATATGACACTTCTTCTTCTTATCAACCTAAAATAAAGTACTCACTCATTTTGAAATAAAAAATTGCAACCAAGTTTCTTGTAGTACAAATTTATTTTATTTTATTTTATTTTGATAATGGGGAAACAAACAACAAGATATAAAGAAAGCAACCAAAACTAAACAAATCAAATAGTGAATCGTGAACAAGTCTGGGCACAAAGTTTGGCCATATCATGTGCTTTATGAACTTGCTGACGATTCACTTTGAGTTGTATTTGTATGTTGTTAGCCAAGTTCAAAATCTGATGAATAGTCCAGGAAATGGAGCAAGGAGCAGCAGAACTTGATTGAAGAGAGGAGATGAGATCAGATTAGCACAGCCCGTTAAAATAGTAACCCGATATATATGTTGTTGATGAATCCAAATGAGAGTATTTAGAAGCGCTTGAGCTTCTGCATGGAAGGCTGAAGTAGCTAGGCCATACATACCACCACCTTGCAAAACACGCATAATTTATTATCGATAATAATGGAGGCTGATTTTCAATTTCAATATAGAGAAGCAAATGAAATAGCGGATGGTTGGGCAAAACATGCAGCTCAAAGTGAAGATACTTGGGTGAAATGGTGTTAATGTTTTTCAATATTGTGTTTTGATGCATTTATATTGTACTTGTCTTGAATTTATCCCATTTGTATTATGATGACGTGTTGTAATAGTTTCTAATGGTGGAAATTTAATAGTAAAAACCCTTTTGGCGGGAGGCCTACTTATAAAAAAAACCACCACCTTGCAAAGTAGTACCATCTAGGCTAATGCAAGACCGGTAATTTTAGTGACTTCATTCCAAGCTGCATCAATTTGAACCTTATAATCACTAAAACCAACATTTGAGTGCCCCATATGAATCCCCATATAACCAGGAGGATGATTAGAAGTATATCGGTGGGTAAAGAAACCGAAGACTAGGCAGGAAAGAAAGATTGCTTAAATTTAAGAGGATGGTATAAAGTAAACAAACAAATTATTTAAGATAATACAATCATTAGTATTAGGAGTTATTGGATTTCTAAGTATCAAATTATTTTGAGTAATACTAGTATCTGTTGCACGCGATGCGTGCGTGACATCATATGTAAGTGATTTTGTGGAAGTTTTAATTTAATCGTCATTCAAGTAATATTGTTTTATTTTTGTTTTTACTTGTGCGGATGTAAGATGTAACTGTTTTGCAATTGTAGGGTTTTTTTTTAAAAAAAAAAAAAATGAGAGAAAGCAATTAGTAGTTTGTTTAGTTATTAGGGGTAATTTGGGTAAAAAGGGTGGACATCAAAAGGTGAGGAGTTCCCATATATAATAAAGATGTATGTTTACCTTGTCTATCATTTCCCTAAAACTGCGGGATAAATGGTTCGTTTGCAGTTTTTTTTTTTAAATGAAGTATATAAGATGATCTTATTCTTCTCTTTCTTTTGGACATTCAACATAAACTGATGCAATCGATAGAGAATACATTGCTCAATTGCTCATAAATTTAGATTATTCTTTTGCTAATTTCTCTAATTTAAAAGTTACTCTTTACGTTCATGGGTGTTTGTTTTTTCACTATCTCCAACACGTGTTTGAGTATTACTTACTATCTTTAAATATATATTGTACTCCTTCCGTCCCATAATATAGGGCTTATTTTTTTTATACGGTTTTCAAGATGGACCTTTGACTTTTGATATCTTCAATTTCTTATTAATATAAAATATATAAAATTGATATTATGAAACTACATATTGAGGCGAATCTAACAAGATCCCACATGAGTATGTTTTATTGTATATATTAGTAAGAATATTTGGTCAAAGATTTTAAAGTTCGACTCACCTAAAATGAAACAAGCACTATATTATGGGACGAAGGATTACCTAACAAGATTCCATATTATAAATTTTGACTTATAGAACAGAAACAGTTACAAAGAAATAAAGACAGGAGTAAAAGGTGATATCAGGTTCAACTATATTGAATGGGTTTCAAATTTGTTGTCAGCAACATCAAATCCGATTTAGGCTAAAAGTTGTTATTTTCTGTCAATACATTTCCTCTAGATAGTACAACCCACGATTTTCTCTAATATCATATTTTGAAATCTAACATTAGATCCTTAGCCTCTCTCTCCTTTCCCCAAAGCAGTTTATTAAGCTTTTGCGGAACTTGATTTAGCTTAATAAAACAGTTTCTCGCGTTTCCTCTAAAAAAAAAAAAGCCTCTCTCTACTTGATCTATGGTTCGTTAACATAGAAATTGGCCAACATGATGAAAGAGAAACTTCAACTAATTGAGAATTTCATATGAAAATTATACTAATTTCACATAAGTGTGAAACCTACAGACCTCAGTTATACACATTGATAAGAAATTACCAATGTCTCCCATGGACACTGGAGACACGATAATGTTTTTCCTTATATATTGACGAGGATGCATTATTAAAGTTTGTCATGTGATTGAAGCATTCTAAAGATGAAGAACCAATGGAACAAGAGGGAATACTTGGTGATATACTACCTCCGTCCCATATTAGTTGTTACATTTTGACCATTGACACTATTCACGTCATAACTTTGACTGTCTTTTAGTTTATATACATAAGAAAAAACATAGTCATGTCAAATCTTGTTTGATTCGTTCCAATTTGTATTTTCCAAATATATAATTTTTATAATTTTTTCATATATATAACTCAAGATATTGGCGTTTGAAGTTGCATCTCGTAAACTGTGAAAAAGCAAATGTAGCAACTAAATTGGGACGGAGGGAGTAACAAATTTAATGAATAATGCAACAAGAATACCGCGTTCCACAAGAATCCATTAAAATCTAAGGTAATGAAATTTTACGTCTAAACAAAGATGAGAACGAACATGTATCTTTAGCTGAAAAATCTATAGCTGAACAATATTCCAGCTTCAGGATTATATACACATAACTGATAAATCTGTTAGCTGGAAAAGGTCTTTTAGAATTTAGATACCTTCTATAAAAGCCTAAAAAAATGCTCAGGGACAATTTCCCATGTAAGCAAATCGATTTTCGCCACCAACATCAACATAAGAACATTAGTATAGAAGACTTCTAGCAAATAGCAATCATTCGTTTCCATCTCTATATACACGCTACGCTACTAACTACCCTCTCTCGCTGCTAGCATGACATGCTCATAAACATTCATATACGAGTTATATCTGAATGCGTACTCAACCTCGAAAACTACATACCTCAATCAGACCAAAACTACTTTGATGAAACAGTGGCTAAGAGTTGTTATCCTTGGCAGGTAGAGCCACTACCACTTTCTCTGCCTTGGGTTCAACGGAAGATCGTGGATGGTGAAGCGGATCCTTCACCATTACTAAATTGAGATCATCCTTCCCCAAAGCACAGGTCACTCGTTCTTCCGCCAGTGAAATTTGGTTTATTTGATTTGTTGGAACAACGGGACGATCCATCTGGTGAACTGCCGTGAACGGTGAAGAACCCTTTATTTGGTAATCCAGTTTCCGATGGACTTGATCCATTCTTCGGTCTATTACAGGTGCATCAACTTGCACATGATCATTTAATGATGGTAGCACATCTACTTGATCAGTAGCCTGTGAAGTTATCATTGGCAAAATTGTGTTATGTGGTTCAGTATGAGTTTCAGGGCTACCATATTCAGAAAGAAGATCCATAAATTCATTTAAAAGCCTTTGGACTTTTCTATTTGATGCCAAAGCTGGAAGAATGTCTTCTCTCAGAAGTTTGTGTTTCTTCAATCCCTGCAAAAAATCACCCATCAATGATCGTCAGTATGTAGACATATTTTCACCCATATAACAGATATCCCCACAATCATGCATTGTTTTGAAAATCTCTAGGAATCAATTAAAGCACAAAAGATCGAAATTTAAAAGCATAGTCTTCTTACAGACCTCTGAATTGAAAGTTCAGATGCCTAAGATATCGACTGTTTCCTAGGGTATCTCCCCATATTGGGGATGTGATGAAAGATGGGACACCGGCATTAAATTCATGTATGCTAATTTTAAAAAGAGATCCTTACCAGAACACAAGGATCCCACACACTGTTCGCGTCTGATGATGCAGCACCACCCATCCCAGTAGGCGGTCCAAGGAAACTCTCGCAGACTTCACGTAGTCGAGACTCATCGGCTTCTCTATAAACCCAGAAACAAGGGGATGTCAGTTCGTAAAATTCGCTCTTAAATGTATGTAGATACAATTCTGTTTGAAGAACCAACATAACAAGAAAAATCCCCCCCTGCTTAACCCCATTTTTCATACCAAGTAGCAAGAAACCGTAACCAAATGGAAATGGTTGTATTAGCATATCAGAACAGAAGCCTGACATGAAAAACTGAAACTCGAAACGTCAACATAACAAATATTAATAACAATCCAAAAAGAATTAGACATAATAAAAAGTCCAAAAACAAAGTCATTAGTGTTTGATTTAGTACAACGCACAAGCTTTTGTTTTCAATTTTTCTTCACTAGTCCAATGAATTTTGCATGGGTTGTGGTAGAAGATGGAGGAGTTAGTTAGCATGATAATAGACTAAATGTACGCTTTTATAAGGGGTAGATATTATGATAATTGGGTGCCGATTACAATATTGAGGGGAGGTGAGAACAAGGATGTGGCATTGAATTGGTTGTGATAATAGCAATGTCGACTCTACTCTTTGCTCTCTCCTACAGGTAAATTGCACTTGTTACTAATTAACTGTTCCAAGAAGCAAAAGGTCTCGGATTCGAGCATTGCTAATGCCTCGTTCACTCTCAAAAGACCTAATATAATCAGGACCTCATATGGAGGATACACATGGCGGAGTATTTTGAAACACTACCGTCTTACAAATAGAGTCAGATTTCCCTAAAATGAATGCAAACATCCCCAAGTTTATCCTATCCATTCCTATAAGCTAAATGGAAAAAGGACTGTCAAGAATAAGGCCAACGTTACAGTAAAAAGCTTTGAGATCCATCAGACCTTACATTTAGCTATGCTGAAGGGTCAGTGTGTCACGATACAACTCTTTACGTCAGAACATGCCCAGCACTCTTGCCTATTGGTGACAAGAATGCAGACCTCCAGCAATGTCTAGGGCCTGGGCGCCCTTTGAGCATCAATTTGAAAACATCAAGGCAGCTTACGAAAGAAATGGATTTTAAACTAAAACAAGAGACACAAGAATGTCGAATCCTGACAGACATGAGTGTAAATGAAGGCTACAACTGGGTGTGAAGACTTGAATTTCTCAATCCTCCAGGGTCATTTACACCATTATTAGACTGCTCCCAGCAGAAGTTGTCAACTCAGTCAGATTATACAATGCTAGCACTAGAACTAAACCACGCCCAGGGGTTGGGTCGACATGTAGGAAGAACCAAACAGGTGTGGCTTAAAAATCTACTAGGAATTGCATATACATGGAATATGGAGTTTATTTTGACACATTGACGATCATAAACCAACATAAATGACGAGGAGATGGATATGACTTTTGTAGGCACAGACCAGTACAATGAATGAAGTGATGGAACAGCATAACAGCAACAAAGAGAACCAAGAATAGTAAATGTAATAAAATCATTTCCTGAAGCATCAATCAAAAAGCCAAGGCAACAAACCTTGCAAGATATCTCACATATGACATAAGACATTGGCGATATTCATTTGGAGATCTCAACGCCAAAGCTGATGCCAACTGAGCCTCCAAGTGAGAACGAGTTTGCATGCCATCATCAGCCACCCTAAAAAGGCAGGAAAAATGTAACAGATTGCTTAAAGAAGCAAATTTGACATTATAATCATGTTTTTATTACAACTTTAAACACTGACCAATACTCCTAAAATTTCAACATCAATAAATCAAACTCCTGTCAATGGCCAGCATTTCTAGCACAATGATCTAAACATTTAATGCTGTGTTCATCAGAGAAATATGATCTTTCATTCAACAAAACTTTGCTTGTAGTTCCCATAGTGGAAAATGGCAATGGTCACGATCGATGCTATTCGTAAAAGCAGCATGCCAGCGTCTTTTCAAAGTGATAGCTATCCCAATTTGACCATTTCAATGAATATTGAATCCTCAGTAAT
The DNA here is from genome assembly GCA_947646795.1 of Beta lomatogona. NCBI lineage: Eukaryota > Viridiplantae > Streptophyta > Magnoliopsida > Caryophyllales > Amaranthaceae > Beta > Beta lomatogona. Next base: position 1,489,852 of record CANSNZ010001029.1, on the reverse strand, counting down.
TGCAACATTAGTTGAAAAATTCCTCAGCTCAAAAAAAGACAAGAAGAAAAGAAGAAGATTTCCTAGGCAGTATATTTTCCAGTAGTGTAATAATAACTTCGAGTCAAAATATATACAAGCAAGACAAGAAGGCAAGCTGCCAGTTCAATGACTTTACAGCAAACTGTAAAGACCCACCACATAACAACCTAATAGACATCGCCAGAGATATTATGGACCATGTTAATATGGCTCCTTGTGGAGCGTATAGCACAATTTATATTACACGCAACAATAACAGTGTCGCTCTGTTGCCTAATGACCAGAGTACAGTTCCACATTAACTTCCCAAAGGCAAAGAAATATCCCATTCATGTACCTCTCTACCCAGCTCCCCGACCTCTCCCCTCAGGTTTTTTTCCTCCCCCCTTTCATTGAGGGGTTGGCAGCAAGAACTGGCAGGAAGAGGCTTGAGAGTGGAGGAATTGAGTTTTTAATTAAATTGCAAAAGACAAGTGGATATTACGTTATAATGCTATTTCGAATAAAAGACCAACATATAAAAGCCTACCCACAATAACAAGATCAGATATATGGTATTCCTTGTTCAAATGAAATGGAGTATAATGTATAATTTTGATAGTAAAAGAAGAGTATAATTCAGTATTAATTATAGAGGGAGTATTGCTGTTATGCTTTCTACAACTAAAGCCCCAAAAGAATTTGTAACATTAAGTTTGATTCATGACATACCTACTCCAACCTGGCTTTCTAGCCAAAAACTTTCTAACATCCACCTGCAAGGTCGCAAGCTCACCACTCTGTGAGGACCCCAAATTCCAGGAGCTTGCAAAGTTTGATGCAGGAAAGCAATCATCAGCAACTCGAAGCCAACACTTCAGACTCATATCAAATAGAAAAGCATGGCGAGTGGCTAATACAACAAGAGGTGAACCAGATTTTGACAACTTTGCTGATATTATTTTGATAGTAGCTGAAAAGATCAAGCCAAATTTCAGTATCAGACACGTAGTTTGCCAAGTTATAAACAACTAAATTCCTCTAAGAAACAGAAGTATGTCAACAAGTTTTCCAAATAAAGACAGGAAAAAATACTATACTTCATTCTTTTTCCCCTTCAAGGATATAAGTATGTATAATACGCCCTTCATCCCATACTAGTTGGAGTGTTGGACCCGTATTAGAGCACAAATTTAAAGAGATAATTTGGGTTATCTATAGTTATTTTAATAGATACGTATATGTGATATGAGATACTGGAGTATTTGGCTATCCGTATAGTTACTTTTATTGAAAAGTCGATATGCAATAAGATAGTAGGTCCAAAAGGAGAGGCAAGAGATGGTTTTTTTATAAAATAAAAGAAAAAGAAAGGTGTGAACATGTGTTGGAACTCTTCCGGGATGATTGGGAAAGCAAGGTGTTGCAACTTTTCTAGGATGGAAGGTGCAATAGATATCTTAGACTTACCTGCATCTTTAGAGGATCCATTAGGATCTGCAGTAATCAAAGATTCCAATGAGTCTTGAAGAAGACAGCTTCGTTCAAATAAGTCCCACAAATACAAAGACCCTTTCTTTGTGACAAGCAACAATCTCCAACATTCATCACAGTCAGCAAACACTGCAGCAGAACCCATCATCATGGTCGGCATAGCACGCCTTCCACACTTTGTGTACACCTTTACCAGCAATACGAACAGGCAAACCCAAATTAAATATTAGGATGTTGCTAACTCAAAGATAGCATATATCTTGCTAGAATAAATGCTTACATTTATAGCTAAAATCTAATTGTAAAACAAGTTTCAATAGAAGAAACAAGCAGTGAAGGAAAGGGAAGCAGATGAGGAAGGGAATGAAGAATTAATAGCAAATACAGAAAACTAGGAGAAGAACTAGCAAGGTTAAGACAGACAAAGGCAGCAACGACATTGAGATTACAAAAAGCAGTCTCCAAAACAGAGAAAGGATCATGTTTCAATATCATAAGCAGACAATTGACAAGGAAGGAAGATTAGTCAATGTTCTTTGATTACTTCAATGACAAGTTGATAACACCTACCTAAAATTTATGCTCTTTTAGAAATTCTCCTCAACAGGCCCTTTATGTTCTTCATACAGGAAGTTTGGGAGCCCATTATGTTGTAGGATCTCTTAGGATTTGTTTGCATGTATTTCCTTCGTCCCAAATTAGTTGCCACATATTCCCTTTATAGATTAGTTGCAACATATCTATACCTCTTTTGGCAAGTAGTTTCTCTCTACATTTTCTCTAAAGTTGAATCCCACTTCCATCCACCCACTTTTTTCTCTCTAATAAATTACTCCCATTAAAATTTTTGCCAAAAGTGCTTGAGGCAACTGGATAGGGAAGGAGAATATGGCAAATTCAGTGAGCAGTTCAGTTCACTTGACAGGAAAAAATAATGCAATTCGTTTCTAATGGTTAATTTAGTACACTATTAACACATATTTCCTCCGTTCTTTTTTTACTTACAACGTTTTCCATTTTAGGAAGTTCATAATACTTGCAACATTGACATTTTTGGCAATATATTCCCTCTTTCTCCCTCCTATCACATGGGGGTCCTTTTCTATCTCTCTCCTCTCCTAAATTTTTGTGCCATACTCCAATGTTGCAAGTAAAATAAAGGAGGAAGTATATTTTATAAGCTGCTTAAACAATTAAGATATCTATTCCCCTAAACAGATAGTAATCAGTTTATGCTTCACCTGCAAGGGACCAAAGAGTCAAAAGGAGCGGTAGGAGCCAGCTGAAGAAATGAATAAACAAAAAATTAGAAAGTTTACATGCCTCCCACTCCAACCCGACCTCCATACACTCCCAGACCCAGAAGTAAAAATGAGAGAGAGAGAGGGAGAAGGAATAGCCAGAGAGGAACCCTGACACAAGACCACACATGCAGTAACCTTTGCCAGAGAAAGAGGATGGAGCAGCACTAAGCGAGACCTTACCTTCTGATCCACCTAATCATCTAGAAGAAAAGCCCTGATATTTCAAATATTAAATTAGTCGATCACACTTAGATATTAAGATCTTCATCATGGTTCTCTCCTCGCAATTGAATAGACTGATTAATTCAAGCTTCATTAGACAGTAGAATTCCGTGATTAGGAGATCTAATTCGACATCTTCAGAGTTCCAAATTGCATACGCAAGTGATTTGAACGTCAATGAAGTCTGGAGGGGTCAAATGTGGTAATTCTGGTCAAGAAGGCGGCGAGTAAATCTAGGCCATAGCACTTGTGACAATACGCAACAGGTTCTTCAGTAGATTTTAATAATTTTTTCTGGAAAACCACAAGAATCACAAAACTGAAAATCTAGCTTACCGGATCATGCAGTAGTTCTTTTTCTGAGGGGAGGGGGTTAAGTTAAAAATTGTATCTAAAATAAATGTGGAAGTACAATTGAACAGGACAAGAATCCTCTCAGCAATACTAGTTATAAAGTAAATCTACGCATGTAACTCATTCCCAGAGATGAATGAGAAATTCCAGATAAAAGTACAGAAATTACTTCAGCTAAAGACACCAATAATATAACCCTGTAACGCAACCTAGCCAAAATATCTTCTTTTTATATCACCCGAAGCCAATGGAAACCTCAAAATAAGTGCCCCATCAACCCCTACTGCACATACCTTGTGCTCTTGTCACACCCAAAAGAGGCCCTTCCACTGCCACCTCACTTGCAAATACAAAAATGTGAAACATTTCACTACTCCAAGCAGAGACTCCAGACAGGCCATCTCTGCTGGAACATATCTTTAAAATTATTCTTTCCCAAATTCCAATGCCTTGTACCTAGCAGAGCTACAACTTCATAGAACTCTTACCATTCTCAATGAATTTCGCAGAAAGGAAAGCTGGATATCTAGGTTAGGAGGCCCTTTGATGTATCTCATGTGCTAGATCATGCACCATAAAAATCCTATTCAGAGAGCTCTTCACCTAATATTTGTTCAACACTAGTCCCATTGGACAAGATCTATGCTTTAAGAATCTAAGATGCTAGCATATAATATTGATAGCCCCATCCTCTTTCAAAATTGTTATAGCAATTAACTTCTACAAAAATTTACCAAGTTAGTGATTTCAATATATAATCAATTTCATAAGCTTTGAGTTGAGTAACTTCTGCAATTTGAATTCAAATGTTTGACAACACATTCATCTGAAGATGGATAAGATAGACTGAACAAATAGCATCAAGTCAACCTCTTCTGGTACAAAACATGGCAATTGGAAATTGGAATTGGAGATTAAACATTTGTTACCTGTAGACAACCATCTTCAAACCCCACAGCCCAGAAGTTGGCATTTCCAGCCAATACTGAGACCTTCCCAGAAATACGGTCAGACCATAAAGTTTGGGATCCTCTGCTGCATATAATTTCCGTTTCATTCACCAGTGACATATTACTCATGCCAACGATATCACTAACAGCATGCTCTCTCGGACGAGCTTCTAGTGTAACCGGCATTGCATCTGAACCCTCCTTTTTATCTACCACCCTTATTGCAAGTTTAACGTTACAAGCTGCTAAAGAACTTGACGCCTTTGCATTGCCAGAAGATTCAATGAGAACACCACCATCTCTGCCAGAAGCAACTGGAACTCTTTCAATGACCAAACTGTCACTAAAGCAAGCCTTAGCCGTGACTCCAGTACGTTCCTTCACATCAGAGCCTGCTCCAAGTGTTCTCCTAACTTTAGCAGTATTAATGTCATTTCTGCCATCAGACGACGCTAGACATATATCGAGCGCTTGAGATTGGGACACTGCAGTTATATTTTCTTGCTGGGTAGGCACACCCACTGGTTCAGGGATAATCCTTTTTCTACCATCAGGGCGCCTGTACTCTTTCTGTTTCACAGGACTAGAAACACGAGCTGAAGTTGCCACCTTATTTAAACCATCGGAGCTTACTCCATTTATTTTTCCATTGTCAAGGTGTGGCTCAGAGACCTTTGTGACAACTCCCAAAACAGACGAAGTCTTTGAAGCTACCTGCTTCTGCTGCACATCCACGGGAACTTTTTTGTTTGGTGTTTGCTTCGCTGCAGCTGCTTCAAGTAACAGCTGTGCAGGGCTTTCAGCTAAATTAGCCTGGCGACCCCTTACATCACCATAACGGCTTTTCTTTAACTCATCCAGTTCATCGTCTGTTAGCCTCTGACCAATCTCTTTAACTTCAAAATGGAAGGTTGCCACCGAACCATCCAAGGAACAGGCAAACAGGGAGTATCCATCAGGGCTCCTGTTTCCAGGAGGAAAATGCTATGTCAGACAGGCATGGGGGCGATGACAGCTAAACCCAAAAAAAAAAAAGCAACAACATTAAAACGTACTCTCTTTGTTTCACGATAAATGCAACATTTGCTATTTTAGAATACATGAAACATCTTTTTTTGACACATGGATCTCCTACATCTCTTTCCTCATCCTAGAAGCACGTATCTTTCTATCTCTCTCCTTTTCTTCAAAAATTGAGCCAAATAGCAATGTTCCATTTATTATGAAACAAAGAGACTATCTTTTTTATCCAACGATTGGGACAAGGATACAAGACATTACCAAGATAAATCAACAACACTTTGAGTGAAAAAATGCTTTGCCACAAAGAGAGGTCGTGGACTTGCAGTAGTCCAGACAGTTATAGTACGATCCTGACTACCGATAGCAATAACATTATACGGCTGTGATTCTTTTCCTCCGGTCTTTGTAGTCCCATTAGCCCATCCAGCAGAAGAGGCTTTAACATCCTGAGCATTGGAGAAATTTCTTCTGAACATTGAATGATTGAACTTTACAACTATAATAGGGGCATTATGTCCCAAGAAGTCAAAAGTAGCAGCCCACTCGCCTCTTTCCAACACAGGTGCTGAATGTCTAGGCTTTTGAAAACCGTGTGTTGTGGTTATGAAATGGCCACAAGGAGACCATCCAAGCCGCCTAAAGAATGTTGATCCAAGCTGCAAAATAAAATGATCCCTCATAAGTAATGACACAAAGCACTACAAAGTTATGTTCGATAACCAACAAAAAGATTCTAGAAAAGAGAACTTCAAACTGGTCAGATATCTTACGGATTTAGCCCAATGGCCTTCGGTCTTATGGGCAAGACTCCAATCAGTTGTTCTCCATATAATCACAGTTTTATCATCAGATTGGCTAGCTATAAAGGAACCAATGGGATCCCAAGTAACACCTTTCACCAAACTAGAATGACCTCTGAGAACTGCAGTGCAGATGCCATTGCTCATATTCCATATGTGGATTGTGTTGTCAAGACTTCCACTAGCCAACATTGAGTCATCTGGAGACCAATTAAGATCCACCTACTTCATGCATGAAAAAACACTCAGGCTTTTAAAAAATATCATGCTTCAGAAATCAAATATGGACATATACCAATAACAAAACAGAACACTAAAATATTATTGGAAGATAACATGCATGATTTTAGTATAGCATGTTTCAAAAGTAGATATCTTTCCAGCTTCACACGATACATAGATTCTCGAAGAATTAAGCATTGCAACTGATCCTCAGGATTTTTAATGTGCATGAGTGTAAGAGGGACTAGGTTCAAATCAAGTAAAATTTGCTGCAACTAAGATCATGCTCCAGAGTGCAAGTACATATAATTACCACATCTGCAGTGTGTCCCCTCAAAGTCGTGACAACCTTCCAATTTTCAACATCTGGAGGTTCACCACTCCCGAACTCAGTGGTTCCTGAACCAGGTCTCCTTTCGTGAATTAATATCACTTGATCATCAGACCCAGATGCAATGTGCCGACCATGTTTTGCCCACCTGACACAGTTAACTGAGCCAAAGTGATCACGTAGAGTTGCAAGAATCCTGTGTGTTTGATCATCCTTCTCAAAATCTCTAGCAACAGATTTCATATTCCATATCCTCACCTGGAAACAGTATATGACATCAACAAGATTATCCACCATAGGCTTCAAATTAAGAGACCATATTATTAGCATTATTTATGAATTAAAGTCGTTTCTGAGACATGAAACTATGACTACAGGGCTTCCATGTTTCAACACCTAGCTTCTCAAGCACATCCTCAAGCACAAAGCTCGGACAAAAAAAAACCACTACCGTCAATGTGCTTTATGCAGTTAAAATACCATATTATTAACATTGATCATCAATTACAGTCACAGTTTCGCAGCGCCAACATGGATCCAGACGCAAATCAAATACAACTTGTTTCCATGTTTCAACCACTGGCTTCTCAAGCAAATCCTCTACCACAAAGCTTAAAAAAAACATAATAATAACTGCACAACTGAACCTTATGCAGTTCAAACAGTAAGCATTCACATATCACAGAATACCAAAAATCGAAAAGCACATTATCAGACAAATTTAACCAACAAGCTTACAAGTTTCGAATTCGGTTACATAATAAAACATTCATCAGACCATATAAACTCAAAAGTTTACAATTTCCCAGCTCCTACAAGCAGAAAAACATATAAGGCAACCTTGCTAAGACAATGACTTCACTCAAATTACATTTTCCCAGCTCAAAAAACACATAACCACATACAATTTAAATCATAAGCAAATCAAATTAAAATAAAAAAAAGATTAATAATTTCAAGAACTTAAGAGAGAGAATTAGAGTTCACCTTGTGGTCCCCACCACCAGTTGCAAACCTAAGACCACCAGGTTGAATATCAATCGAGAAAATCTGCACACCTTCATGCCTAATCCAACTGGGTTTTTCAGCAATCATTTCTTTTACTAACTACTAATAATTAATTACCCAAAAATCTACCTAATTTGCTCAAAACCTCAAAAACCCATGATTTGGGTTTTAATAAAACCCAAAAATATACTTAATTAGAAACTACAAATTACAATGACCCAGAAAAAAACCCTAGCTTTTAGGTGGGTATGGAGAAGAAGAAGAAGCTTAAGACTGAAGTGTTCTCCACCCCTTTCTTTTTTTTTTTGCTGTATTCTCTTTTAACAGTCGAGTTATGGAGAAGAAAGGCTAAATTAGAGATGGGTTAGTGAAAAAGACTTAAACTTGAAAGAAAAAGTAATGACCTAATAACTGAATAAAATTTGGGTAGATTGTAAATGGCCAAAAAGTTTGACAAGAGGAGAACGAGTGAGAAGAAAGGGCAAAGTTTGAAGCAAATAAGGGTTTACTCACTTGCTTTAATTTTGCCGTCACGTTACTAATTAGTGATATCATTACTAATTCAATTTGTGATTTAGGTAAGTTTTGGTTGAGGGGATTAATGGTCAAGGAGCCTCAAAGCCCTAGGGGCTAGGAGTTAGTCAAATTGTGTTTTTGTCTCGAGGAGGGTTTGTAAAAGCAAAAACTTTAACCGGAAAATTTTATTTTGATAAAGTCATCATTTGAGAAATTATTGATAATTTGATAGGAATGGTATGTACGAATCTAATATGAGTTCAACTCGATTTGGTGGAAGAAATTTAATCTGAATCCGAAAAAGTGAAAAATAGATCTGAATTATATAGCCATAGAAAATGGAGTTTGTATATAATGTGACCAATCGATAACTACTTCCACCTCATCAATTCATACATTAACTAAAACGACATTACAATAATATAATTATGTTGAAATTATTAAAATTCTAGTAAGAACAAGTAATTGTTAAAGTTTCATGTGATCTTTGGTGATAATATAGGTCGAATCTGAGTCAAGTTACAGATAAATAATCTTAGGGTTTAGAATATTTTATTCGATCTGACCCATTACTAACCCTAATTATTTGTCAAAGTTCATGCTTACAACTTACAAGAATATTAAAGGGACATTTATTTTACAAAAAATAATACGAAAATAACTTGTGAAAACAATACTCAAAAGTCAAAACTGTCAAAACTCAAAACTTTGGCACACTTTTTGTTCAACATGCAAAAACGAGCATTATACTATTATTACACATTAATGTGACTACACGCAAAAATGCTTACTTGAAAGAAATAGTTTGCTCACTGAAACTGGTATTGTGTAAATCTTTGCCTGTCTCATTCATAGATGCGAAAGTACAACAGATTGAATCACATATTCATGGATTTTCATCGTCTGTTTTAAGTGAAACTCATTGCTTTAACTTAAGTTATAGAGTTAGCATTATACTCATCAATGCTTCTCTTAAAACCTCATTACAGATTTGCAGAAGCTACAAAATTTCTGAGACACCCAGAAATTTTGTTTGATACCCAGTATTTCAATTGCTTCCATGCTATTGCATTTGATCCCCAAATAGCAGCTACAGATTCTAAATCCTTGGTGGGATGTAGTGCACACCAACTGTTCGATGAAATTCCTGACCCAAATGTTGCTGGGTACCATCACTTGCTCTTTGAATATGCTCGTAGTAATAAGAACATGGAAGCTTTGAGATTGTTTTTTGATATGCATCAATTAGGCTTGGTGAATAGTGGGTCAAGTCTTTCTTGTGCACTAAAGGTGTCTGGTGTTTCAAATAATCAGATTATTGGGAAACAATTGCATTGCCATTGTATTAAATCAGGTTTTTCTGTGGATGTTAGTGTGGGTACTTCTCTAGTTGATATGTATATGAAATCTAATAGTGTGAATGATGGGAGGAGTGTTTTCGAAGAAATGGAGGTTAAGAATGTGATTTCTTGGACTTCTTTGCTTTCGGGGTATGTGCAACATGGATTGGTAGAGCAAGCCTTAGAGGTGTTCACTCGGATGAAAACGGAAGGGATTAGACCTAATCCATTTACTTATGCAACTGTAGTTCGGGCTTTAGCAGATTATGATATGATTGCCGCAGGAAGTCAAGTACATGCTGAAGTAATAAAGAGCGGTTTTGAATCGTATACTACAGTGGCGAATTCCTTGATTAACATGTACGCAAAGTCTGGAATGATACGAGAGGCTAAAGGAATTTTTATCGTCATGGAAAGCAAGGATGTTGTTTCTTGGAACGGTATGATTTCAGGTCTTGTGACAAATGGGCTTCACAAGGAAGCTCTTGAACTGTTTCATCAGATGAGACTTGAAGGCATAGAACTGACTCGGCTGATCTTTGCTACCATTATTAAAGCTTGTACTTGTATAAAGGAATTCTCTTCTGCGAGACAGCTCCATTGTCGAGTAATAAAGAGTGGATTTGACTTTGATCTAAATATAAGGACTGCTCTTATGGTTGCATACAGCAAGTGCGGTGATATGGATGGTTCTTTCAAGATGTTTGAGACGATGCAACAAAGTCAAAATGTCATTTCTTGGACAGCTATGATAAGTGGGTACTTGCAGAATGGTCGAAAGGAAAAGGCAGCTCATATCTTTCTTGATATGAATCGGATGGGAATTACACCAAACGATTTCACTTATTCCACTATCCTTACTGCTCATCCTTGTGTATCACCATATCAGATACACGCACTTGTAGTCAAAACACGTTATCTGAGCTCTCCAAATGTCGGGACTGCTCTCTTGGATGCTTATATCAAGACTGGAAATGTAATTGAAGCTGCCAAGGTTTTTGAAAATATTAGTCAGAAGGATATTGTGGCATGGTCTGCAATGTTGGCTGGATATGCTCAAGTAGGAGACACAGAAGGAGCTATTAACGTATACCGGCAATTGGCAACGGAAGGGATGATCTATCCGAATGAATATACTTTCAGTAGTGTCATCAATTCATGTGCAGCCCCTGAAGCAGCAGTTGAGCAGGGGAAACAGTTTCATGCTTTTTCAATTAAATATGCATATAACAATTATTTGTGTGTTAGTAGTGCTCTTGTTACAATGTACTCAAAGAAAGGCAACATTGATAGTGCAAATAAGGTTTTCACAAGGCAAGAAGAACGAGACTTAGTCTCGTGGAACTCAATGATTTCCGGATTTGCACAACATGGTTACGCACACAAGGCTCTCGAGGTATTTGAGGAAATGCGAAGGAAAATAATAGAAACTGATGGGATAACATTTATTGGTGTGATCTCTGCTTGTACTCATGCTGGCCTATTGGAAGAAGGTCAAAAATATTTCGACCAAATGGTGAAGGATCATCATGTCAATCCAACCATGGAACACTATGCTTGTATGGTAGACCTTTATAGCAGAGCTGGAATGATTGAAAAGGCCATGAACTTCATAAATAAGATGCCATTTTCAGGTGGTGCAACAGTGTGGCGAAGTCTTTTGGGTGCGTGTCATGTTTGCAGAAATGCAGAGGTGGGAAAGATTGCTGCAGAAAAACTCATGGCCATTGAACCAAAGGATTCATCAGCTTATGTGCTGTTATCGAACATATATGCAGCTACTGGAAACTGGAAAGAGAGAGCTAAAGTTAGGAAGTTCATGGATCAAAGAAAAGTGAGAAAGGAAGCTGGTTATAGCTGGATTGAAGTCAAGAACAAGACTTACTCTTTCTTAGCTGGTGATCTTTCTCATCCATTATCAGATCTTATATATAAAAAGCTTGATGAGTTGCGTACTCGATTGAAGGATGCAGGATATTGCCCAGATACCACATATGTGCTTCATGATGTGGAAGACGAACACAAGGAAGTTATTTTGTCTCAACATAGTGAACGACTGGCCATAGCTTTTGGACTAATTGCGACCCCTCCTGGTACCCCTATCCAAATTGTGAAGAATCTGCGAGTCTGTGGAGATTGCCATGCCGTCATTAAGATGATATCCATGATTGAGAAACGAGATATAACAGTGCGCGATTCAAATCGTTTTCATCACTTCAGAGGAGGATTGTGTTCGTGTGGTGACTTTTGGTGACTCACCAGTAATGGACATGTAGGATAAAGGGTTTTATGCATTTTCAGGTTAAAGCAACATCCAAAAATTCAAGACTTCTAGTAAGAAATTGTCTATCAAGAGCCAGCTTTCTTCTTTCTAATAGGTAAAACACCATCACCACCTCTTACAAACATGTAAAAGTTTTGGTAGGATGTTTCATTTAGCAGTAAGGCTGCCTTCTTCTAAACCTCCTTAACCCCATCTGAAAAGGTGTTTATACTGGGAGGTGGTGATGGTTGTTTCCTTGTTGTGGAGATTAGTGTAATAACCATGATTGCTAAGAGAATTTGATGTACACCTTCGTTTTAGCTCATATACTAAGGTGATCCATTGTTAAACATGCTCAGCTAGGAGTGGTCTTAGGATGAGTGAACTTATGCTAAGTTTCCTCAGTTGCTTATGAGTGGGATGGTTGACCTTGTCGGCGTACGTAGTGCATCAAATCATCTTCAGCAATCCTAGGTATTACACTTAGCTTCTAGCCTGAAGCGTGCACACATAAGTTAAGCTTGTATGATAATCTTGCTTCGACTCATGTATGACTCCTCATTTCCATCCAGATGGTAACCAAAAGCCAGTCAGACCATACTTCGAATATGATCATGGATAGTTGAGCTATATGCAGCACAAGTTGGCAACAATTGAGGTCCGTTTGTAACATGTTTCTTCGGCAGAATAACCCCACATAAACCCCTGGAGGAGGTCCTAATATCATCTTCTATTGATTGTCACCTGTTCGTTTGTGAAGGAGCCAAGAGAACGGTGCATCAGATTGTAAATGCGACTCCTGTTATTCACAATTTCCGGCCATTTGTTTACTTGCAGAACGCCTGCAAGGATCAATGTACAAGACTAATTGGGAATTCATTATTTTTCACCGGACCCTGAAGAGTAACAAACTCGTGTGAATGGGATAGACAGGAAGGTTACAAGCAAAGAAACCTAAAGATCATAAGAAGACTCATTCAGAGCATTCACAGCATAACAACATTGGTAGCGAATTAGTTGCCAGAGCACGTTTTGGCTCAGGAGATGTTTTCGGCATTGTCAGAGTTCATGCAGCAATGACATTTTCAAGGTTGGGAAGCACTTTATAATCCCTTGGCGACGGGTAAATTTCTTGCCTATAAAGTCTAACCTCCACTTCAAGTTGAAAGATTCTATGTTCATGATCACATAATGTAATTATGGATAGAATTCAAAAGATCCAAGTACTTTTCACATCATACTTCAGAAATAACTACAAGTTGAGATGTATATTTTCTTAGTCAGTAATCAGAATATGTAAGAGACATATAGGCTTATTTTGATCTCAAAATGTATAATATGTGCATGTAATTTGGGGTTGTTAGACCTTGCACAATAATTCAGTTAAATTGTTGCAGTCTCATTCATGTGATGCTACTTATAAGTTGTAGTCCAATTCACCAACTCATACAAACATGCTGCAGAAATGAATGACTCACTAAATGTGTATGATGCACTTACCAGTTACCAACCACCTAATACAGTAATACCCTTGATAGTTGATACTCTTTTCTTTTCTTTTTTTGTTGACAAAATGACAAGGGTACTCTTGATAATTCCATGAGATAAAAAAAACACGCCCTAATAGGAGTGCTAATCGAGCGAGTCGATCACGAGTAGAGAGTTGCTCGACTCGTGCTTGCTAAGTTTTGAGTCGAGTTGTTCACGAGTAGCTCGTTTAAAGTTTCTGTTTCCTTTGAATTCTAGGCATTTGATTATTATATCTTCATTTCTTTACAATTTTTTTTTCCATTTATACTAGATCAATTTATTTTTAATGAGTGTTAATGTATTTCTTTATTTCAAAAAGAAATTAATTGAAAATAACTGAATTGCATGCAAGGTTATTGAGTTTCGAGCTAAATCAAGCAAGCTCGAGCTAACTTGAGTCGAGCTTTGACCAAGTCGAGTTCGAGCTGCTCAACTCGATTAGCACCACTACGCCCTATAACAAGAAAATGGTAACATTGATCAATGAGATCTTTTCCTTCATCTATGATCTATCTATACAAATATATTAAAAGGCGTTCCTATCACAGGAACGGTGTCACGTGACACTCTTCTGAATATCCTAATACACATGATTACAATCTCAATCAAAAATATTAACAAACAATGTGTATTTACTAGGATTCGAACACATGACCTTCGATATGAAATGTGAGCATTTAACCACTAATCCATTACAATTTCAACGCATGTTTCAAAGTAAAACATAAGAACATTCTTTTACCCAAATTCCATTGAAATTGTTAATTATTATCCCCAATTCCTTAGATGTTTTTTTTGAACAACTTATCATGTCATAACGTCCATTTTCCCATTTCGCACTAAACAGTATATTACGAAAGCTAATAGAATCAATTATGAAATTTATGAATAATATATTTGATAATTATAACTGACCCGGGACATCGTCCGGGCCAAAATACCAGTTTAGTTAGTAAAAGGTGCTTACATAGTTATAACGGTTTTTTCACCAAATACCCCTGACAAATAAATTTATTCACCAAATACCCCCACTTTTTTCAAAATTCACCAAATACCCCTGAGGCCCTGACCATTAAAATAATTCACCAGATACCCCTGACATTTCAAAAAATACCCAAAATGCCCTTTTTGGCTAACGGACGTGAGTGCTCCGTTAACTAATTAACCTAAAAACCCTAATTAAACCCTAATTAAACCTAATTAAACCTAAAAACCCTAAATCTCTAACTAACCCTAAAACCCTAACTAACCCTAACCGCACTCCCAAGTCCACATCCCTCCCACCCCACCCCCCCCCCCCCACAACTCCAACCCACCGGCCCCCTCCCCCCCCCCCGCCGCGCGCCTCCCCCCCCACCACCCTCGGCCCCGCCGCCTCCCCTCCCGACCACCCCGGCCCGCATCCCCTCCCCTTCCCTAGCGAAATAAGTTGACCCACCCCTCCCCTTCTCCCGCGAACTCGGTTGCTCCCCCTCCCCTCCCCCGCCGCAAAATAGTTCGTTCGTCGGTTCGCATCGGTCCCCCTCCTCCGCGTAAGTTCGCGTCGGTTCCCCTCCCTCGATCTCGCCGGCGCCTCCCCTTCCCTCACTCACTCGATCTCGTCGGTTGATGCGGGCGGGGGGTGGGTGGGATCGAGGAGGGGAGCTGCGTGGGAGGAGAAGGGGGGATGCGTGGGAGGGGAGGCTGCGGGGTGGGGGAGGGGGCCTAATGGGCCGGGGTTGTTGGGGGGGTGGGTGGGGGGCAGGGGTGAAATGGGGGGGCAGGGTTGGGGGTGGGGGGTTGGTGGGTTAGGGGAGAAGGAGGGTTAGGGTTAGTTAGGATTAATTAGGTTAACTTAGGGCTAATTAGGTTGACTTAGGGCAAAATTGTAAATAAAAGCTAACGGAGGACTAACGTCCATCAACAAAAGGGTATCTGGTGAATTTTTTTAAAGGTCAGGGGTATCTGGTGAATTTTGAAAAAAGTGGGGATATTTAGTGGATAAATTTATTTGTCAGGGGTATTTGGTGAAAAAACCGTAGTTATAATTATAACAAAATTGAGAATAACACCACCAGTCAATAGTAATCCTATCCACAGCGATAGTCTGATGCATCACAGACCAGCATACTGCATTCGAAAGATTTTAAATAGGAAAAAAATATGAGAAAAGAAAAGGACCAAGTACAGTTAATGCTAAATGTGTCACGTATTACTTACAAATGTTTGTAAAAGATCAAGTGCCAAGCAGGCTACTTTTGATACACAAATTAATAAGCAGCAAGGTAATGGACAATTATAAGGCTTTTGTTTCAACCAACGACAAACAATTTCTTTCAAATATTAAATACTTGAGTATTTGGAATACAAGAGGAGAGGACATCACATCATAGAGCTTGGAAGGGAATGGTTTACTCCATTAGATCCAGTAGCAATAATTCAATTACAAGCTCCTCAGGTGTCAACGACAGTCTTCCATCAGAAAAATTACCCTTCCTCTCCAAACTCTTGTGTGAATCTCTCATGAACCTCGAGGTCTGATTTGCTCACGGTTGGTTTTTGCCGAGAGAGTACCTTTTCAAAATCTGTTCTTGCGATAGGGGGTGGAACGATCTGTAAAGCGTAGAGAGGAGGTTCATTAAAATTTACACCAGTGAACAGTACATACTCTCATACTCGAACAGTTCAGGCTTGTTTCCTGTGATTAGTAGAAGCAACTATAATAGCATAAAACCATGTCGTGACTTGCAAACAAGAGATGAAATATTAAATTAGAAAAAAAAAAATAGAAAAATAAGCATAAAACATCAAAGGCAGAGTAAAACTTCATATTCAAATCAACTCAAGAAAGTAATGTGCTTCTTTCTCAAGCAGTTGCACCATCTTTGCTGTTCCAAACCCAAAAGCTTCGAAAGATTTGTTTTAACTTCCACTACCAAATAGACTTAATGAGGGGTAATCAACTAAGCAATTTACTGGTCAGCAAACAGTTAACAATGGAGATAATGATTCTGTTAAATGTTAATATCAAGGCCTTCAAGGGCTAGACACCAGTTTAGAAGTCCATTTGCTTATTATGATATTTATAGCCAGTGAAAAGTACTTCGCGGTTGTTTAGAGTTTAAATACCTTCGAAGCAAGTCCCTCTGCTGCAAGATCCTGCATGGTAGTTTGGATAGCTCCTGGCTGCCTTGGGCCACAGGGAACCAACACATCATCTTTTGTCTTATAAAAGAACATTGCATCTTGAGTTTTACGAACAGGTTCGAAAAGTACATCCTTGACCTGCCAACAGGTATTATAAAATAAAAAGACACAGATGCAATTACTTTAACAAAACGAGGAAAAAGAAACAAAAAAAAAAGATAGACAGTAAATGAACAAAAGTGAAGAAACAGAAAGAGGATCTCAATCATCACTTACACAAACAGATATATCTGAACCAGAGAAGCCCTCTGTTTTACGAGCTAAAAATTCAAAATCACTTTCAGTCAAGTTGTGGGGGGTATCCCCAAGATGAACCTGGGTTCACAAAAGGTACAATACCAACTGAGCAACATGCATTGCAGATGTCTCCAAACCACTAGAAAGAAGAGGAACAGCAAAGAGAAGAAAAGCAAAAAAGAACCTTGAACATATGCTGCCGAGCCTTTAGATCTGGTAGAGGAATATAAATACGCTTGTCAAAACGCCGTCGAATAGCCTGCAGATATCATCCATTAAAAACATATATACAACAATACCTCAGTACAAGATGAACAGGAAAAATAAAAGGTGTAAGTACCTGATCTAAAGCGTATGGTGTGTTTGTTGCAGCAAGAACAAGAACTTTTTCGTCGTTGTGTCCAACACCCTAAGGAATATAGCAACAGATGACATTGGTTTAGAATCCAAAAGTTTAGATCGGAGACAAGCAAAATCCCGAATAAGCAATAATTGAATAGGTGTGATTAATACAAGTCAAGGCTTTACTATATCCAGCCCATCCATGTTTAAAGAAGAAGAGGATGAAATCTTTTAAGAAATGGAGGATGACGTAAGGATACTTCTTATCCAACATTATGCATGGTTAAAGAAATTCTTTCTGCCAAGATCTTAAATTTCAGAATAGCTGGTAAATTTGAAAGCTTCCACAATGAACTTCTACACAATAGCAAATTCAAAGTAACAGTGCATAGTCTCAAACAATAAAAAAGACTTCTCCATGAAAAGAGGGCCCCAAACCCTTCGCCCTCCAAACATGCTTCACGTTAACAAGTGATCACAGGTATATAACCATTCAATCTTACAACTCTATAATCAAGAGCAATAAGATCTCCTTGTCAAACATTATATAGAGGTAAGGGCAGATGGCATACAACAAAAAGTATATATGAATAAAACAAACTACCGATCACCTCATGTACAGGTCAAGGTTAATTATGATGACTAAGTGAGTTTGGCTTGTGATCATAAGAGGACTGCAATTTGCTTCTCAAGGTGAGTTCTTACATGGAGTATTACATATGAATAGTTCGCCAATATTAAAACATCTGTCTGGTTCTTGATTAAGTATCTCCCCCAAAAAAATTGAAATCTAAATAAAGAAAGAAGTTCTTAAGTTTAGATACTTGTAATTTCATAAATATGTCCCAATTTACATACCTAAAGCCCTGAGTATGTAGAGTAAGTCTAAGCCTTAACTCAAAGCCCAAACCACTTTAATGCTTTTTCAATGTCAGTGTGAAGAAAAAGAGAAAAGACAGAAGTAAAGTAGAGGTAAACAAAGATGTGTTACAGCATCCATGATAATCCCTCTCACAACCTGCAATCCCACAGTCCACACCCCCTTCCTTCAGAAAAAGCATAAGAATAAAAATAAAGGCCAAGCGACTCAACAAAGACCCAAGGAACAGCATCTGTACTCAAAAACGACAGCTACAGCAGTGACAGACACCATCTTGGCAGAAATTAGACCATTTGAATCACTACACCGTTACATGTATAAGATCCCCCAATTTTATAATTTTTCTCAAGTTCATCATGAATCAGATCTAGAGCTATATAACTCAATATGCTTTCCCCTGCAATTTTTGTACTTTTACTTTGATATGTCGCAGTTTCTTCTAACTGATCTGCTATTGAGGACTACTTTGCCACTTTGAGAGTCTAGATCCATACGGAAAGTTGCTATGCTAGCAAACAGCTGAAAATAATTCGGTACAAACAACCTAGGTCAAAGTTACTAGGAGGTAGAAGAATTTCATGACCATGGTCCATATCAAGGCTATATGATTTGTAGATTGATCCCTCTCTCTCTCTCTCTCTCATCACAAGAATGTTTCAAGGCATCGGGCAACATAAGCCCAGAATAGCAAATTAGCTAGTGAAAATTAACTAAAGTGCTGACTAGTGAGACATGACCTCCCAGACAAGGAAATTTGATTTGCTGATTTTCCTGTCAAAAAGATGATTTTAATTGGAAAATGAAAAAAAGTGCACATACCAGCATAGCACAATAAATGTACAACATTTATAATGATTATTAAATTAACACTTCTAATCAAATGAAGAACCTATCTAAAAGTCTAACCAGCTGAATGTAAAGTAATTCACCTGCATCTGCACTAGGAGTTCTGTCTTAATACGTCTGGAAGCTTCGCTTTCATTTCCTTCCCCTCTTTGACCACATAGCGAGTCTATTTCATCAACGAAAATAATCGACGGAGCACTATCACGGGCCATCTGGAAAAGGTTGGAAACTAACTTTTCACTTTCACCCATCCACTTTGAGACCAAGTCTGAAGAAGATACACTGGGGACAAAAAAGCAAGTTTTGACATGCTCAAGCACGGGGACAGACAAAACAGAGTGAAAACTCTTGAACTTATAACAAACAACTCATCAAACCGGTATGGAGAAAAAGGGAAGAACAACACATTTTGGCTTAATTATCATTATTTATTTATTTTATTTACTTTCTGAAGGTAAAAAAAAAAAGGATAGATACTACTATGCATCTCCAAACCTACAAAAATCATCAAGTTGTAAATGACAAGGACACTTGATATAAACATACTACAAAAATACAGCCCAGAACCATACCATGTCATAGAAGCCACCTTGCACCAAAATCCAAACTTTCAATCCATCATTGAAAAACATCTACATATTATTTTCAATGAAGAACTGGAGATTATAATAAGCTGCCTGTATGGCTGTATTGCCTACAGCCCTACACTACTGTAAGTCTCTTTCATAATATGTAAGATAATACGAAGGACAGCATGACGAATAAGCTAACCAGCTCTTCAAAAGTAACAACCACATCAAGCTTGAGGTGATTTCTACTTTTAACTTCCACATATGACATATATCCCATTTACCAGCTACTAATTAAAAAAAAACGAAATAAGCTTAATTTAGTAAAACAAACAATATTTGTAATATATATTCCCAATTGCTACCTATCTAACACTTATTTCCTTCCTTAACCCCATCCCCCATCCCTCTTCCCCCATTAGCCTCCAACCCACCATCTCCCTAATCAACGAACAACCACCACCATCGTGTATCCACCAACCCCACCTGTTGACCACTGCCCCTAAATGCCCCCAGTGAGTCAGCAGCCCCTCAACTCTTCTCCATGCCAGCGACCGCCTCTTTCCTCCCTTGTCCTTGTTATCCATTAAGCTTTTTCATCCCCTTTTTGCAGACAACAAGACCCAACGAGCTGCTATTCCAATAGCACATTGAATTAACACCCTCGAAGGACGACACCAACATGTATTATATGAATGTATTCATGGGACATCTCAAACAAAGACAAAAAAAAATGTTTGTGGTTTGACCATTCTATGAACATGCTAAACATCAATTTGAACATAATTAGGAGATGTAAAAAGTATCAGCATCTAGGCTTTGCATGGAATAAAAAATTATCCAGGCTTCTCATGAATCAAAAGCCACAGCTCCATGAATCAAATGCCACATCTCCATGAGTCCATTCACAATTTCTTAGAGTTTCACCTGCACACCTTAGACTCTTAGTAAAGACCACATAACACATATATGGATTGGTAAACCTTTGATAATCCAAAAGCAAACAAATACTAAGCAAGAAAAGAAAAGGCCGCAAAGAGAAAAGTGAAGAATCGAGGAGTAAAATTCTAACTAGCAAAACTAGAAGTGAGAAAATCTTCAGCAGGTTATGAATAAGGTAATGCACAAATGACAACAGAGACAACCACAAACCAACCATACAGTATAATCCTACAAAGCAAAGTCTAGGAGCATCCAAATAAACACAACCTTACCCTTCCAAGTTAAATAAAGTCCAAATTTATGGGTGTTTTTTTGTTTTTTTACATATGTAAGTGTCTTGCCCCTATTTAAAGATGGTTATAAAGGCTGTGTCAACATACCCGCTAATAAAGTACTTCCCCCCCCCAACACACACGCACGCACGCACGCACGCACGCGCGCACACACACACACACACACACACACACACACACACACACACACACACACACACACACACACACCATTGAATTCTCGGTGGTTAAAGTTCCACAACTTTAACTATGTTCACACACACACACACACACACACACACAAAAACCATTGAATTCTCGGTGGTTAAAGTTCCACAACTTTAACTATGTTCTGTAATTATACATATGGTAATATTATCATGTGAAATCTTGTTAGATTCTTCTCAATGTCTGTTTTCAAGATATTGTCCTAGGACAGAAAAAGAGACAAAGATATTTACTGAAATATAAATGCATCCAATATAAGACAGATACCTATAGAATGTTGAGTCTGCTTCAGTTGCAACAGCCTTGGCTAAGTATGACTTTCCTGTTCCAGGAGGTCCATACAAAAGAAAAGCTCTCCATGGTCGCCTCTTACCTATACAGGTCACCCCATGCTTTTCATCAATTGATTTGCAATAATATACAACGCAAAGCCTAGGAGCATCAGTGACAGTCTCATTACATTGGCTGGGAAAAGATTGACGTGAAAGGCACAGACTGACTCGGCAATCTCATACTACATAGGGTATGCTAAGCTAAAGTTGCAAACTCAAAGTATTCAAGCATCACTACTTTATGGTGAAATCAACAATGATCCCACACATTGGCAATCAAAATATTTGGTAAAAGTCAATCAACAATAATTGACAATGTAAGAGTTATCAGCCTATCACCAAAGAACAAAAGGAAACTTAGAGCGTGTTCTCTTCACCTAAATTGCACGTATTTGAACTTAAATTAGTTTATTTGAACTAATATTAACTACTCTGAATTTATATGAACTTGTGTAAACTTATCTAAAACTTATTTGACCTTATTGGAATTTATTAGACTTTATTTGAACTTATCTTAGCCCTTATTAGATATAAAAATGATATTATCTTATTAGCCCTAATAATCCCTTAGCTATAATTCTTAGCCCTTATAAACACCTGTCCTCTCTTAACCAAATTAGCCCTCAACTTCACTTATTTGAACTACTTTTGGCTGAAATGAGTTAAAATGGAGTAAAAAAGAAAACAGTCTTAATCTCCAAATAGCACTTTTAACAAGCTTCCATCCTCAATGAAAACATGACAACTTTTTGCTGCTCTGAGCATCTGTGAAATCAAGTATGACTACATCTGAGAGAAAGACAATCTTTGTCCACTGCACAAACCATCGCAAGTGGAAAAAAGCTTGTGATAACCAACAAACTTTTTCTCATTACCAAACAACCTTGTCCCTCTCTTCTCCAAGAAGAATCGGTAACTAAAGTATGACAATAACCCATAATCATAAAGTCATTTAGCACAAGAAATCTACACCCAAAGAAGCCTATACATAAGCTCATTCCACACTTAAAGAATGCCCATCTCATCTCCTCCCGCCACCCTAGATTATAAACAGAAAGTGTCACATGTCCCATCCCATTATAGTTCAAAAACCAATAAACCCAATATAACAACAGTTAACATCCATCAAACCACTTAATTCTAGAAAGATAATAACCAACTAATCATAAAGCTCTCTTTTGCAGAAGCAAAATAATCCCAACGCCAACAAAAGGTTTACTCTTTAAGTCTTAACCCGTCTCTCTTTACATGTTTTAAAAAGTAAGCTTGAGGTAAGAACACATAAGGGTTAAAAAATTCAGATTACATATAAAATGTCCAACTAGAAGGTACATAAAAGGTCAGTACAAAGAAATTTCAAGTACAATAAAACAATGAAGCCTTAGAATTACCAAACAGATTAAGTGAGCATCAAAAGAAACTACCTAAAGCAAACACTATAAGCAAACTAACATCCCCCCTCAATCCTCATTCGCCGTATGATTAACCTCCATAATGTAATCACTAATAAAACCAATCAGCTTACATACTATTATCAAAATCTTCCTAAAGTTTGAAAGCACCAACTTCTCACTCATACTGTCATAAACCACCTATACCCGAAATTACTCAAGCCCTCTCTATAATAAAACACTCCCTTAACCCGAAATCAATCCGAAATCCGAATTCTCAAGCACCAAAAGTATCATACCAAAATTACCAAATTGCAAAGACAAAAAACAAAATTGACCAAACTAACCAGTAAAAAACTGAGGAAATTTGACAGGCAAAATAACAGCCTCCTGCAAAGCTTGCTTAGCACTCTCCAACCCAGCAACATCATTCCACTTCACATTCGGCTTTTCTCGAATAATCGCCGAATTCAGGCCGGACCTCAATTTAGCCTGCTCAGCATCCTCCCCATCTTTATCCCCATCCTTGGTCTTAGCCTTGGGCCGGGCCGCAACCGCCGCATCGCCACCATTAGGAGCGGGCCCAGACCCGCCTCCTTCGTCAAGAACAGCCCGAATCTCCTCAGCTCTACGAAGATACTCAGTGAATTTCTGAGTGATCGCTTCGCGAATTTTAGGGTTTTTCTCGTACTTCAAGTGAGTCTTAAAATACTCTAATGCGTTCATGTAAAGAGGGAAAGCTTTAGCGTAATTTCCTGCATTATCTTCTTGTACTGCTTGTTTAACGTACTCGATCGCTTGTTCTTTGAAATTGCTGTACATAGCTGATTCTCAAATCGAATTTGAATTTGATTTTGATTTGATTTAGGGTTAGGGTTGCATAAGGATGGTGATAATTGAGGTGATCGGGAGGAATAATTGTGAGCCCTAGGAGAGAGAAATTGGGGGGGTTGATGATGAAGGAAGAAGATTCAAAAGAGGTGACGCGTGAGAAAGACGAAGAATTGGCTAATGCGCACCCTTCGCCTTGTTGTGGTGGATTAGCCTGAGGTGCTCACTGCTGAGAGTTGAATCACGATTTGAGGAAGGTTCCAATTTCGGAGCTACCTATAATCTTTTCTAGTCATTTTTCCTTTTGGATTCTGTTTTTTTTTTTTTTGAAATTAAAAATTAATTCATTGATTCAAAGTCATACGAAATCTACGATAGAAGTCAAAACTAAACAAATACATTTCAAAATGAAATAAATACAATTCTAATATGACAAAACCACGATCGTTGAGTAGATTTAACACTTCTGAAAACCCTCGTATTTCACATCGTTGTCTGATGCAGCCTTCTGCAAGGGGGTCTATCGATCTTTTGTAGTTTTGAAGTAGAACTGGATCCAATTCAAGTGAATGTAAACGAAGTACTGACATCTATTGCAACCCCGCACAAATTTCAATCAACAAATCAACCTCTTGAATTACACAAAAACCCAAAAACAAAGTCTTCAAACTCTCACATAGAGAGAGATAAAACCCAATATATGGGTATATATAACCCAATAAATGGGTAGAAAAACTCTCCATTAAAGAGAGACTGAAGTTTATTAGAAACATTAACATAAAAAACTAGTAGCAAAAGGAGAAAATGGGCTTACCACCGCCCAAAAGGGTGGCGGTAGCCCCTAGGTTGAAAATGAGGGTTTTGTGGGAGAAGAGAGAGAAGAGAGAAAAAAAGGGAGAGGAGGCGAACGTAAGAGTTAGGTTTTTGGGTTACATAATTAAATTGCTCTAAAGTATTCGTATTATTTTTCCTTTCGGATTCCTAAATGTACTTGGTTTATAAAAATTTGATAAATTTGCCAAAAAAAACTTTTTACGAGTTCATTTTTGAGAAAAAAAACCTTATAAAGCATTTTTTGCGAAAACAAACCAAAATCAATTTTTTTTGCGGAAACAAACCAAAATCAAAATTATTTCTACAAGATGAAATCTAGCCACCACTACCAGCAGCCCCCAACCTCCCTCCACCCCCTCGGGCGGCACCCCCCCTCGCCCGCCCTACCCTCTCTCCTCTCCATTTTTCCCTCTCTCCCCCCTCCCCCCTCTCCTCTCCCTTCGTCCATCCCCCCAAACCGCTGCGCCACCCGGAAACAATGGTTTTCGTTCTTCGATTTTTGATAGTTTTCGTTTCATTTGTGATGATAGTGGGTAGTGGGTTTCGTGGTTGTGGTGGGGGGGGTTTCATGGTGGTATGGTCATGTGATGGTGGTGGGTTCGGATTTTCTAGGTTGTGGAGGGGGAGCCGCGGGGGATGGGTGGGTTGCGGTATGGGGGGGATGGACGAAGGGAGGGGAGAAGGGGGGGGTGAGGGAGGGAAGAAGGGAAATGAGAGAGGGTAGGGGCGAAGGGGGGTGGGGGGGATGCCGCCCGAGGGGGTAGAGGGAGGGGTTGGGGGCTACTGTTGGGGGGTGGGGTGGGCTGCAGGTGGTGGGGGCTGGACTAGGGGTGAAGTAGGGGCTGCATGGGTGGGGGGCTGGGCGCAGGTGTTGGTAATGGTGCCTAGAGGTGGTCAACGCCGGAAATTATATGGTCAACACCGAGAAATGATACTATGTTTGTTTTAGCAAAAAAAATTGATTTTGGTTTGTTTTCGTAAAAAATGCTTTATAAGGTTTTTTTTCGCAAAAATGAACTCGTAAAAAGTTTTTTTTGGCAAATTTTCCTAAAAATAATTAATAAGGTCATGTTTTTTAAACTTGCTTTCGGTTCAGTTCAATAACTTCAGTTCGATTCAGCTCACTTCAGTTCAGTTCAGCTCAATGTTGTGGACTTTGTGGTTATTATTATTATTATTAATCATTATTATTATATATTATTATTATTGTTAACATTACTCATTATTACTATTATTATTAATTATTATTATCATTAATTTTTATTATTGTCATTAATTTTTTTAATTACTATTATTAAATATTATTTTTATTACTACTACTACTACTACTACTACTACTACTATTATTATTATTATTATTATTATTATTATTATTATTATTATTATTATTATTATTATTGTGAAGTATTAGTTTAGTTCATTGGTAATCACTATTCAGTTCATTTTAGTCAGTTTAGTTCAGTACTTCAGTTCAGTTCAGTTCAATTTCTCCCAGTTTAAAAGAACAAGGCCTAACATCGGTAATCACTATCGAACAATAAAAATAATAAAATGTCTTTGAGGAAGAGATGAGAGCTTTGTGGAGTACCATCCTAAATTGGGGATTTTGCATAGGCCTTATGTCTTATATATATATACGGATATATCTACACATGCTACATTTTTTCATTCTTTATTTTTTTGCTCATTTGGAGACTTGAAGTTATACAGATGAGAAGTGAGTAAAAATATTACTTAAAGATATACTCTTAAATTAATTAACGACAATTTCAATGTTTGATATTCATTAAGGGACATATTTTGCTAATATCATGTTTTACAGTCATTCAAGTACGACATGTTTTTAGTGCATCCAATATCTCAAAGATAGACAAGCATACTCAAAGTAGATAACTCAAAGACGACAAAAGTACACCAACGACGTGTGAATAACTGCACTCAATCTCTAAAAAAAACATTTGAAGCCTCGTCCGCACATCGGCTGTCACACTTGAAATACGTATGAATACATGATATTGAAGATGGTGATTAACTTAAGGGTACATAGTGCGATTTTTAATACACAATGGACGAGGGTCATGTATTATTTAAAAGTTAATGAATACGTCATGAAAATTCTCTATTTTCTCGATGCATTACATACTTTTTCCCCTTAAATGTATTAAAAGAAACTCTTTATTATATGCACTTAGAATACATCTTTGTACGTACAACTTATATATACATAGACAAGTGAGTTCATATGAGAATCAAGGTTGGCCTAGTGGTTGTGAGGCCTTCCTTACACCCCTGTGACAGGTTTCGATTCTCACCCCTTGCAAGAAGGACCCCCAATTTCTCCCCCTTCTTGCAAGGGAATTCTCCTTACCAAAAATGGATTTTACTCGCTATAATTCTAATGAACAAGTGATGTAACTCCAAAAAAAATAGAAAAAATTGGGCGCGAAGTTTTTTCGCGGGTATAACTCTATGAACAAGTGTTGTAACTCTAATTCAATCGTGTGGTTGAGATTCATTTTCATTTCTCATGTAAGAAGGCATTCTCATGTGATCCTGCCCCTATATATATATAGTTCAGCATGAAGATCTTGTATGGTTCTTTCAGGTTTCTTAGTAGATTTTTTTTTCTAAAATGGAAGTGAGATTGTAAGGTTCAGTGCTTGAGGGGGGGCTAAGATCCTTTTCTTTAGGGATTTCCTCAAGGGATTCTCAAAGGCGCTCAAGGTAATTTTTCTCAAATGAACAAAAAAGATTATGTTTCTCAAAAGGTGCGACTGTGCTCTAATATAATCTTAGTCGATAAACTCTTATCAATTTTAAGACTTAGTGACTCACCTTTTTCAAACCCCTTGTTACGAGGAGGAGAAACACCATTATAAGATATACTCCTAAAAGTGAACTACAACAATAAATTTTGACTCTGTGATAAGTTAGTTCTAGTGATATTTGAGAAATTTACGTGAACTTTGATAAAAAAAATGCGGGGAAGATTTATGGAATCTAGCGCATATATCAACTCTTAAAAAAACAAAGAGTAAACCGGGGGCAATATTAATTTCTTTTTGTTCTTCAACTCTTTTAAAAGAGTTTTTTAATTTATATGAGTTGTATTTATAAAAGCTATACTATAAACAATTTCAAATTTTGAAAAGGGGTAAAATATGTGATAAATTACTTCAAAGATAAATTTGGGCTGTATTACTCATCTTACAGAGGTTATGACGCCCATTTGCTTCAATCAAAATATAAAAAGAAGGCTCAATTGCATAATTAGTAGTAGGAGATGGGGTTTGTACTTTGTATGCCATATCTTCAATTTGCAATTTATGAATCTTGGTTGGATATGTATATATATGTATGTATATGTATGTATATATATATATATATATATATATATATATATATATATATATATATATATATATATATATATATATTTTAAAGTATCACTTTTTGAGAAGGAAAAATTTCAAATTTGTGTCACGAGGTTTTGTAAACTCCTACTTAAGCCAATGTTACCATATTGAAACCTTGGAAATTTTAACTTTGGCACTTTGAGACCTAAGGAGCATTTGATTAAGTTAAATTGGTTGCTGGTGACCTAAGATCAATAAAACGGGGTGGGATCAAATCATAAGTATTGAATCATAGGTTTGTAAAATTTGGCAGTTATGTTACAAGGCGCTGGAGACAAGGTCTTTCAAGTATTCCAGTGCCTTGTAACATAACTTGTTGGATCTAAGTAGGATCTCGCGATCTTACAAATTTGGCATTATTTATAAACAAACTTACAATATATGATGATGATTTTTATCACAGAGATGTAAAAACTTCATACATCAAGTGACGTTTTTCATAAATAAAATGTTATTGACATTAAGTCATATTTATCTATGAAAATACCACTAAATATACAAATTTTATACATCTCCGAAATAAACCGACACTACATCCGATCTTTTGGTTGTTAAAACATGTTCCCAATGGAGTAATATACTTTGAACTTTGAGTCATATCTATGGCACAATGGCTCCACAGCTTAAACCCTAGTACCATTTCTTCCCTCTTTCCCCTCTCTTGTCCCTGAGTAAAACCCCAACATTTCCAGCAACAAACACCACCATCACTCTCACAGTCTCATTCTCACCTTCTTAACATCATCAACAATGGCGTATCGACGATGTTTCACCACTCTCACACGCCAAACATCTTCTCTTTTCTCCCAAAACCCCCATTCTATTCACCCCCTCAAATCCCTAATTTCTCACCTCCCTTCTATCCAACGCCTCCCTCACATTCTCTCTCCTCAATTAACCCCCCAATCATTTCTCTCTCGCAATTTCTCTTCGCGCACTGAAAACCCTAGAAATCCCAGAATCATCGACGACGAAGATGATGATCACGACGTTGATGATGAAGACGATGAAGATGAAGATGAAGATGATGAAGAAGAAGAGGATTACTCAAGCGAAGATGAGGGAGGAGTTTCAATTGAGCCATCTAATCTTGCCGAAAGATCGTACTTTGTTGAGGATAAACTTCAAGAAGCTGCTCATATTGGGTATAAGGTTGTCGGGCCGCTTGAGCCCGGTGATCGAGTTTTTAAGCTCTATGAGCCCGCTTATGCAATTGTCCAGGTTTGATTTTTTTGTATTTTATTTGTTTAGTTTGAAATTTGGTGTAATTTGGGTTTAGGGTTTAACTGGGTTTTATTTTATTTGTTTTGGGTGTAGGTGGGATCGCATCAGTTTAAGGTGAGTAATGGGGATTGCATTTATGTGGAGAAGCTCAAGTATTGTGAGGTCAATGACAAGGTAACATTTTCTTCTTCGAATTGATTTTGTGTTTAGTGATTAATGATCTTAGTAAGAGCTTATTAATTGATTATTATAGATTTCAAGTGAACTTTACCTGTCCAAGTTTGGTGGGGGTAGGGGGTTGTTTATGTAAGATGGTATATGATGATAGAGAGAACTTTCAGGTAAAAGAATTGCATTGATTTATTGCCTAGACATTGATTTTGTGATCACTGAAAATCGCGGTTCGAAATGAGGCTAGTTTTTGCCATTTTTGTTTTATATATTGTACTTTATCATTGGGAAGTAGATTTGGTTGCTGTTACTTTATAGTGAGCTATTTGCGTGGATGCGCCTGGTTGGAACTCGGTAAGAATCAAATTATTAATCTTGAAAGTATGTTGATATCTTGTGAGCTGAATGGCCTTGAGCAATTAGAATCAACTATCTTTGTGTGCTTCTTAGAGTGACGTGTAACATGACACACTCTGCAACTAGTGGCCGGGGTGAGGATGAGAATCTATGCATTGTTGTTCACCATTTGCCTCAACTCTCAGAGGACACCCCTTTATTTCCTATGTTTTTGAAGTCCCCCCCTCCACTTATTGCTATGACTTGTTTAAATATATAACTATGATGCCATCATTTGGCTATAAATGAAACAGATTTTGATATTCCATTTATGGCTACGCAGCGAGTATCTAGTACATGTAAACTGTATTTTCAACTGGGCACTAAGAGTGAATGAGCAGTAGAGCAAGCAAACTGGGTCTGTGGATAAAACTGAAAATATGGTTGATAGTTCCAGATTCTTGACATAAACTGAAAACCGAAACCAGATTCCCTGAGATATTGAATTGGTATAGCGATGATCTGAATCCCTTTGCTCTTAAGAGAATGTCTACTGATTACTAGCATGGTGATTATGCTATCGACCCTGTATCTGTTGTGTCGTGGACGATCTTAACGTTCTATTTGGATGGCAACCTTGGAACAGGGTCCTTGAGTTGTTGCATTTGGAGGAATAAAAGGAACTCTGGGTTGACTAAGTAAACTTGTTATATATTACTGGTCTGTCACAATGATAGTGAACTTGACTTGTTGGTACTATAAGCAAATCGATGTCTTTCTGACCTTGTTGAGCTATTGTATATTTAACAGTCTAGTTTGATGCTTATAGTGATCTTCATTCTTGAAAACTCACTACTAATTCGAAACCCTTTGTATTGGAACAAATTATGGAAAGTAGAAACTGAGCAAGGGTATGCTTTTTTAGCAAGCTTCCTCCAACGTCAATATTATGTTTAGTTTTAGAAGTTACCGAGTTCTGATTGCCCTCTAAGCATATTCTTGTGTATCATTATCTTGAAAATGACATTTATATACGAGTTTATCTCTGTAGTTATGTTTAAGATAGTCTCTTCTGGCATAATTCATTGATGCTATCCCCGCTTTGTCCTTAGGGTACCAAAAACCTAATTTGCTTTTAATGTGATTTTGGTGTTTTTGCAGCTGATCTTAACCAAGGCTTTGATGGCGGGCTCACCAACTCAAACCATGATTGGGAGGCCTATATTGCCAGATGTAACAGTTCATGCTGTTGTAGAGGAGCATGTAAGTGGACACACTTTTTTTTTCATGTTTCTCAAAGGTTCCTGGTCTATAGTGACTTCCAATGTTTGACTGTTCTGTTTTTGTAAATTTAAATATCTGGAGCTTTGAACTTCTTGTGGTTATAATATGATTTCTGAAATGCTAAATTACAAATCTGCTTTATATGCTCTTCATGTTTTTGTAACATATTAACATAATAGTCAATAATAAACATTAGACATCTACAGAAAGAAGTCTGTTCAAGGTGGTGGTTGGTTCAAACTTCTGAGGAAAACATCTTAAATTGAATTAAGTATATTTGTAACGGGAAGTATATTTCAATTGGAATCAGCTTCAAACTTCATTTTTCCTCTGTTAGATTCCTTAATATAAAGTTGGAGTATAAGTAAAAGGAAAATGGAAAGGAGGGGAGGAGGAAGAAGATGAGGCACAAGGAAGAAATTGTAGCATCTTTTCCTTATCAATGGCTATTATTTTCCACCCTTAGAAAGACAAATTCCAATCCAAAAGTTGTTTCGATCACTTTGCAACAAAGGCTACTATGTATTTTAAAAGAAACTGGGTCATGCAATTAACTTTATGAGTAGGATATATTGGCATACATGAATCTTTTGTCGTTATTGTTTGTGAAAGAACCGGAGTTGTAAGGTGGTTAATTTTTTTAAGATGTTTATTCCATGAGAGGCTGAATTTCGGTGAGTTGCTGGTAGTTTTGATTGAAAGTGCTCTTCTAAGTAATATGGGGGTCCCTTTTTCCTTTTTCAGGCTTTAGATGCCAAGGTTATAATCTTCAAAAAGAAGCGGAGAAAGAACTACCGGAGGACAAAAGGACACCGACAGGTAATACAAATTTGAAATCTACTACACTTTCAACCGCTCTTCATAATTTTGCTAATATGTTAAATGTACTTGCAGGAGCTTACTAGGTTGAGAATAACTGAGATCCAAGGAATTGAGAAGCCTGAAACACCCTTACCTGGGAAGACACCAAAAACACCAGCGAAGAAAGTAGAAAAAGTTGCAGTGACTGCATAGATGGGGCCTCAGTATAATCGATGTGGCAACTCGTCTGATATGCTGATGATTTGAGGCTCAACTCTTGCAACTGACACTGCAATTTGTGTCATGTGTACTGAGTTCATGTTACGGGAGTCATATCGGCAGAAAATTTTGGTATTCGACCCAGTTTTAACTGCTAGGATGATTATATTGAATCATGTAGGTGTATAATTTGTTCAATTCATAAACTATCGAGCAGACCCGCATAATTCTTCTCCCCTGAATGGAAGGGAGCTGGAGTTCTGCAGAAATTAGTTCAATGTCATAGTTGTCTTGATAAAGTTGCTGTTAACTTCATGGATTATGTGTTTCAGCTGTTCGTAATGTAAGAAGTTACCAAAGGGATATTTTTACCCCTTTTTGCACATGTTCATTTTACTGGTCTACAACATGGTCATCTCTAAATAGATCAACTCTTTTTTCTCAATGACATTTTAGTGATTAGCCTTCCTCTTCTGTCGTTCTCTCTAAGTGTAGTGTTGGTCTTTCATGGCTTATGATTCAATGTTACATGTAGTGAGATGAGAGATTTTTAAAATCTCTTTAAACAATGGTAAAACTTTTTCTTTTTCGGATACCTCACCCCGGAAATCCCAACAAATATGCAATTTTCGAGTTCTAACCCTCGAGGAACAATTTTGGTAACTATAGTGCATATGATTTCACAATCTCATAAATTCTATTAGTAGTGGATAAAATATCTACTATGTGAATCAAGTTTTTCTCCTTTTGAAACGGTGAAAGTGGACTATTGCTCTTAACTTAGATCATTTATTCATTTATGAAATAATATCCCTATTTTATAATTGTAGCAATTTCACCCTATAACTTTGTCAATAGTGCAATTAAATTATACTCTAGAATTCTATTTAAATTTTCACCGGATAATTATGACGTAAAACCAGTAGTTATTTGAACAATTTAATTTACGATGTGTTTGATAACAAGAAGGCAAAAGAAATAGAGGGAAGGGGAAGGAGTAGTGGGATTATATCTCTCCATAGAATATTCCTACTTTGAAGAATTTGATTTATGAAAAGGGAACGAAAATTTGGATGATTTCGTCTTCTTCTCCTTCTCTTCCCTCAATGTTTTCCGAATGTCCCTCTCCTTTTCTTTCTCTTCAAATTTTATTATCCAAACATACCCTCGAGACAAAGTTTTGTATGAGGCATGCCTCACAATAACTTATAACAAAATTGATTTGTCTCTTTCTATTTAAGATAACCTCACGCAAAGGTTGCTAGTTCTTTAAATTGTTTACCCCATTTGTTTGATTTTGAACATCTTTTGCCACCACAACCTTAACATTAAATACAAGGAAAACAATATTATTAGTATTTCTTTAAGATTTATTTAATCAACTAATGGTTTCATAAAAGAAAAATAATCAATTTCAATCATTTGTAAGATAAAAATTCCCAAATTACTTGCATAGCATAAGATGAATTAAGGTTAAATCAAACAGTAAACATCATGTTTATCATGTTCTAGGGTAAAACTAGATCTAAATATATTTGAGTTACTTTAATTTAGTCGGTTATTTGCTCATTTAGAATTTTATTTTACTCGTTTGAAGATATCACACGAATAAACGACTAAATAATAACTCTATACACACTTGTGATTTGAGGACTAGTAAACACTCGAAATTCTATAAGCACAACTCTGCACAAGATTACAGTTTAGATGTAAGTATAATGTTGGATAAGAAGGGCTCTTTTATTTTTTTTTATGAAACTTTAGGGCTTGTCCAATTCTACCCCCGTTTTTTTTAATTGTTACAGTTTGACATTTTGCACTATTAACAAATTTCACTTTCACCATCGTTTGTGATTTATACGTGAATAAAAACATAATCACGTGACATCTTGTTAGATTCGTCTTAACATGTATCTTTTTAATATGTACTTGTTTTTTTTTATAATTTTTAAAAATCTAAAACTAGAAATATATGTCCTTAAAGTTTTGTATTGATATGCTTGAAAAGGATAAGTTTTGTATTTACTTCAGTACAATTTAAACACACATTTAACATCCACAAAACCCCTTAAAACCCCAGAAAAAGAACTCTGTTTGAAGTTTCAACCTGGTGCCAAAAATGGGGAAGAACGGCAAGAAGCAGAAGCATCAACAGAAACCTTCATCTCGTCAAAGAAACTCTCATTTTCCTCCAGAAGATGAAGATTACAACTTTAATGGTTGTTCTGATCAATGCCCACCTTCTCTTTCTCTCTCCAATAGTGAGGAAGAAAGCCAAGAAGAAGAAGAAGAAAAACAAAAGGAATCTGACCCACAAAACTCTTTTTTAGTTGATGACTTAATTCCTTCAAAGTTTTCTCTTTATCAACAATCTGTTCAGGTATAAATTTATCCCTCAAACTCTAAAATTAAGTTATTTCTGTCAATTAATTGTTGGTTTTGGTTAATTTGTTAAAATGTTAATTGGGTATTTTGGTAATGTAGTCACCAAAAGGGGATATAAGCTATTTGCAAAAGTTTTTCTTGATGTATGTTGGTGGAAGAGCACCTCTTCATCTACAGGAGGATTTTTGTGGCACTGCTCTTCTTAGGTATAAACTTTATTTATGCTTTATCATGCCAAATTGTTGTTATTTCTACTGAAATTTCCTCTTTTTTTACTTATTAGTATATCTTAGCTAGTTTATGCTCACATTGTTGATGAAAAGATCCTAAAATTGTCCAATATAACAAACAATTGAGAAGACCTTTATAGGGAAACTATCCCCTCCGGCCTCCATCCCCGGCTCATAATGAAAAAAGAACAAACTAATAGAAATATGATGTGTTAATTTGCGCGATCATATGAGTATAGTGAGATAATCCGATGTTAAGTGATACAAGTTTCTTGTTGGTCTTATTTTATTTTGTTGTCTTGTTGATCTTTTCCCTTTGTGTAGTTTGGCATTGGTTGTGTAGGTTGGGATATAATCATGTTGAAAGGGGTTTATCTATCTTCTTTTCTATGCTTCGGTCTCAATTATTGCTGTCGTGGCCTCGTGGGTACTGTACGAGTTGAGGGGTATTGTTAGTGTGTTTGTTCTTTTCCCTTCTTTGAAGTATTAGACTTGGAAAGCAATGAAGCTGTAAGAAACTTAGAATATTGTCTTGAAAACTCATGTAAATCATCTCTAGAAAGTTAAATGATTAAGATTAGTCTTCATTGTATATCTCTTCTTCGTTAGTTCACAGTCATTTTGGTGTTTGGGACTGAGAAAGCTATGATGTTCTGGTTCAATAATTATACTAGTTATAAGTGTCGTTAAACAAACCACTAGGATATAACTTTTCCAAAGTGCTTATATGCTAAGGCCCAGCACAAGCCTCCTATTTACTACACTTACAGCAGGAAAAGGAAGAAAGCTGTCAATGATAAGTGAGAGCACTTATCTACTGCTGAGATCACCAGGGGGGATGTACTGAGCTAGAAGGGAACTTGGTGGCGGGGAGTTTGTTAGGCTGTTAGGCCACCTGTCATTTTGTTAGGCCAATAAGGCTCACTCATTAGTAAATATTTTGTAATAAATAGCCAGGAGGTAGAAAGAGTAATCTATCCAGAAATTGTGTATTTGAGTGAGGTCACTTTTAGTGGGAGAGAACCTTCACCTCTCGAATGTGAGGGGGTTGTAATTGTTGATTTTCCTAATCTTCAATACAACTACTATCTGGTGTGCTTAATTCTTGCTTTCTTTTACTGCTATTTGCTAAATTGTTGAGAAATTAAGTCAGATCTTAGCACTATACTGATAGATGCTATCTGATATGATCTAAAGAATCAGCATGGCTGCTGTTTGTTGCTTGTCATGTCTTATTAAGCCTTTACGGTTTACCTTTATCTTGCATTTTAAAACAACAGAATGATTTTAAATTAGATGAAAACAGCTTATGCTTCATTGCTTCTTAATAAATTGTACTTTCATATCATCAACATCTGATTGCCATGAATACAAGAGGCTCATGATGGTATTTTAAATACTTCCACGCTTGCAAAGAGTCCGGTCTATGCATATGCTAAGAATCATCTTGAACCAATTACAAGTTGTTACTTTAGTGGTTTGTTTGTTATGAGGTAATAATCAAGGGAAAGATATTGTATTTTTGGTCTACTATGCCGTGCAATATCTCGCCCTAGGAAATGCAACTCCACTTGCAAATATGGGCCTTTTGCTTTAATAGTGATGAGGCTTTGTTATTTTCTCCTTTAAAGAAAGCTCCAGAGTAGTTCCAATACATCCGGATAAGAACGAAGTCTGAGTGGTAACTGGTAAGAGGAAAATAAGAGGGGAAAACACAGGTTGTAGATGCATTACCTTGGATATCCATGTGGGACATTTCATATTGAATGACACACAAAATTCTTAACCTGTCCATTAAGTTATTACCTCATACCAAATGGGTCGATCATATCTGGCTTCTAATTTCTTAATAAAAATATGGTTAACTGCATTATATTATGATGTCAAGAATTTAAGTTCAGTGATATGAGGTTATCACTTGCGTTACCCCCCTTTGAAAGATGGGAGATTTTTTTACATATGATTAATTGATGCCAGGGGTCCCAACTATGACCACACATTTTTAAAAGGTCCCAAATATTAATTATCTGGTGGAGGTCTCAGTTTTGATGGATAATGTTTTTTATTGAAAGGGGAATAATTTGTCATTTGAACTCATAACGTAGTGTTTGTGTTTCTTAATTGTTGTATGATTTGTGCCCATCTTTGAGATGGATGTTTCAGTTTTTCAGTGATATTTGCCTGAGTTCATTCAAGTCCTACAAAATATTTCACACTATCAAGCTAATTTAAGTATTACATGATGTTTGACAGTACAGAGTGGCTTCGAACTGACCCTCGGAGGACTGCTGTAGGTGTAGATTTCGATCTTGAGGCACTTATGTGGTGCATGGGAAACAATGTCGACAAAGTTGGCAATGACAGCAGTTCCAGGATATCTCTTTTTCATGGAAATGTGTTGCAGCCTTTTGAGGCTAGACTTGTCAAATTGAATCCTGAGGATCTCATTCAGAAAGTAACTATCCAAGAGAGTAACGATGTCACATTAAAAATTCCAGCAGAAAACTCACTGAACTCAGCAGCTTCAGTTAGTGGTGGAAGTTTGAAGAAGGATATCTCATTGTCTGCAAGGGACATTGTGTGCGCTTTTAATTATAGTTGTTGCTGCCTGCATAAGCGGAAAGAGCTTGTTGCATACTTCAAGCATGCCCTTGATGCTTTGTCCAAGAAGGGTGGTATATTTGTCATGGATTTATATGGTGGTACTTCATCTGAGCACGAGTTGAAACTCCAGAGGAAGTTTCCGAACTTCAAGGTATGTTTAACAGCATATATGCTGGAAGCTGGATATAGACTATGCAATTTGAATTTTAGCCCTAGAACGCTCTTAAATTGAAAGGAGGAAATTGTGACACTGTGTTATTTGTTTATTTGAATAAACATATTCCCATACAAGATTATAAGCTACTTTCAGATCAACTGAACCTTTCTACTTTAGACAGATTTTAGAGAGGTGAATGATGGTTCTTGGTCCTCCAATATCTCTTCAATAACTATCCATAAGGAGGAAGTACAGCTCTTCCTCAAGCACTATTTTGAGTATTTTCCAGTACCCATTAGAGTAGGACTTTACTGGCTTATTTTGAAGACGGTTAATCTGGTCATATATTTTCATTTCACTGATCATGGTTGGTTAGACCACAACAAAGATCCCCTTCCTCAATTTACTTAATCTATTGCTATATGCTCCCGTAAAGCCAATTTCTTCACATCAGTTTTAAATCCCTCCAACCAAGTCATCTTTTGTTTCCCTCGGCTTCTAAAATCCCCGTAATCCCAACTCGCTACATTCCTTACCACAACATTCTTTTGTCGATGTCGCACATGCTCAAAAACACAACCGATTCTCCATTATCTTATCCTCAATATTTTAACTCCAACATCCTCCAAATATCTAGTGTTTGTCAGGCCATTGCAATTTTATTCGCAGAGGTTGGTTATCTGTTATACCTAGAAAAGACCCAAAGATTCTGAATAGCAGTTGTTTGCAAACTAGTGGCAGCTGACGCTGTATAAGAAATCTTCATATATAATCCATGGGAAGATGCAACAGTGAGCTTTTTAATTGGTACAAATGGAATCTTATACTTTGGTACATGAAGACTGTAATAAGAAATGTCATTATAGTTGGTGAAGCCACGTCCTAAAGCATATGAAACAGTCAATTGGTGAAATAATTGTCTACAGTCAAGCTTGCGTTTGCTTCTTTATTGGGGAGTGTAAACTCTGTGATTTTAGAATATGCAGAAAAGATATTGTAGGTCATTCCTTTGCTTTAGATGGTTATTAGAAGTTAGAAGTTAGAAGTTAGAACTTAGATGGATGCATAATTCTTTTGACAACTATTGACTCTAGTATAGATGGCTCAATTGCATCTTTGATGACTCAAAATCCCCTTATGTTTTCTACTTATCCTTGTTAGCTGCTTAATATTTTTATAGCCATTATTTTGAGAACTTTTGTACAGCAGTTATAGCAACTGTGTAAGCCACATAAGAAATTTATAGTGCTTACTTTTGTATCTTGTATAGTATACCTGGGAGCAAGCAGAATTTGATGTCATTCAGCGGAAGACCAGAATCAGTCTCCATTATCAACTTTACAAACCGCAGAAGAAAATCCGTAATGCCTTTTCTTATAGCTGGAGGCTGTAAGTCAATTTCTCCCTCATCAATTAACACTTCATAAAACATTGATGGCTGTAAAAAAGCTTGATACTAGTATACTTTATAATCATTTCTAGGTGGTCATTGCCTGAGATAAGGGATTGTTTGGAAGAAGCTGGTTTCGGAGCTATTCATTTTTGGATAAGAGAAATGCCTGACACTGAGAGAAACCGAAGCACTCGTGGATTTGGCACCTCACGAGATGATAAATACGAAGAGGTCTCAAGTTTTCAGCAACAGGATGCTTGGAATGCTTATGTTGTAGCAGTGGCTTGACTATGTTCTTCCATTTCACACAGCAAGTTGCTAAAGGCTACAATGCAAAGGATTATGTTCATTAGGGCTACTGGTATGCTTTCTTTGGCCGATCAGCTGTGGTTTTTCGAGTTGTTTTTGTTTGCTTTATGAATTTGAGTCTCGAAAATTCAGTATACAAATGAATTTTATGACTTTACTAGGCTTGCTAGAAACGAGATGAATAATGGTTCTTTTGTACACAAGAAAATGTTGCGCATGGGAATTAATTTATGCAAAAAGCTAAACGGAAAACATGTTCACTAGTGAACAAGCGATAGGAATTGATGTGAATCAAGTAGATTTACTATATTGTCCCACTTTCACATGTTCACGAGTGAATTCTCCTCTCTTTATTCGTTGTTCAGAGGACACTGAAGTAGCATTGGTCTTTTTGTATCTTGACCTAGACTTAGGGAGTTTAATGGTTATTGATGGATTTCCTCCGGAACAAAACTCAAAATTGGATCCGTGTTCGAATAACGGATCACCATCCATATTATCCTTGCTGTTTTGGTAATTCGTTATTGTACACTTGTGTTATCTTTGTGTACCTAGAATAACCCTATATTTATGAATGGAACTGCTGTAACCTTTCCTAGTGAAGAAAGTTCTTTTGTTACGAAATAAGATCAGTCGTATGTTTATACTTGTGAATTGTGATAATTGAGTATGGAAGTATATGTTATGTTAACCATGGTATCCTTGAGTAATTAGTTCTTCTTTGATTGATTTTATTTAGAATTAACGATTTTACATTGATTTATAAATATATTTTTTAGCAATGAAAATTATTTAAATATGGGCATTACCATCAATCTACATCATGCGTATCATTAATATGCTAATGAATGTGTCAATAAGAAAGATTATAAAGTAGTTCTATTTTTAAATTGGAAAAATTGATTCTAATAATCCAACCTTTGGGCCGTTTGCTCAAAATAATCCGACCTTTTGATTATTATTTAATAATCCAATCTTTTATCCCAATCCGCTCATAATGCACTGTGAGACCGGTAACTTGTTGGAATGGTTATTTTTTTTTTTTCATTTTCTCCTTTAATCTCCCTCCCTCCCTCCCATGCCTCACCGATCATGAAGAACCACCCCACCCCACCCCTCGCTCCACGATCCCCACCCCACCCCCCCCCACCCCCACCCCTCGCTCACGATCCCCACCCCACCCCACCCCCCCCCCCTCGCTCACGATCCCCCCCCCCACCCCTCGCTCACGATCCCCTGCCCCCACCCCCTACTCCCTACTCCCGTGAACAACCCTACTCCCTACTCCTGTGAACGACCCCCCACCCCCCACCCCCCACCCTTCGCCTTCCTTCCTCGTTCCTCCCACTTCGTCACCGGCATCCTCATTGTCTCCTCTCTTCACCCCCTTCGTCCTCCTCCACTCGCAATCCCCGAGACGAGACGCAGATTTTCTTCACGGGTTGGTGATGGTTAGTCGAGGTGGGGGGATTTTTTCGGGGTGGGGGAGGTGGGGCTGGAGTCGGGGATGGAGGGGGGGGGGTGAGTTGTGGGTCGGGGATGACGAGGAGAGAGAAATAAATTCGTGGGAGGGGGTAGGGTTGCGAGTGCGGGGGAAGGGAGGGGTTTTGGTGGTTGGGAAGGGGAGGGAGGGGGTGGCGATGGGTGTGGGTGGGCAAGGAGAGGGAGGGGGTGGCGGTGGGTGTGGATGGGCAAGGGAAGAGAGGGAAGGGGGGTGGGGATGGGAGGGTTGGTGGCGGTGGGTGGGGACGGGGATGGATGGGGTGGCAAGTGGGTGGGGGATGGGGAGGGTTGGTGGCGGTGGGTGGGCAAGTGGAGGGAGGGGGTAGTAAAAAAATATTTAATTGAATCACAACGAATCAGAGCAAGACACGTGTGCAATTAACCCATTCTCCTGGTCATCAACCTGTTTCAACAGGTCACGGTGCATTATGAGCGGATTGGCATAAAATGTTGGATTATTAAATAATAATCAAAAGTTGGATTATTTTGAGCGAACGTTCCAAAGGTTGGATTATTATAATCAATTTTTCCTTTTAAATTTTAGGTTTAGTTTAGCCCTCAAGGTAGACGAAAATAATGCAGGGGACAATTTTCATGAGAAGTGATCTCCAGTATTGTTAAACTTCATTCAGCAATTCTTACCTAGCTGTGGTAAGGCATTTGCCTTTGTTTCACTTCCACACTCACTATACATGTTCGACTCTTCACGTCCTCCATCCTTTAAGCTCCTATAATATATACTAATTTAATATAATGCTTCAATTTAATACTAATAAACTAGCTTTTAGGTCTGGGCTACGCCCTAGGTAATTATATATTTCATTTATTAAATTTTACTTTAAAATGTAACATCAAGTATCACTTGGTTTAGTGGTTAAGACTTTAGTATATATGCTTATGATCACGGGGTCAAATCTTATAGAACGCATTTTCTATTTTTTTAATTGTACGTGGATTACATCGAATTAAACACTCTAAGGGAAGGTGCCACGTACCATCGTTCCTTGTTTAAGAACACCTTTTAATATATTTGTATAGATTAACAAAAACAAAGCTGTACTTTATTTAAATTTTTGGCATGGAGAAGACCCTACTGGACCAATACGTTTTGTAGGTCAACCAGTTTACTTTAGCATGTAAGATGTTTTGGAAGTAGGGAATTAGGGGAATCCAAATGAACCGCTAAGAGGTTTTGAGCCCATTTGTTTTTTTCTGGTGCAAATTTTGACCCCATTTGTGGTCATTAGCATCATGTTGGCGGTTATCCAGTCTATTAAAAATATTTGGAAGATTCCTTGGGCATTAACGCTCTTATTTTAGATGCAGGTGAAGATTTGAAGCAGTTTGAGGATGTCCAGATTCGTCATGCTTTTCGGGATGCTAATGCTGCTGCGGATTGGATGGCTCATCCCGGTCACAAGACGTCTAATATTACTTATTGATTTGATGTTCTTGATTTCCCTTTCGCTGTAATCATCCGCAAGGATACTCTAGGGTGGCCCATTTCTTGGCATCCACCCTAGTTGTTTTTTTCCTTCTTTAAAAAAAAAATAGCATCATGTGCTAATTTCCACTAAGCCAAGTACTAAATGGTGTCAATTCTGTCAAAGAGTTGTAATTGAATGCAACCGGAATAATCTATTCCTTTTCTATAAAATGACTTCCGCAGACAGAAGTTACACATACTCAAAACATAGAAGTCAAGAAATGGGGTTTCTTTATATTTACCATTTCTTTTTTTAGAAGCATGAAGTAATGGAATCAATAAGTTGAAAAAGCAGTTGAGAGACATCAACATGCAAATACAACCTTAAGCAAGTTGAGGGAGGTAAATTGGTAGAATTAGAGCTTTCTTAGGCTTTCTCACTATATATTATTCCCTTCCCCACATGCATGCATGTATTCCATCTTCTAAGGAAAGAACCACCGCATTCATGCTCTGGCCTCTGAGCTTTATCTTTTTTTTTTTTTTGACATCGGAAAAACGTACATTAATAGAAGAAAAACAAAATACAACCTAGTGACATTCTAAGGGATCAGTTTCAATTTTTGCTAGCAGCATTCGCTAGGACTTGCGATCCCTCGACTAGACTAAGACGCTAACAATTGCAAACTTTAAAACAAGAACAAACAAGATTGACATATTTTTTCCTAACATGATAAGCCTATGAGCTTTATCATCACAAAAGGCCTCCCCATTTTAGGAAGGTTTTCCACAAGCTTTGGACGTATATATAAACACAAGCTTTGGAAGTATATCTTTGGTGAAGCATGTAACATGTTGCATGTGTTTTCCCATTTCAAGCTTTACCAGCATGTCATGTTCCTTCGCTATCACCTTCCAATCATAAAATTTTGGGGATTCAACTGTCATATGATATATGTTATATAATGAAGTAATGAACTCAGAAATAGTCATGTTAATTTCTGATCATTTTTATTTTGAAATCAGACAATAGGAAACTATAATCAACTTTTTTTCTCTATATGTCAATATTAATGTTTTTAAAAGCAAAAACAACACTAATGAACCAACCAATTTTTGAGTAGTTTCCATATTGTATTTGTAGTGGTTTGTTTTATAAGAAACTTAAAATAAATAATTGATGACGTATAAGCCCTAAATTAATGATTATAATTAAACAGATTTTTTTAATATTTTTCCCATTATTGATCCCATCAACCAAAGTTCAAAGATGTGAGATATTACCAGTCAAAAAAAAAAGATGTGAGATATTATGATTTATGAGGGGTTGGCGTGAGTGGTTAAGGGCCTCTCTCTCCTTAACCAAGGTCTCGGGTTCGAGCCTTGGGTATGGAAAAAAATCCAGCTGGGAGGGATGCTACCCTTCGAGGTACCCATGCAAACTCCCGCGGGAGATTAGTCCATTCGCCAAAGGCAGTGGGAAACTCCTTGTTAGGGATGGCAATGGGTAGGGTCTGGGTAGGGTAAGGCTAGACCCTTACCCATACCCTAACTTTTGGATATAGACCCAAACCCTATCCATACCCATAGGGTAAAATTTTTTAGGACCCTTAACCGTATCCGTAGGATCCGACAGGGTCTGGGTAGGGTCTAGGGTCTAAAATGGGTCCAACACAAAAATAAATCCGCTTACATTTTCACATGTATATATAATCGTTAAGCACAATTTCATATATTAATTTCACAATTAGCACACGTAATATCACGTACATTCCATACCAATACGTATTTTTTGCATGTCCCAAAAGTCTCATACATCAAAATATAGATAAATATATTTTTACGTGATTGCGATTTGCTGCTAGGGTTCCTAACTGAGGGAGGGTTTTAGTTTTATTAG
The DNA here is from genome assembly GCA_947646795.1 of Beta lomatogona. Classification (NCBI taxonomy): domain Eukaryota; kingdom Viridiplantae; phylum Streptophyta; class Magnoliopsida; order Caryophyllales; family Amaranthaceae; genus Beta; species Beta lomatogona. The sequence continues at coordinate 1,446,247 of CANSNZ010001029.1, read as the reverse complement.
AAGTCTGCTGGAAGGATATGTTTATATATATATTTATTTTAATTTAAAAAAATAAAAATATATATTTTAGTTTAGATGGGTCAATGGGTAGGGTTTGGGTAGGGTCTGGGTATTTGAGGAGTGGACCCTTACCCTACCCTTAAAACTCATACCCTACCCTTACCCATAGGGTCCAAAAAATTAAGACCCATACCCTACCCTTACCTATAGGGTCCAAAAAATTAAGACCCATACCCTAATTTTAGGGTAAGGTTTGGGTGGGTCTGGGTAGGGTCCTGGACCCATTGTCATCCCTACTCCTCGTAGTAGGACCAAAAAAAATGAGGGGGTCTTTAAAGTGGGTTGAAACTAATCACTATATCACATTATCACTTAAACAGCCATCAGCAAATGGTCTGAATTCAGCGTGAAAGGCAGCGTGCTCCACACTTGACCAGAAATTTGACTGGGAATAATTTATAATTATATATGTGACTTAATTTAATCATCTTCTTTAATCATACTCCTCCTACACAAGTTGACAAGGAATTTATTGATTATTATAAATTTAGGTCATTATTAATTTGGAGTGGCATTGGACATGCATGCAGTCATGCACCATCTTTATACCGCTGCAAGATTATGCATACCATCATAATTTGGTTGAAGGGCTGCTCGAGTGCTCACTATACCGATGTATTACCAGAGGTTTTCGAGGCTTCACTAGAGAGAGTAAGGGGTTAAGGGCAGAATATTTTTTTCGGTAAGGAGAAATTTTGACAAGTCGGGAGAGTTAAAGGGATCCCAACTTGTCAAGGGTGAGAATAATCGATCCTAAGATTACTTGGAAGCGGAGAGATCCTACGATTCTAAGATCACTCCTGAAAAAAATATTTCCTCTTAAACAGAGAGGAATATCGAGTAGTGATTGATTACCCAAAACTTGGGATTCAATTGCATTAATAAAATACGGGTGTAAACGCAATTGTATCCCGTGTTTGGATAGTACAAATGCCCAAAAATTGTACCATCCCCCACTTTCAAAGTGTCTGTCCGCAAACCTAAGCTGGGTTAACCTGCGAGAGGTTCCGGTTTAGCAGGGCCCTTCATCTTACCATGGGGGCCCTAAAAAAATATTTATCTCGATATACTTTCTCATAACACATGAGAAAACATCTTACGTGAAAAATGAGAAGGACTTGGAGTCACAACACATCTTCATTAGAGTCACAACACAACCATTCGTCCCCACCAAAAAATATTATTTATTTATTTTAAAAAAAAGTTGGAGTCAGAACACTTCTTAATCAGAGTCACATTTTCATTCGAGTCACAAAAGTTTTCACTAAGAGTCGCAACAATTTTTTTTTTAAGGTTGGAGTTATATCACTTGTTCATTAGAGTTACAGCTTTTCCTATTTCTCATGCAAAAATGCATCCCGTATGAACTTTTCTCTCTATATATCCGCGGAGTATGAAAATAGTACTATAATAACTTAAGTTCAGGTATAACTGTACAAGCGATAAGTTGAAACCAGTTAAAACTAGCATAGTGAGTAAAAGTGTGTAGGCTAGTTAATTCGTACATGGAATCGTACCTTTTTTTATTTAAGTTATAGCATACAATCCAATAAATACTACTAATCTTTAACTCATACGAACTTTATATTAAAGCATATAGCCATACAGATACCTAATATTAGTCATACATGATCATCACTACATACATATTCTTTATTCGATCTCACATAATACTCTATTCAATCACTATAATCCTAGATACGTACTATCATGCATGTACAAACCTGATCCATTGAGCTTCACTAGGAATCCCCCCATTAACAAGAAAGAGCATGTAATACCCAGAAGGTGCAACATTAGATGAAGGTGGTGCTTTCACCAATGCATTAACCCACCCACCATCATCTTCCACAATTTTTGTACTTCTTAGCTTCAATAACCTTTGGTTCATTGCAATTGAATGTGTGGTAAATGGAGGCGCATACGCGTTAAATTCCACCTTGTCGAGCTTGCTTCCTACCCAAAACCTCACTTGAAAGTCCTCACCATACCTTATATTAACCGAATCCTTACCATTATTATTACTCTCTATCGAATTGGTACGTGGTCTTTCGTGGTGAAAACCATGTTTGTTATGGTGACTACTATTCTCTTTCGAGTTTTTACTAGGCCTGCTCATGTGGTGCACTCCAATAGTACTACTCTTTTTGGAATTCTTACTAGGCCTGCTTATGTGGTGCGCTCCAATAATACTACTCTTTTTGGAATTCTTACTAGGCCTGCTTATATGGTGCGCTCCAATAATAGTACTTTTCTTTTTGGGAATCTTACTAGTACTTTTTGTATGGTGAACTTCATTATTGTGTTTATTAATCTCCATAAAATTGTTGCCAGACCTTATTCTATGATGGATTCCATTATTGCTATTTTTTATGGAAACGTTACTAGGCCGTATATGGTGAAATCTGTGGTCAGTATACTGTGGAGCAAAAGCTTGTAACTTCAACTCTGTAGGGTATCTTACATTATGGTACACATACCTTTCATTAGGGTTACCTCCCCCAACAAGAACCCTTCCATCAGGTAATAGTATGGCTGATGAATGGTACATCCGAGCTACATTTGTTTCCTTGAGAAAAGAAAATCTTTTCCCTACTGGTTTCTTAGGCTTGTAAAACAAAGGGCGGTGTGCAGGGGTGGCTGCATTGTTCCACCCACCAGCCCCTTGTTGCGCGCCATTGATCAGTAGGATAACTCCTGTAGGGAGGATCACCATGTCTAATAGAAGCCGAGGGTGTGGCATTTCCTCCATGTTCCACTTGTTTTTTTCCCCTGTAATTTCCATTCTTCCACAACTATTTAGGCCTTCCAAGTACTGACCTTGGCGAGCTGCAGTGTAGGCTCCCTTCGCGGCTCCTCCACACACCATGACTTCAACCTTTTGGAACCCATCTCTGTGGTCTAGTGGTAGGATGACCGAGGATCCAGAGCTAGGGTAGCTCCTGGACCCTTTACCTGGCATCCGCGGATAGGTCTTAATCACCTGATCAAGCCTGTAGTTGAACAAGATTGAGTCTCGATTTGCAAAGATGAAAAGATGACCATCTGATGAAAGGTGAAGGAAAGGATATAGATTGTTTCCTCCTTCAGATTTATTATAAGTATTTTGCAAAAATGGAAGAGCATAAGAATGTCTTTGGGATGATTTTCTAGGGACAAATTCATAGGAGAAAACTTTTTTTCCTCCAACAACTATAACTCTATCTTTTTCACCTGGAAGCAATTGATTGGAAGCATACCATCTGTTTTTAGCAAGCCTATCTTTGTATAGTCTCCAATCACATTTATCATCATCACAAGGCTCAAAATATCGGATTTTTCGATACCCGTTTGCATACCCACCCGTTTGAAGGAGAGTCCCATTACTTAGAAACGAGCCTGAGGAGCAAAATGGGTCAGACTCTATTCTCAATGGCCTTAAGGTGTTGCTAGTTATGTGATACTCCACTGAGTGAGCATAGCATGAGGAGTCCCTAAGATCGGAAGCGTGGTTCCGGTAGCATTCTCCACCGTGTGCTCGCCGTGTAAGGTGGTACGCCGAGGGTCCGGTGCCGGTTTGATCAAAGATTAGGACGGTGTTCATATGGGTTAATGCCATGTGCATGGCTACCACTCCTATGTTATCCCTAAGAAGTTGCCATTCACCTTCTTTTCCTATTAGCTTATTGGTAGTTTTCAAGCCAATAGAAGGGTGATTTAAGAGGGAAAATGTAGTGAGAAATGCTAGGATTATAGGAAAAAAGTTGGTCTTTAGTTCCATGAGAGAGTGAAAGAGATTTGAGTGTTTGTGAAGTAGTGTGAATAATTAAGAAGTGAAGTGAAGTTCATTCTTAATTAGTAGTTTTTTTATACTTGGTAAACTATGGCTATTTTGTAGGGAGTCATGTTTCTATGGTGAAGTAATATCTGCTGAATCTTTGCAATGCAAAACACATGCTCATGTGTTTAATCCTAAAAGATCGCAGTGCACTAACTTATGTATTATGTATGCAAAGTTTGATTTATTAAATTATGGGGAAATTAACGTTTTTATCGCATATTAGGTAACATATTTGTAATGACTTGAAAGTAGCTTGGAAGAGTGTTCATCAATCAAAGTGTGCATCGAACAAATAATGAAGAGGTGAAGCAAAGAAAAGTGAATGCATAGGTCAACACGTTCTGTGTTGTCCATGGCACGACCGTGTGCTTAGGAACTCATCCTTGTGTAGAGCACATTTGTGTCGACATGTTTATTAGAAGGCAAGAATATATTTGTTGGCTATTGATTTGCTTACAACACATGTAAATCCTACGCGATACAACTATTTTTCGAGGTTGTGAGAGGGTTGTATGCTAATATTTTTTATTTTATAATACAAAATTTAAAATTTAAAACATCTCTATACTTTTAATGTATTAATAAAGGGATTAATATTAAGTTCATTGAACAGGGCCTCTCTGATAAGTAAACCGCCCCTGAGCTCAATACTCCCTCCGTTCCATAAAGCTCTTCCCACTTTTTGTTTAAGAGTGTTTCATAAAGTTCTTCCCATTTCTACTCTAACTTATTCTATTATAGGCAAACAAATATATTATTCATAATTTATTCAATTACCTATTTACCCCACTATATGGACCCGATACTTTTTACATTCTCTCACAACTACATTCTCTCTCCTATCAAAAAACAATAAATTATCAACTTGTACACTCTCTCTCTCCTATGTAAAAAATAATAAATGACCACTTGCATACTCTCTCTCATCTTTTTCTTTTTTTTTGAATTGGAATGGGGAAATTATCATTAATAAAACGTCATACGGCATCTACAATCATAATAACCCTTACATAAAAGATAATCGAAAATATCAATCTGAAAGTTGTCATCCACGCTACTAATGTAGATGCTTCGGGTCCGTTGTCGTGATATGGTAACATTCCAACCATAATCGATTTTAGATGACTCAACATCGTTAAAGCCTGATGTAATAGTAACCTGAAATCTGACCTTCATCTCGATATTCTTGATTTTCAGCCGGAGAGTATGATTTCCTAAATCTGCAAAATGATGCTTCACCAGTTCCACAAATCTGCAAGACGAAACTTCCAAATCTATATCCCTGGATCCATACACAATAAAATAAACAAAAAAACAAGACTAATTGACCCACCACGAACGGGGTGACTCCAAGTTCCATGAAGGGAACAAAAGCCATCACACAAATGGGACTTATTGAAACCATAAACCTAGCGAAATAAAAAACAAAGAGAGAAAAAATAAAGGGATGGGGAAGAGGGCTCGACGGCCACCAGCGAGGCAGCAGCTGCCGAGTCCCCCACCGCTTGGGGTTTTCGGTGGAGATGGGGTTCTTTGAAGAAGGGTTTTGCAAGAGAGAAAAGAAAGAAAAGCAACGGGTATTCCTTTTGTTCACAATTTTTTTTCTTGGTTTTGGGAGTTACAGTAAATGAGTAAAATTTTATGGAACAGAGGTAGTATGACGCGAATTAAAGGGATGAATTGGGCCAGACCAACCGAGTGCCAAAATTTAGATAAACTTGTGTTACTTGATTTTTTTTTTTGTCTAACTCATAAATATTGAGTTTTTTTGAAAAACTTCATATAAAATCAATCACTTAAAAAAAAAAAAATACTAATTTAATTTCACCTCCACAATAAATTTTGAATCCGCCACTAGCGTCAATTCACAAAGGAATTTGAACTCATCCCTACATTTTTTATAAATTAGAAAAGATAATTGGCCTAAGGATTAACCCCTGTTAGGTTAGGTACACCAGCTCAAAGAGAATTTTCCAACTTATTGGCAATGTTTGGGAAGCATTTTAAATACGTTAAATGATAAGGTGCTAGAATATTTTAGGTGTTAGTTTGAGAAGCACAACTGCCAAAATAATTTATCAACTTAAGCAACTAATTTTGCCAAACAGTTAAACTAATTAGCTACCTTATAGTTTCAGCATCATATCAGTTTCAGCTACTATCTCATCAGTTTCAACTAACTTATCAGTTTCATATCCTTTTTAACTAATATTTCCATACATACCCCATTATTGAAAATTTGAAATGAGGATTCAAATACTCACTTAACCCTAATATTCGGGATGATATTCTACTAAGTTACCACATTTCCTTCCAAGGCTCCAAGTCTCCAAGTCTCCAACTCGTCCAAAGGCAAGTACATGATTCTTTTTTCTTTTTGTAAAAAAGAGATAAGTATAATTCTTCTTTTTCATCCGAGTGTTTTTCCTTTTTCATTCAATCCTTTTTTAAAGTCAAGGCCTTTTCTTTTCAAGATAATTCATAATCCTTCAGTAAATGAACTACTTAATCAAGAAGTATTATATATATCTCTCTCCTCAAATCATAGTCCTGTTTTATAGATACAAATTTACAAACCCACTCAAATTTCTCCCACATTTCCCATCTTCCCTCTTTCTCTCTCCTCCCCAGCAGCCTCCAAATTCCCCACAAATCTCAAAGCTTCACCATTTTTACTCCATTAAAGCTCACCATTTTTTGCTCTAAATCTGTATGTACCATTCACTTTTCTCTCTCTTTTTTATATTCTCATGTTTCTTTATTGCTACATTAACTTAGTTTTAGTATAAATTTCTGCTTCTCATTTAAAGCTTGAATCTTTCTGCTTGATTTTTGTTTTCTCATTAGCTTAAGTTCTGTTGCAAACTATTTTTTTTTAATTTTTTTGTTAATTTTTTTTGAAATTTTATTTTTAGGGTTAGTTGAATGGTAGAAAGTGAAGATGAAGGGTATGTTTCAAAACCCATATGGGAGATCTATTCTAATGATTCACCAAAAACTGTAGCACATAAATTTCTTAGGTCTACCACTTTTTCATCTCCAATGAAAAATTCGGTTAGACCAGTATTTAGTTTGTTGTTACTGATTGTTGTTGCTGCAACTTTTGGTAGCCGGGTTGCAATTAAAAATGGGTTTGGATCCGTTTATGGGGAGGTGGATTACTCAGGAGATAATATCCCACCTTTAGATTTACCTGTTTTTAACTCTACATTGCTTAAATTGGCTGAAATTGATGTGGGTGCACCTAAATTAAGGAAGGAAATTGAGCAATTGATGGAGGGTAACTTTGGAAATGTTGCCAGCCTTCGGACGTTCGCCTCGTGGCGGAGGTTCTTTAATAGTGGTGATATTCGGGCTAGAACGTCGAGGGGGATGCCGGTGAATCTCCGGACACCGGAGTTTTCTAAGGTTTGGTTGAAGTTTAGGAGGTGTTTGGGTGATTGGTCAAGTAAGAAGAGGAGGTTTGAACCTGATATAATGGAGGAATTAGTTGAGCTTGTGAAAGTTCCTATTGATGAGTATAATGGGTTGGATTTTGTTGGTTTGAATAAGAAGTATTCTTCTTGTGCTGTGGTTGGGAATAGTGGGATTTTGTTGAGTAAAGAGTATGGAGAATTGATTGATAGCCATGAAGCTGTGATTCGATTGAACAATGCTAGAATCGAAACATATCAAAAGAATGTGGGTTCAAAAACAAGTATCTCGTTTGTAAATAGTAACATTTTGCATCTTTGTGCAAGAAGGGACAATTGTTTTTGCCATCCATATGGGGTTAATACCCCTATTGTTATGTACATGTGCCAACCCGCCCAATTTCTAGACTATATAGTTTGCAACTCGTCCCATAAGTCACCCTTGATTGTGACTGATCCTCGGTTTGATATGTTATGTGCTCGAATCGTGAAGTATTACTCATTGAAACGGTTTGCAGATAGTCCGAACAAGACTCTAGAGCTATGGAACTTGGCTCATGGAGGCTCTATGTTCCATTACTCTTCGGGTATGCAAGCTGTGATGCTAGCATTGGGAATTTGTGATAGAGTTAGCCTTTTTGGGTTCGGGAAATCAACCAATGCTAAGCATCACTACCATACTAATCAAAAGGCGGAGCTCAGCTTACACGATTACCCTGCTGAGTATGATTTTTATCGCGATTTGGTGGAGAGGCCTCATGCAGTACCATTTGTCCCCAGCAAGTTCAAGTTCCCTCCTGTGGTTATTCATCATTGATATGCTATTGATTGTAGTTTTTTTTTGTTTTGATTAAATCTCATACCCAAATTATTTAGAAACAAAACGAAGTTGGCGAAGTCGGCTTGATTGATACTTAAACCCTAACAGAAGTTTCTTGGGGTAATACATTGTAACGTTGATCTAGAATTGAACTAATTGATTCCACGCTTCTTAGTTCTAATGCATTTGTGCAGCTCGGAATTGAACTAAGAAGAAAGGTATATATAGGTATTTAAGTTTTAGATGGGACACTACTACTGGCTTCTTAGTTCTAATGCATTTGTGCAGCTCGGCTCGGTTCCTCTTCCTTAAGGCTTTGTTTGGTAGGAAGGATTTGGATGGAAAAAGAAAGGAAAGGAAAGGAAAGGTAAAAACAAACTTTCTCATGTTTGGTAAAAGAAAATAAGAGGGGTTTGATTGGAAAGGAGAGGAAGTGGAAGGAAAAGAATACTCTTAAATCCTTGCTTTCATTTCCTCCCAAAATCGGAGGAATTTGACAGGAAAAAAAGCCAACAAGCTTTTATCTATGTTTTCTTTATTTCCTTCCTTTCCTTTCCTTTACTAATGACAACCAAATATGTGATTCCTCTTAAATCCACCAATTATACCAAACATTGGAAACTACAACTACCTTCTTTTCTCTTCTTTTCCTTTCTTTTCCTCTTTCTTCCTTTCTTTTCCCTTCCTTTACTAAAAAAATACCAAACAAAGTGTAAAACCGTTTTTAAAATATATACACGGTTCACTTTGGAGAAGAATTAAAGAGATATGCCAAAAGTATGAATAAGTCTGAAAGTGTCCAAAAGTCTCTTCATTTTCGATAGTTAACCATTCTCCATTGAGAATACTCTCCCTCTATCAGTAGGTGAATATTTATATATACAAAATGATATAGTGAGTTCGTTCTATATTTTCTCATTTTACCATTAACAATATTTATGATTAAGAAATTAAATTGATATGGAGTAACAAAGCTCCCAAAATTTGAATAGTGAAAAATAGCGGTATCTAGCTTTAATCCTTAAAAATGACCATCAAATAAATCAACTTAACATAACCCAAGAGAAGTGCTCTAAAATGTACAAATATCTATAAAGACCGAAAATGTAATAAACGGTAGTACATTTGCTAATTATTCACTAAGTAAAATTCAACTTTTGACAAATTCCATTGCTTTTGAACTTCAATTCTTTTTCTCAATATTTGTCATTTTATCTTATCGATTAAGATGTTTAGAATTAATTAGAAGCCAATGAGCCGTAGGCCTCGGTAACAAAGACATCTAATAAAACATCATAATACAAAATAGTTTGATTCCCTCGTACAATGACACAAATAGTGTCGTATTCTTTTTAGGATCAAGTGACATGATTCTCACACATGAGGAAAAGTTGGGTACAGTCCAAGAAATTATAGGTTGTCACACCTTGACAAGTATTTTAGTTTTTTTTTTAAAAAAATAATTATTTATTTATAATGTAAAATAAAAAATTTGTTGGTAAGCATAATCAGAAAGCATTAAAGAAAAAAAAAGCACGTAGTTGAGGACCTTTGGCAATGACCAAAAATTCAAAACTCCCTTCTCAATTAAGTCATTATCAAACTTTCTTATTAAATACCGATTTCATATTTGAACACCTTCGCTTGCAATTTCAGGGTTTGACTATTTTAAACGTCAATTTCAGTCTTGTAAGCAAAGGTAGTTGCTTTCATCTTCAAAAGGCTCAACTCTAATCCTTATTAAAAGTTTTGCTATTCAACGCCCTAATATTAGTTAAGGGTCTGTTCTCTTCGGCATAAAACTACTGAACTGAATTAAATTATAACTAATTAATAGTAATGATTATCATTTAAGAACTAAACTGAATTGAACTGAACTGAATTGAACTGGAAATAAGCTGGGGAGAACAGGCCCTAAGCCGACAAGCACAATTGTTTTGGTAAAAACAAAGCCCATGGAGGCATTGAGGAAAACTTAACATCTCCAACAGTAAGTAAATCCAAAATAGAAGATTATGCAAAATAGAAGGATCAAGATTGTGAAATGAAAGAAAACAACATACAAGAACTTTTGAGCATTATAAGTAAAGCAAGGTACTACTCAGTTAAATTTCCAACAAAAGATCACCGAAATGATTTTCAGTTTTCTACTATGTACAAGAACTTACAAAAGAAAACATATTTCTATGCTTCAACAAAAACATAGTTACTAACAACCCTGGGGGAGGATCAAACAACCTAGCCATCTACAAGCAAAAAACTATCCACCCAGCCATCGCTTCCGCCAAGAAAAAGAGAAGGAAAAACCTACAGCTAAGAAGTTGAAGTCAGCCATCTTCATTCTGCCACATCCATAACTACATCTTTCTCTATGTACTTCACTGCCACCAAGAAGCTTATCTTAACCTGTGTCCACCATTTCACAGAAAGAAAACACATTAGTCGTGCACGATAAGGACGCGAATTGATTTGAGGTGTTATTTAGTTATACCTGGTTTGGATCATAAACAGCGTATTCGTTAAAATCAAGGATGCTTTCTTTTGGTTCAGATGATGCAGGGACTAGTTTTCCACAGGGCACCTTGATATCATCCTTCCAAACAAAATGCTCCGACTCATCGGTTTTCTTCTTCCCTATCCCTTTCACTCCAACCATTCTCTCCTCCAAGGAGTTAGTATCCTCGGGTGGGCTTGTAACTTCGATTATCTCATCCCCTAGAGACGCAACCGCCAGTACAAGGAAACCTTCTGGCCTGTCGATTGCTGTGTATCCGTACCTTGCAGCTTCAGCTGAGGCATCTGAACATACGATAGCCCTCCCAAACTGTCAACAGTAAACAAAAACACAAGTATAAGCATTTTAATACAAGTATTATATAATCCTAGATGATTGAAAGACGCAGGTACATTCGTTTCTGTTTAGTAGTATATTAGTACCATGTAGCCTGCTGCAGGAAGAGAACAGATTGAGGGAAGGAAACCCTTCTGCAAGTGTCTTAGCAGATTTGAACTTCGAGTTCCTGCACAAGTTTAATCAGGTATGAACAGACTTTGCCTTTAGAAAACTTCAACCATATCTCATGACCCACTTAAAAGAAAAAACATGATCCTGTTGAATCTTGTTCCATATAAGTCTGTTTTTGGTCAAAATAATACATTCAAGACTGAAAACACTAACAACTTATATCAAATGGAGGAATTACTTGACAATGTCGCATTCGAGACTGAAACGTCAAAAGAGTAACTACTACTCCCTCCGTTTCATTTTAATCTACACACTTTGACATTATACACTATTCACAAATTTCACTTTGACCATCATTTGTGATTTATACGCGGATGAAAATATAGTCATGTGGGATCTTGTTAGATTCATCATAACATGTATTTTATGTGGGATCTTGGAGTATACACAACGGAGGAATTACTTGACAAAGATTAACTACGTGAATATCTTTTCAAAAGATGGAACAAAACTTCCTTACCACACCATAATAGGACTTTGTTTGGCAATTTCTTTATCTCCTCATAAGACGGTCCAGCACTCAAATCAACAGCAAGGATGTTGTCCACAGAAACATCATAACTCTGAATAAATAAAATATCAAGAATCAAAACATATAATTTCAATCAACTATGTGCTGCTACTTCTGCAGTAGTACTAATAATTATAAAGGAATTATTATGTACTTACAATTTCACCAACTTTGATGGGTTCATAGGTCTTCTCCAAATAGTTGATGATCATCTTATAATCATCAGATTCTTTATCTAGAGGAGTTATTTTGCATCCGAGTTTCTTATAACGGTCTGATAATGGATCATCCAATGTCGAGCCACTCATATCACCGATCAAATGTGAAGCCACGGTTATATCCCTAACAGTCTCAAGAGGAGAAGCTGCCTACATATTATCAACAAAAGTCAGGCAAAGGGGAAAAGAAAAGCTCAGAGAATCAACTAATCATAGGCTCATAACACAAGAGTATTGTATACATGATCTGCGAGTTCTTGGAAGTCCTTGAAGATGAAAGACCGAGTAGTATGCATGAGTGTAAACCATTTTGAGCTAAATTCAGACCAGAGCGCTTCAGCCTTCGGACTGCCCTGCTCCTGTGACTTCACATTCTCTATAAATTGCAGGAGAGCATCCTCACCTGAGATAAAATCTCTCTCAATATGTATGAGCAAGAAATTAACATAAACGTTCAAATCTAAAATAAGTCCAAATAGAAAAAAGAAAACATTCATTACATCTTTTCAAATGCAGATCAGTAACCATTCCAACTGGTAAATCCGGCGAGTCCAGACCCATCTCCATCAAAGCATATCTGTTTGAGGAGACGTATTATTAGAAACAGAGAATGTTCTACATAAGGAGCAGCAATCTTCAAATGGATTTCAAGTACCTATAGATCTCTTGGCTGCACAAAATCTTCATGAAATTTGCGATCATTGGATCCAGTTTACAATGCATAGCTGCAGTTCCCAGTTGCCGGACACCTAACCCACCATATCGTATCTCAACTCCATCATCCTGCAGTGGTAGTAAATTAATAAAACTAATATACATTTTTACCCATAAGTGTACATAATATAAAATAAACTTGTAATGCAACTTTATACCATATCTATCACATGAAATTTTTGTGGTTTTTTCTGGAACTTCTTTTCAGTTTCCCATGGCAAAAACTCGTTTCCTGTTAACTCCTCAAAAAGCCGTGCAAACTCCTTGATTGCATCTTCTACGCTTTCCCATTCTTCCAGCCTCTCATCTGCCTTTGTATCATCACCCACTCTACCTCTCTTGTAATATAGATGTAGGTTCTTCTCAGGGACCGTGATCAGCTGAGTAACAGCAATCCTTCACCCAAAAAAGGAGAACGAGAAAAATCAATTAATAGGGTAGAACACAAAGGCAAGGTGCGAAACAAATTTTAGTTTGATAGAGCTAAATTACTCATTTATATTGCGCCCTTGGTCGCAAAGAGAGAAACCACAGTTGTAAAGTAACCCGTCTTTCTCCAAGATCTTTCCTCCTTGTTGCTGTAGCATTGTGTCCTTGTAGACACCTCTCTTGCCATACATTTTAAGCTGTAAAAGAAATCAAAAGCAACTTAGAAAACTAACCTCAAAATAATAACAATATGGTTTAATTTTTACAAGAGAGATACCTCAGCAGTGAGGGATTCAAGGGCTTCTTCACTAGGATCTTGTTTGTCCCACGGAATGCCTTTACCATAACTAGACCGATCAGAAACACAGTCGTAAGCCTCTAGGGGCTGTAACTCTTGCTTCTCGATGCTGTCAATTAACCATGCTTCTCGTACCACTGGTATGCCTCTTTCTCTGCTTAGCAAAAACATACACACATAAGTTACATAAGACATTCAACTTCCAATACTTATGCTGTTATAATTGCTCAAGTCAATACTAACACTGCTTCAGATACTTTTGATGAACCACCGCGCTCTCTTTCCATGGGAGAAACAACTAGACAAGTCACACCTGCAACACAAATGAGTATATATCAGCATATAATTAAGATTTGTAAATTCTACCATGGTTTATGGTTACATTAAAATCCTAATGAATTATATAGGTTACAAATGACAATATTTACCAATCACAGTATTGGCTACTTTGCCTCCATGCTTCTCAATTTCTTTCTTCCAATATTGCTGCAACATTAGTCAATGAACATCCAACTCAAATAATCATCCTCAATAAGTTTTATCAATGAACCTAGTTTGTGAAAAGCAATTGTTTACGACTTTACGTACATGAGTTCGAGAAAGCCGTCCTGATAAACATATAACCATGGCTGTGAAAGGCTTATCAGCTGGAGGTATCTCCTTCTGATGACGCTGACTGGGGTCTTGGTACTTCTTTAAGAACTACAATCCACCATAAAGTGAACACACTAAGTGAAGGTCATTATAAAGGTATCTAATTTTTTCCCGAATACTTGATTCAGAATTATTTCTTTGCTTAATTAACTTCTTTCAATGTGTCATCTTCTCTCCTATCAAAGTTACTAATCACAATTCGTGTACAATACTTTCTAATAATTCTTGAATAAAGCAGAAAGGAGTAACACATGCTCGCTCCCTCTGTCACTTTATTTTCTATAAGAAGTGCATAGTATTCGAAATTAAACAATTGCTAGCTATACATATTGCTAAAAAGTAAACAAAAAAAAGTACTATGAATGTACTTTTATCTAGCATATTGTAAGAGATAGTAATGATCGAAATTCGAAATATTTCCGGAAACCATGCGTAAGAGCGAAACTTACATCTGCAACTGACGATTTAAGAACTGAGTCTGGCAGCTTGATAGGGTCCTGCTTCCTGGGAGGATTTCTTGTCTTGTAGGTGCAGGTGGACCATTCACTAAGTGCCCCGGTGCAAGAGTAACTGTTTCCAACAAACTGCAAATTGCCTCCACAGACTTTACATTCCAGAAGTGCCCCATAATATAACAGATCTTGGCTGCTCATTAATTAGAAAATATTTCCAAGTCAAGCACTAGATTGTGCAATAAGACATTTCACCAAAAGAAATAATGGATTAAACCTATGGGTCTATAACAAAGCCTCTTCCACATGAACGAGGCGACAAGAGCATATACCGTAGTTATCTCCTTCCCGTCCTTTCTAGTATAAAGCTTAAGCCGATATCTTTGGAATTCTTAACCGTAATTGATAGAGTACAAAGCTTAAGCCGATGGTTGGAACCCCAGGAATAGTTCTATACTCTATTAATAATCCATGTCTACTTCAAGAAAGCGTATGGCTAAACAGCAAGAGGTTTCTCAACAAACTAAGAGGAGGAACAGGCGAACAGCAATGGGGACATCCCTCTCCCTTGTTGCTAGAAAAGAGTTTTCTAGTCTATTTCTATAGAAAACCCATCAATTCTAAACATCCAAAAAAGTATTTTTGTACTTCTCATTAGCTTATCTTGTCTCATCGAAAGATACCATGTCTTTCAGGAATCGAACACCCCCAAAATTAAATTGTTATCCTCGGCAAAAACATGCTTTAATCATCTTGTCTCATCAGAACATACCATGTCTTTTAGGAAACGTGTCAATATATCAAATACCCCCAAAATTAAATTGTATCATCGGCAAAAACATACCATGTCTTTTAGGAAACGTGTCAATCTATCGAATACCCCCAAAATTAAATTGTTATCCTCGGCAAAAACATACCATGTCTTTTAGGAAACGTGTCAATCTATCGAATACCCCCAAAATTAAATTGTTATCCTCGGCAAAAACATAAACTTCACTAATTATCAGCTCATTTCTCAAAGAATTTTTTCGTTACGATAACATTACAAACATGTCTAACTAAGCTAGCATGTTATGATGGACTCCAACCAATAAAAGTTCCATATCTATCACTTTCGGAATTGGAAAACTACCCATTACTATGTTCTATGTAAATGTGATCCAAAAAGGAGGTCACATACCATCTAGAAAAGACGGAATCGTCAGGGCCGGAAGGATCTTGGCTGTTCAACTCAAGAATTTCCTTGATTTGATCAGGAGACATATTGTCCCTAATGACTTTACAAAACTCTTGATACTCCTTAGAACTTGCTGTTGCTGTCCCATTTGTTTGTGTTCCATTCTCATTCTCTTTTTCCTGCTTTGCTTTCTTAGTTGGTGACTGATGTTCCGTTTGCTCATTCGTCTTTTGCTTCCTTGTCTTCATCTTTTCTTCTGCATGATGATCATGCGCTTGTGCCCTTGTCTCAACCTACACATTCTCAATTTTATGAATTTTTCACATTTTTTAACCGACACATCTTCTCTTTGTTTTCCGAGCCTCTAGTGAGTTAGAGACAGAGTTCGAAAAGGTCCAATTTTGGATGATTCCATCATACAGGATTGAGTTGCGAAAACTTCTGGATAACAGAGGATGCGGTCTCTTCACCCGAATTTTGCTGAACTTAAATTCTTTGAACTTACTTATATATATGCTATTGAAATTTATTCTAAGGTGAAGATAACACACCGAAAGTTACATACGTGTTTGAGCATTAATATCATATATTGTTGACATTTCAAGAACTTTTAATCAAAACGAATTTAAGTTCAAACTATGACCTAATAAAAGTTATACTAAACAGTGCACATATATAGTTACATGCAAATTTCATATTATACTTTTTGTGCTTCCTATTAAATGCAAAGTTCAAATATACAATTTTTTTTTTTTTTTGCTGTGATTGACAATATTAGGCATTTCCCTGTCCAATTAATAATAGATATACAGATATGCAAATTAGTACATGTATTTATATATGGTATTCTTTTACCAAGGATGTCTTGGCCTAGTGGTTAAGACTGAGGTGTTGTGTCACAGGTTCGAATCTCACTTCCCCTCCCCTTTTTTGTACTTTGTACTGCCTTCGTGGCTCCAATGGATAAAAAAAAAATATATGGTATTCTTTTTTTGTATCTTATAGGTCTCATAGACAAATAACATTACCATAACACCAAAACAAGTTCAACACAAAATCAAAGCTACAAGATAATAAGTATATCAACATATATCCAAAATTTGAGTTATTTTTTTCAGACCACCCCTAACATGAAAATTCCTAGCACTAAACACAAGTTGCAAGAAAAAAAAGTTAAAAATCACTCAAAAATCAAAATTACACAAAAATCAAAGTTAAGACATGAAAAAATACCTTCATTATGCTCCTAAATAGTTGGAGAAACTGTAGAAACAAAGAAAACCTGGAGAATTTTGAGCAGAAAACACAGAGTTTAACACTTCAAATTTTATCTCATGCAAACACGAAGATGCACATCAAGAAAAATGGTGAAAGTGAAGATTTTTAGTATTTGTAAACAATTAGTTAAGAGAGTAAGTGAAGAAGAGGCACGTAGCTCCAACATTACTGCTCTTCTGTCGTACTCTTAATAGTACATGTGTTTTAGAGTTGTTGTGAGCTTGCCAAGTGTCATCCTAGCTCAACTTTAGACTCTTCTTTTCATGACATCTGGTCTTTTGGGGTTCACCTCCCGAATTTTCTCTCCAATTAATCTGCATGCAATTGTTATTTGTTGTAGCTAGCTTTAAAGACTTTTTTATATTAAGGAGTTAGACCCTTATTCTTTTGCGTTGAATTGAATTAAAATGATTTGAATTGAAGCGAATTGAATTGAACTGAAGTAAACTGTAAGAGGAAAGTAGTTAAATTTACTGAAGTGAAACGAGCTGAACTGAAATGAACTGAAACTGCGTCTAAAAAGAGGGCCTTGATGAGACTTACTAAATTAAGAAGAAAAATCCCGAGTAATTTTTTTTATCAATAATAAAGCTTTCTTAGCAACTTGCTCAAAAGAAAACGAAGTGACTTAGACAAATTTAATTCTTCAAACCAATTAATGAATATTGATTAATATGTTAATCAATTAAACAATAACCATCACCATGCTAGCTATTTATCATCCGAACTAGCTATTTATCATCCGAAAGGATGTTTAAGGGTGGCGCCCCCGGATAAAAGGGTCTTCCTAAATTTCTCTCTCCTAATAAAAAAACATGCTAGTTATTTGAAGATGGCTTTATAGTTTAGAAATGATAATTTGCTACAATATTTCTAATAATATTATAGCTAAGTTATTAATATAAAAACCTAAGTAAGATTTAAGGTAAATGTTAGCTTTCATATACGTACACTTTTATAATACAAACTTGCAAGCACGATTATACCTTAATTTATTGATCAAATTCATCCTCTTCAAAGAGTAAATAATACATTTTCAGTGCATTAAAGAATAGACATACATGATTACCGAAATTTGTCTGTTGATATCATCAATTCTAAGACTACTCATGTTGATTTGTATAGTGATGTTATTATAGATTATAGGGAGCTGCAGCTCTACTTCTAGAAAATCAGCCTTACCTTTATTAGAAGATAGGATAATTAAGGGGCGGACCATCTATCAAATATTTGTCGGGATGTAGATGATTCTCTTTATGTAATTAGGCATTTTCCCCTTATCCCTAATTATCATGAATTTTTATTGTCGGATTGCGATAGGCTTTTTGCCATAACTGCTTAATTTATGTCACTGTTGTTCACCAAAAAAAAAAAAAATACATGATTACCTATATTTTTTAGATTCTAGTCATTTATAGGATTTTCAATATACATCTTTAGTCATTAATTTAGATCTGATCAATACATATGCATGCGTAATGAAATGTTATTGAAATTTAAATAGAATGTGTCGATTAACATGAAACGGAGGAGCACCAAAAGTTCAAAATTCTAACTCTTTTTTTTTATAAAAAAATTTTAACTTTTTAATCAGTACAACGTTATTTATCTCCACTTCAATAATAATCCGGACCTTGTTGAATTTGTCGGTCCATGCAATTATTACTATGAATATTAGTATATACTACTAATCAATTAATACATGCAAATATGCAATTATTACTAGATATATCAAATTTTGTAGAGAAGACTAACGAGGATCCGTGGCGCAATGGTAGCGCGTCTGACTCCAGATCAGAAGGTTGCGTGTTCGATTCACGTCGGGTTCAAAATCCCGATCCTCACACGGAAGTATTTTTTTTTTTTGTGGTGCATTTTGTACGACCTACACGGAAGGGTAAAGGCCCAAAAGGAGGAGAATTTTGTTTCTTTTAGATTATGTGTTCCCTTCCTTCAATAAAAATTAAAATTATGTGTTTCCTTTTTCTTTTGGAAAAAGAACGAGGGATATACTATTAAATTAAATCAAGCGGCGGCACCAAAGTAGTAATACTTTGAGAAAAAGAGTCTAATCATATAATCTCGTTGTTCATAATGTAATCCCGACGAGTAAGTAAATTATATGTTTCCTAGTTCTCTTTTGTTTTTTGAAATGGAATTTGTCTTTTTTTATTTATTATGAGATTAATTATGTCTTCCCTTTATAGGTTATAATAGATTGATATTATTATTGTTCAAATAAAATTTCCAACTACCCCTAAAAAAACATTGAATTTTTATACTTCACTTCTTGTGGTCGAATAATAACTTGTCTTCTTCAAATTGCGGCCCTATACGTATTTCAACTAAAATAAGATTGAGGGATTAATAGAAAACACTAGTCTTTCTTTTGTTTTTTTCTTTTAATAATCGTGATTTTCTTAGAACTGTCATCAACATGTGTATTGACGATAAGCCTTTTTCTAGAACACAAAGTCTCTTTAGCTAGTGGTTTTATTAATGTGACACTCTCTCTCTATGTAAGAGAGTTTTTCTCCTCATTTGCGTTTAATATCTTATTGTATTTACTATAGGTACTCTTGATATTGCTTCATAATTTGAAGTTGTCCAGATTATGTTTGTAGCTAATTGTTACCGTGAATGTATTGTTGATTTAATTTATTGTAAACACCGTTCCGGACAGTTATGGTCAAGTTAAGGCTGGCCTTTTCTACCAGAACCCAATACCTCAACTTTTCATCTAAATACAAGAAATTCATAACCTTATACAAATCCACTGAATTTGGCGGATCTCATGTGTAAAAAGGGTAAAAAAGGGATCTCAAACTTATAACTAGATTTTATTTTTTATGCCCACTTTATGAATGATCAAAGTATTTTTATTCATTTATTAAAAGACTAGTTTTTTAAAAAGTTTGGACGAAAGAGGAAGATGTGGTAGTTTAATGGCGTACCCCCCAAATTCCAAAGCTTTGCCCAGGGATCAAATCTTCATCTACACCCTTAGGTCTTTTGTCTTTTGACTTGTTAAACTTTTACCCAGCCTCTAAACTGGACTGCCCATTAGACTAGTTGCTAAGCACGGGTTAGTCTATGAAAAATAAGTGTTTTAAAAAGTTTCAACGAAAGTCAAATTGTGTAAATCAATATGAGAGAAATGACAATATTATTATTCTCTATCAAAATAAAATTAGGATCAGCCGGTGGATACACAAAATTGGGCGTCACCCAAACCCTTTTTGGACTGAATCAAGCAAAGCCCAATTCCTCATCCCCATTTTTATTTTCGAATTATTAAAGATTCGCTCACCTCTCTTTCTCTTACGATTTCTCCGGCAATTCTTTCTACAGGTATATTCTTTTCCAATTTCAAAGTTTTACGCCCAAATTTTAGGGTTTGTATCTTCAATTTTTAGCCATTTATATGATTATGTTTATAGTTTGTTCATATTTTTGACATCCTGACAAATTCTAGAGCTTGAGGCTTGTTCTTAAATTGTTGTAATTTCCGCTGATTTTGATAAGATTGTAGTTGATAATAATCCTAATTTCTTAGGGCCTGTTCTCCCCGGCTTATTTTCAGTTTAGTTCAGTTTTTAAATGATAATCATTACTATTAATTAGTTATAATTTAATTTAATTTAATTCAGTTCAGTTGTTTTATGCCGAAGAGAATAAGCCTTAATGTGGAGTTTTCATTCCCAAATTATGAAGATATATATAACCCTAGAATTCAAAAGCTGCAACTTCAATAATGCTGTCATCAAGATTGAATCTTTAAAAAGGAAGGTTATGAAAATCTAGACAAAAATTTGGTGGAGTAACAAAATTTCCATTTTTTTAAAATTTCTTTATACTAATTAGTTAAAATCTGTTTTCATGTAAGACTTGGTACTATATAAGCTGATGCAAATTCTTTGGCATTGCTTATATTTTTACATTTATATATTTCTATTGTAAATTAGGAGTAAGCTACATTTTTACTTTGGGCATCTCCAAAGTAAAGGGGTGTTTTCATCACTTGAATCTTTGCTGAACTTATTGAACAACTTTCTGAATTTACTACACTTGAAACTTATTTTTGTAAGGCGAAGAGAACACACCCTAATAGTACATTTGGGCTTCGTTCTTATCACTTGAATACCCCTTATATGAACTCATTGGCCCTTAATTGCATATCTTTAGTTGTTTAATGATTTCAGTTGCACTTATTTGAGAACTTGGAGCTAAAAGTTTAGTTGTAAAATGAACTTAGCTTAGATCAGTTACGGTAAGGAATATAGATAAGGGTTAATAAGTTTAGTTTAGTTTGTAACTAGTTTAGATGAGGGGAATTTTGATAAAAAGAATGAAGCTTGAAACTTTGAAGTTTCCCATATTATTATATTACCCTAGAGATTTTGATCTATTGAATGTGTAAATCGGGACTTAACATAAAATTATAGAACTCAATTTCTTAAAATTGGGCGCTAGTTAAATGAGGGGTATTTTTTTTTTTTTTTTTTGGAATGATGGGAGTAGTTTCTTTGTTCTAAATGGCCAGAATATAGATGTATATTAGGGTGGCTGGTTCACTGTTGATTTCTCTATTGAAGTTTTCTATGTTGTTTGCTCGTTTGTAAGAGTGTGGACAAAATTTCAGTATTTGGCTGTTTGACAGAACATTTGTTAAGGTAGTCAGAACTAAAATCCACTTGTCGTTTAGAAATATGTGTGAAACTTGTCCCCTGATTTGAGGAATTTACTTAAACTTTTCTTACACTTTTTTTTCTGTAGATGTATTAACATGAAAGTTCCCCCCCCTTGCAGCGCATCAGGAACTGTAATATGCTAATGGCTGTAACCGTGTGGCTGTAATCACATCATGGGAGTTTTATAGGAATGATTATGGATGTAACATAGTCTGTAATCTCATCCTCATATTGAGCTGCATGGTAGACGTGGGAGGGTTGGGAGTTTAAGTGGCAAATGGATTTTGATGCTACCATGGCTAGCTCAGACTTGCAGCCTCGCGAAGACATGGAGTTTGAGTCGCATGAGGCAGCATATGAATTTTATAAGGAATATGCGAAGTCTATGGGGTTTGGTACTGCTAAGTTGAGTAGTCGCCGTTCTAGGGCTTCAAAGGAATTTATTGATGCAAAATTTTCGTGCATAAGGTATGGGAACAAACAGCAGTCTGATGATGCTATAAATCCACGACCTTCTCCCAAGATAGGTTGCAAGGCAAGCTTGCATGTGAAAAGAAAGCAAGATGGAAAATGGTATGTGTATAATTTTGTCAAGGAGCATAACCACGAACTATTACCTGCACAAGCCCATTTCTTTAGAAGCCATAGGGATATTGACCCACTCAAGAATGATGTTCGAATGCGCAGACGCAAAATTTTGGCTTCTGTATCCAAACAATTCAGCGCATATCAGAATGTTAGGTGTTTAGACAGTCTTAAAAGAAGCCAACATAGCAAGGGACGGAGCTTGTCTTTAGATGCCGGAGATGCGCAAATGCTGCTCGATCTTTTTATGCATATGCAGGAAGAGGATCCAAAATTCTTCTATGCTGTGGATTTGAATGAAGAGCATCGATTGAGAAATGTATTTTGGGTTGATACAAAAGGGCTAACTGATTATAATTACTTTAGTGATGCAGTATCTTTGGACACCACATATGTTAGGAACAACTACAAGATCCCACTGGTTCTGTTTGTTGGAGTTAACCATCATGTCCAACCGTTATTACTTGGGTGTGCACTGATTGCAGATGAATCGGTGCATACTTTTCTTTGGTTGATTCAGACGTGGCTCATAGCAGTGGGTGGACAACCTCCTCAAGTTGTGCTTACTGGTGACAATGATGCACTGAGAATAGCTATTGCAGAGATTCTCCCTGATACCCGCCATTGTTTTTGTTTGTGGCATATATTTGAAAAGATTCCTAAGCAGTTAGACCATATAAATATCTGGCTTGATGATTTTTTGGAAAAGTTTAATAAATGTATTTATAGATCGTGGACCGAGGAGAAGTTTGAAAAGAGATGGTTGAAGTTGCTTGAGAAGTTTGAACTTCGGGATGATGAATGGCTAAGATCAATGTATGAAAATCGTATCCACTGGGTTCCTTTATTTATGAGAGGCGTATCATTTGCTGGGTTGTCCACGAGATCACGTTCTGAATGTTTGAACTCTTCTTTTGATACATATGTCGACGCAGAATCTTCTTTGACAGAATTTCTAGAACAATACAAGCTTCTTTTAGTTGATAGATATGAAGAAGAGGCTAAAGCAGAGTTTGATGCATGGCATGAAGCTCCTGACCTGAAGTCTCCATCTCCTTTTGAGAAGCAGATGGCATGGGTTTACACACATGAAATTTTTAAGAAGTTTCAGGTAGAGGTCTTGGGAGCTGCTGCATGCCACTTAAAGAAGGAAAAAGAAGATTCAACTGGCATAACATATACTGTTAAAGATTTTGAGAATAATCAAGATTTCATAGTAGAATGGAATGAATCAAGTTCTGAGATCTGTTGTTTGTGCCGTTTGTTTGAACGCTATGGTTACCTTTGCCGACATGCTATTGTTGTTCTTCAGATGTCTGGTGTGTTTAGCATCCCTTCTAAATACATATTACAGCGCTGGACAAGTGCTGCATTAAGTAGGCATTCCATCAGTGGAAAGCTGGATGAGGTGCAGGCTAGAGTTCGTAGGTACAATGATCTTTGTCGGCGAGCTTTAATCTTAGCTGAAGAAGGTTCCCTGTCCATAGAGAGTTATAAAGTTGCATTATCTTCTATAAGAGATGCTTTTCAGCATTGCAATCATGCAAACAGTTGTCTTGAAAAAGATTTGAGACCGAATGCTACTTTAGTCTATTCAACAAATTACAATATGGATGATACTCAAGTTAGCCATTCAAGATTATGTGATGGGGAGCCAGATGTAAGATTGAACGAGACAGCTGTTGCTGCCATAACCGAGGTTGGAAGCAGCGGCATCAATGTGAACATCAGGGGAATGGTGAGTTTTATGGATGCTATTTTTTTAACACACATAGACTGATACATGCACACATTTTTGATATCAATGTCTTATATAGTTTGTAAATGACAACTGATCACCGGAAGGGGGATTCATGCATTTTCCAGGCTCCATTGGTCCGAGATATCGCAGTAGTTGGACCTGAACATGGTTTTACTCAAATGGTGCGTTAGAATTTTACTGTAAATTTATCTTCTCAGTATTCACAACTTCAAATTTGATACTTTCAGAATTCATATAAGCATGCATGGCAAATTTTGTGTAGACAATTTTCTTTCTTCCAGTAGATATGTCACACATGGCTGTCTTTGAAAATTTTATTAGATATTGGTCCAAAATGAAGTGTCTAATTGTCGTACCCATGTCTGAGTATTGAGTATCCGACATGGGTACTTTAGGTGAAATGAGAAGTTGGAGTAACATAGTATCTATGTGTTATAGCCTATGTGAATAGTTGTCTGTTTTTGATTGCTAAAAGCTACCTTCTCATCAGGTTTCGTATTTTATATGTGACAGGAAACTTCAAATACAAGGCCTGCACATTTGCATAATATGTTTCCAGTACCCTTTCATAACGTAAATCCTAGTATGTTTCGAGGGACAACACCAGTGCAGTTTCATCATTCGACATGACAAGATACGCACCTTCAGCATTAGGTAATTTACTAGCAGTTTTTTTTTTTTGAGGGAAGGTATTTTACTAGCAGTTAAGACCATTGGTTGAACAGAATCACCAGAAGGCCAAATGAACGAACCGCTGATTAATTTCTGACTTGAGTAGAAGCATGAGATACATCCTGATATCGCCTTCGTCTTCATCTCAAAGTTTCTGACCTGTAGTTTATACTTTAGATAGGTTCAGCAATACTAATTTAAGTAGGATATCTGTACTCTCTAGATCAAACTTTGTTCTTCCCATAGTTCTGTATAGCAACTTCTTGTGCAACGATGTTTATGTAGGAAGTAGGTCAGAAGGTCATATATCATTGGAAGATGTATAGATGAATAGTTTTTAATGATTATGTATCCAATCTAATTTTCTGCAATGTTCTAACTCCTTCATTGACTGATATCGTATGAGCTATTTTCATATATATGCTTAAATGTTATGGTAGAGTTTCAGGATGAAATGTTATGGTAGAGTTTCAGGGTGCAGACAGCAGACCCATATTGGCCTCATGAGTAGGTTTCTGGGATGTGCGCTCAAAATATTTACTAGTAGGAAATAAGGAAATGGTTATCTTTATTTATTTACTATTTTTTTAGATAAACTAGTTGTTGGGTCCAGGACTCCAGTCAATACCCCGGGTTATTTGATAAGACTTTGTAATATAGAGTAATTGTTTGGGTTGATAATTGACAATATATTACAAGTAGAATTTGTAGCTTGATGGTTGGATAATGACTTGCACATCAAGGAATCAAGAGTTTGAGACATCTTACGAACTTTTTGGAAGGAAAGGGGGTGACACGTGGCGGTGTCATGGTTTTTTATTTTTTGTAATTGTATTAGCAAAAAAGGATTAAGTCATTTTATTTCTATTATATTATATGCGTATAAGACATCATAGTTTAGTCTAATTTTATTGTTGATTTAATTCTCTTTCTTTCTTTTAACTTGTAATGTAAAAAAACTTGTGATGAATACTTTAGTAAGTTTTCTTTGGAGCAAAGAAGCATCATTGATATGTTACCATATTGGTCGGAGTTTTATAATTTTTTATACAATAATAATAATTTATGATTTGTTTTTCTTGAAGTAAACCAGGCTAAGGACCTGTTCTCCCCATCTTATTTTCAGTTCAGTTCAGTTGTTTTATGCGGAAGAGAACATGCCCTAAATAGTTGTTTTTTTTGGGACACATATTAGTCCAGCCTGCATATTAAGACAATTTCTAACTGAAACATCTTCCTTCCAAATATTTAGTTAATTGTCGTTGATTCCAACACTAACTATAACTATTTTGACTTTTTGACGCATGATATACATTAGCGAGAATAATACGCTCAAAGACTGGACTTACCTTGGACTTAGACCACTAATTAATTTGAAGCTTCTCATAGAATATTTTATACACATCAATATCAGAATTGCCACATTTCCTAATTCTTGGTTAATTATAGACCTTTAAGCCTTTAATCAAGGTAGTTGGCTAATTTCCAACAAAAGAAAGAAAATGAGCTACAAAATTACACTACAAAAAAGGTAGTTGGTTTTGCTTTTTAATTGTTTTATTCACCAAAAAAATGTAGCTAAACATGTTTACCTTAAAGTTACTAGTAACATCGCGGTGATATTGTACATGTTTCTTTTGTTTTCAAAAATCAGGAAATTACTTTCACTAAAAAAAATGTGGTAGTTTTTGTAGGGGAAAAATCTGGCAGTTACATTAGAGCTTTTTTTTTTAAAAAGTTATATGATTTTTTTGCCCTCATTAGTTATCTTGGAAAAATAATAACATAAAGGGTATTTTAGGAAACTCAGGTGGACACCAAAGTCCTCAAGAGTTCCCATATATAATAGAGATAAGTATTTTCTAACCCCTAACACTAACTAATGTCTAATTTTTCCATTACAACTTTATATCAATTCCGACCACATATAGTGGCGGATCCCGCCAATTTGACTCTCATATTCCAACTACAAAACATTTCCAACCTCTTCTTTGTTTATGCTTTTGTTTTGTTATTTGTGTTTCTTATCTTTATGGACAACTCTTTAAGTTCATACACCAAATCAGCAAATACACGTCCATTTCAAGGTAGCAATCTTGGCATTATATTGTTGGGACTTACTATAACTGTTGAGGGTGTGTGATACTGTGATTATTGTGTGAACTCAACGGTTTGAAACAACTAATATGAGGAAATTGGCCTCTTTATTTTGAAGACACTATTCACTGTTGGCGTTTTTATTGCTCACCTAGTGATGACGATGGATGGCGAAGTAGAAAAATATATTTTATGATATGAGAGGATAACTTGAATCGAATATGATAAGATGGTTGTAGGTAGGGTTAAGCAGGATTTTGATATACAATATTCGAAATTGACAAAATCTTGTATCTGTATTCATTTGAAAAATCCCGATAGCTAATAGTTTTTGAATCGGATATACTAATATGAACTCAACGGTTTGAAACAACTAATATGAGAAAATTGGCCTCTTTAATTTGAAGGCACTATTCACTGTTGGCGTTTTTATTGCTCACCTAGTGATGACGATGGATTGCGATGTAGAAAAATATAATTTATGATATGAGAGGATAACTTGAATCGAATATGATAAGATGGTTGTAGGTAGGGTTAAGCAGGATTTTGATATACAATATTCGAAATTGACAAAAACTTGTATCTGTATTCATTTGAAAAATTCCGATAGCTAATAGTTTTTGAATCGGATATACTAATATGAACCCAACGGTTTGAAACAACTAATATGAGAAAATTGGCCTCTTTATTTTGAAGACACTATTCACTGTTGGCGTTTTTATTGCTCACCTAGTGATGACGATGGATGGCGAAGTAGAAAAATATATTTTATGATATGAGAGGATAACTTGAATCGAATATGATAAGATGGTTGTAGGTAAGGTTAAGCAGGAATTTGATATACAATATTCGAAATTGACAAAATCTTGTATCTGTATTCATTTGAAAAATCCCGATAGCTAATAGTTTTTTAATCGGATATACTAATATGAACTCAACGGTTTGAAACAACTAATATGAGAAAATTGGCCTCTTTATTTTGAAGGCACTATTCACTGTTGGCGTTTTTATTGCTCACCTAGTGATGACGATGGATTGCGAAGTAGAAAAATATATTTTATGATATGAGAGGATAACTTGAATCGAATATGATAAGATGGTTGTAGGTGGGATTAAGCAGGGTTTTGATACACGATATTCGAAATTGACAAAATCTTATACTTGTATTCATTTGAAAAATTCCGATAGTTAATAGTTTTTGAATAGGATATACTGGATGTTCGAAATCCAATGTTATATTTATTTTGAAATGGAGGAAGTATTATTTTCTTATACTAATTTTTATCAACGTGAATTGAGAGTAATAAACAGTCAAAGTTCGACCTTAAATACTATACGTGCTTTATACTATGAAATGGAGGGAGTAGAACATTAAATAAATATTTACATTTGAGGTAGCTACATTGAAAATAAGAGATTTATTTTACAAATTAGAAATCATTTTTATATACATTAATTAAAGATACTAAGCATGACCCATCTACAATAGGTGGGCTGCTATTTAAACTCAAATTTAAATCATGATCTTAAAGATACTAAGCATAGTTCAAGAATTACCTAGTAATTAGTATGATGACTAATTACGGGCAAAGAGTGTTAAGTCAAAGAAGTAGAAGTGGGTTAAAATAAGAGAGTTCTCAATGTTTTTTTTCCTCATTGGTGCAAAGTTCTCAAGTCTATTATTTGACGTCATACTTGTATCGTGTTATCTAGATATTGCTGTAGAGAAATGGGTGGGTTCGCACAAAAAGAATATAGAGACCAAAGTTGTGGTTGTCTCATTTAGAGGAATGTATCTTTACTGACTACTCTCTGTAAAATATTAGACAATCATTATCTCAAGCTATTGCTATATGGAGGGTCCGATTTTTTAGAATTGGGAGTAGTTGGAGCCTCCATTTTGGACTTTACCTTCTTTAGCTTTTGTACCCAATGGCCAATATGGATGTAATATTGGGTTTGTGGAGCACCTTTTTCTTTTCACATAAAGCGGACTCTTTGAGATATTGAGAATGATACACTTACTTATAGTGATAAACCGATTAACTATTCTTATAATATAGGCAAAATTGGCCTCAACACTCTGAACTATAGCTCGGGTGCACCCAACACCACCAACTACGACTAGTAGCCTAAACACCACCAACTATGGGGTGGGGTGCATTCCGTACCATAAATGAGGCCCGTAACCTAAAATGTTGCCGAAGACGGTGGGTTTTTATGGTACAGACTGCACCCCACCCGTAGTTGGTGGTACAAACTGCACCCCACCTCGTAGTTTGTGGTGTTTAGGTTACTAGTCATAGTTGGTGGTGTTGGGTGCACCCGAGATATAGTTCATGGTGTTGAGGTCAATTTTGCCTACAATATATGGATACTTCTTTCAACTTCTAGTCTGGTGAGGAAGGAAGTTAATATTTTGACATAACCAAATGTAGAGGTAGAAATAAGGGTGGCCTGAATTTTTCTGGGAATATAAGGGTAGGAGGGTTCATTTTTGACAAAAACCTAAACTAGCTAGCTTAGGCCATGTTCGCTAAAGGATGTCGTGGTTATAGCTTTTAGATGTGAGAATAGATGTTAGTTGTGCTGATAGCTGTTAGTGGTTAGTGGTTGGTGTGTACTTGTTAGCTGTCAGAGTAGCGGTATATAATATTGATGTTCGGTAAAAGAAACTGGTTACAAATAATTAGTCAAAAACTCAAAAAAATAATTTAATGTAAAATTTATACACCAATAACCAGGTCATTACCCCCAAAAGCTACAAATTTTAGCTTTTGACGACCACTATTAAAACACAACTTCTATCACTAAAAGCTAACCATACCATAACCTAATCAAACACTCTTATTTTTCTTGATTAGGGTATGTCCAGCGCAAGTTTTTAAGGTAGCTTTTAGTGTTTTGTGTCAGTCAAAACACTAATTAAGAAAAATAGAAGTGTTTGGTTAGGTAGTGGTATGAGTAGTTATTAGTGGTAGAAGTAGTGTTTTAGTTAGTGTTTGCGAAAAGTTACAATTTGTAATTTTATACTACTAGTAAAGTTTTGTTCGAGTTTTTGACTAGTTATTTATAGACAGCCTCATTCATCATACACCCGGGTGTACCATGTGCAAGGTACACCCAAGACTAATTTTTGCTCATTTGCTCATTTACAACTCTCATTTTTTAGTACATTTTGGATGATTTTAAATGAGCAATGAGCAAAAAAATGGCCTTCGGTGTACCATGCTCACGGTACACCCAGGTGTATGATAAATTTTTTGCTGCTTTGACAACTTCTTTTACGAACATCGATATTTTATACCGTTACTTTAACAGCTAGCAACTAGACACCAACCACTAACAACTACCAGCTCAGCTAACAACTACTCTCAAAACTAAAAGATACCACCACAAGTCACAACTATCGTTTCCCAACACGCCCTTAGTATTTTAAATGAATCAAACACTAAGCTACCTCAAAAGCTTGCGCTGCACCAAATAGGCCCTCAGCATGGGTAAAGCTGTCAAAAAATGACTAGATCTGACAACCCGACCTGAACCTGTATTGACATGTAACCGACTTGCACCTGAAATTTTGGTAAAACAGGTCACCTAAAACCCGACCTGCACCCGACCTGATAATAACCGATACCTGATCTTGAGCCAACAATCTATGACCTGAACTTGAACCGACACCCGCCCGAAAAAGACCGATAACTGAAGTGAACATACCTGACAACGATCTGAACCCGATTCGACACCGGACCTAATTAGGACCTGAAACCGATTATAACTCGACTCATCCCGTTATTGTCCCGACCTGTTACCTGATTTACAAGACCTGCTGCGAATTGGTACATGGTTTTACCCGACTTGTTGCTACATGTTACCCGACTTGTTGATTTTTGATAACTCGACTTGTCATTGATTTCACCACATAGTAACATAAATTATAAACTAACACTATTACAAAAAGGCATATAACTAGATGAACTATTCAAGCATTGATTTTCAATGAAATATTAAATAATGAAAAATTTTGAAGCAGTGACACACAAGTTTCATGACCCGTTCCATACCCGAAACGATCTGAAACCAAGTATGGCACAACCCAATAACTAACGACTTGAACTTGACTCGAACCTGACCCAAACCGTTATTCTATTGACCTGATAAGTATCCTACCCACGCATGACTTGAACCTGAAAGCACCCACTACAAACCTGCAATAAGCCCGACCCGACACCACATGATCACGAAAGATGACCTGTCCCGAAATTGATTGTGCCGAACCCGACCGAACCTGAAAGAAGAAACAAACTGAGGCAGACCTGATCGAATTACGACCGTTCCCGACCTGCACCCGACCTGTTTGATTTATTGACCTGACACGACCTGACCGAACATGACCTGAGACCTGAGATGACCCAACCTGAACCCGACTCGAGTAACTGAATTGACAGCTCTAAGCATGGGTCATATATACTTGATAATTAAACATTATAGTATTGTTATTAACATAAAAAGTAGACCAATTATGATGTCATAATCTATGATATTGACAAATGAACAACTAAATAATAATATGTTGGATCGGATCCATTAACGATGTAAACGGATTGTCTTTAATTTTCATGTTAGGCTCTGCTAGCTCAATCGTTCACATTAACAATTTCAATCAACCTAATCATGATATTGGCACTAAATTGGCTGAATTAGAGACTTAAAAATTCCTATGTCAATGGCACGAATATGATGGAAATCAACATGCTTATCATATACTCCTACTTTAGAAAAATTGACTTGTTTATCACGTCAAATAAACAAAAACAAAAAATAAGAAATTCGACTTGATTCAGTGGCTTAGTGCAAACTTTTCTATATTTCTTGCCGTATATGAAATTGCAATAGGTGAGACATCACCAGCAAATATGATGAAAGTTCTTGAAATTAAGGTTTGTAATTGGAAGAACTGATTACGCGTTTTAAGGTTTTTAATCTTTGCAATATTGACTTGCAAGGTTGCACCTTTAATCATTACTCAATTTTCTTCTCCTAGGACAATTGAAATCTAAACTCGTGAAATCCTGAACCTAACATGTTTATCAAAGTTAATTAGTTGGAGAATATTCTTTTGCATTTTCAATGGAATTTTGAAGATGGAGTACTACTTAATTTTAAAGACCAAATTCAAGTAGTTTGTACTAGAGGATGTATGCGAAATCAGAATTACTTTGTAAAATCTATTATGGGACAGTCTTGCATTTGCGTGATTCTTATTTTCTATTTTCAAAAGTGTTTTGAGGTTAATTTTGATGTCTTTCATCAGTTTATGGACTTTCGATTTCAAAGAGAAAGTTTAAATTCATCGTTCATTGATGTTCATAATGAGAACTAGTGAACTACTCTCCATATTTCTCATATTCGACCCTTAAAACACAAATGATATATTGATATACGTATTGAGAATGAGGGAGTGGAAGGGTGGTAAGCCCTTATTTAGGTGTCCTGTGAGATGGTGTTAATGTAATTTATCTTACCAAAATTTTAAAATATTGATATACGTATTTCTTCGATTTCGCTTTTTCATAGTGGAAAGTTTACATACCCTATGTATCAAAAAGAAAAAAAAAAAGAAATGTTTAGCCGCAAAGTTCTCTCTACCCCCCAACAAAGAAACCCTAAATCCACTTTAAGCTCACCCACCGCAGCTCACTGGTGGCCGCAGGGTCGCCGGCGAGCCTGCTTCTCCGTCGTCACCTTAGTTCCCAGTACCCCTTCCCTGTGTCTCGTCGTTTCTCCTTTTCCGTCGAGTCCCCCTGCTTGCGTGTGTCCCCCACCCCCTCCCCTGTTCGTGCGTCGGTGTCTCTTTTCCACCCTCCCCTGTCGTTGTTGTGGGCCTCCCTTTCCCCTCCCCGGTCACGTTCGTCCACGTCGCGTCCCGGCCTCCCCCCTTCAGTTTCAGTCGAGTCCCCTCCCCCTTTGGGTTCAGTCTAGTCCCCTTCCCCTTAGGGTTTAGTCGAGTCCTCGTGTTTCGTCGGGCTTCCCTTCCCCACCCCCTGTTACGTTTCGTCGTCGGGCTTCCCCTTCCCCCTCCCCGTGTTTCGTGTGTCGGCTCCCCTCCCCCCTCCCCTGGTATGTTACTTGGTTGCGTCTTCAAGTTTAGGGTTCGGTGTTACGAACCAGTGATGTATGGTTTTGTTGTTTTCATGTTTGTTATCTTCAGATCCGATGGCCCTGGCTTTTTTGTGGCTCATAGTGCTAGGGTGTTCGTTAGAGGTGATTGGTGGGCAGTTTAAGGCTCTTGGTTTCCTATGACAAAGGAAGATCTAGGCAACCTGGTAGGTCGAGCCAATAATCCTAGAGTTAGGCATGAGGTTTTTGCCACTTTAGGTTTTCAGGTGTTGGTTAAGATGAGATGATGTTCTTTCTTAAGATCTGTTGTGCGTCGGTCTTATGGTTTTGGGATTGTCAGTTTGGATCGTAGGATCCGTAAGGGGGGCGAAGTTCTTCAATCTAACTCGCTCCCAATTTCCGTGATGGCTTCAGGTGTCATCACACCTTAAAAACGCATCTTGTGGGAGGCACTCCAACTCGATTTGGGGCACGTCAAGACCTCCACGTCTTTCGAGTTTCAGTCTAGAGTGACTGAACTCCGAATACCCTCGCAGCAGGGTCAGAAGTCACCAAAGGACGTGACTTCTTTGTTTGTTGAATTAGGAGAATCCCATGAAGATCATCAAGGACCTTGGGATTTCGCGCCTAGTAGACATTGGGATCTACTAGCTGTTGTTCGACAGTCTCTTCATGAAGATCGGCAGGGTTTTGCATCTCAACAGATTTCCTCTTATATCCCACCTCTTCCACCATCGCTCAAGACAAACTTATTTCGGACTGGATACAAATTAGTTAGTGTTTTCTTTAATTTAAAAATTATGTACGAGTTAATGTAGTTCATGTTAGTGTTAGTTGGTTCTGTTTGGTTGTCTTAGCATTAGGCTGTACTCCAAGCTTTCATTAATGCAAATTTTCTCGTTGTAAAAAAAAAAAAAAAAAAAACACATTCTAATTTAGTAGAAAAGAAGCCTAATTATAACTGTTCTTTTCTAAAGGTACATAGGATTTACCAAATCTAGTGATTGGTTTGTGATATCTAACTAGCTTATGTCATTTTTTAAGTTCCTATTACAATAGAATACCGATCCGTACAGGATATACCAAATTCGGTGACAAGTTTTCAGTCGCTAACTAGTTTTTTTTGCCCGGGCGATGCCTCAGGTCAGTTACAATAAACTAATATGTTATTATTTTTAAATTTTATAATTTATTTTGCTACTTTTCGTATTTTTTGTCCATTAAGAAATTGAAAAATTCACGTCACAACGTGATAAGTAAAGAAAATTTGAAAAGTTTGAGTTTGAAAACAATACCTTAAAAGGAATTGTGGTAAGGGTCTGTTCTGTTCAACTTATCTTGTCTTATCTTATCTTATAAGATCTTATAAAATCTTATCTGATTTAATCTTAACTTATCTGATCTGATCTTATCTTATCTTATCTTATTTTATCTTATCTTATAAGATAGTTTATTGAGTGTGTCTAACATATTATTTTATCTTATCTGATTTTATCTTATCTTATCTGATTTTATCTTATCTTATTTGATATGATCTTATCTTATCTTATCTTATCTTATCTGATCTTATAAAATCTTATATAAGTTAAAATAAGTTGTACAGAACGGGCCCTAAGAGAATATGACATCAATATTCTCTTGTAAGTTACGTAATAAGAGTGTTAGAGATGTATATACTTGTTCAAGTCTTTTTAGTTAATTATACTTATTACAAGAGTTTATCATGTTTTATTTGAAACATTAGACAACAAATTCATAGCGTATTGATGGTTAATCTCTAACTTTTCATTTCAAAGGTCACGTGTTCGATACCTTGCACTTACACATTTCTTTTTTTAAAGCGAGGAGTACACATAGACATAGAGCATTTGCATTAGAAAGTTGAGGAGAGTGCCACGTGGCACATAGGCTTTCTTTCGCACGCCTTTTAATATATTTGTATAGATACTAGGCTACTAGCTATATGTCGGTCACTAACTTATCTCAATTTCAGTCCTTTTACAATACAATTAGTGACCTCTAAGGCTCTAACAATTACTGGTAGAAAACCACTTTGCAAGTACACACTTTGGAAACCGAGCTAAGCTTGGTCTAGTGGTAAGGAAAGAACCTTTCAACTTTGAACCTTCTAACTTCAAAGTTGGGATTCGATCTCCACTAGGGGGCACTTTGGAAGAGGGGTTTCCCTTACCATCCCCCCACTCTCAAAGTGTCTGCTCGCAAACCCAGGTCGGGTTAACATCTGAGAGGTTTCGGTCTGGCAGGGCCTTTTATCTTACCATGGGGTCCCGAGTGGGGAAAAAAAGGTACACACTTTGGGAGTTGCTAGCTACTATTAAAATTAGAAAATGCAATCGATTTTTGGAGGCGATCACTAGTCAAAAATTTACTTAATAGGACACATTGACTAATTAATTAATTACATTGTTTTCTAGTATTTCCTTGTTGGTTATATCGGTCAGAAATTAATTAGTTTCAACGAGGACCCAATAATTACTTGTTGTTTATTCTTATCTCTATTATATAAGCCAAGGGGTGAGGAGTGGAGTCCACATGAAAAGACACTTTCACCCTTGGCTTATACAAGAGATTTCTTTACTAAATTAATAAAGGAAAAGATTAAAAAAAATTAACAGCTTGATTGATTAGCATAAATCTAGGTGAAATAAAAAATGCAATTAATTTTCCTTCCAAAAGAAACTAATTGCATGAAACAAAAAAACAAAAACTGATGTTTTTTAGACATTGCCTAATTACAGAAGGAAATAATCACAACAAAACTTATGGAATATATATATGTTGAAGTATTATCTATATTAATCTTTATATTATTTACCACAGTATTATTGTTCATTTTCCTTTTTAAATTGACCGGCACAATACTAATGCTAAACCTATGACTTAGTCTTATTGTAAATATCGATTTCGTTTGGCTAAAGTGATCAACCACATAACATTGACAATAGCAATATTATTCAAGAGGAGTAGGTAGTTCATCGGTAATTTTAGAAATCATCTAAGTTCTATGTTTTTAGTTTATGAATTCTACCGTTAATCACAATAAGTAAATGGTTCCCCGTTTGATATTTGATGCACGCAACGTGTGCACATAAAGGCTAGTATTCCATATATAAAGTTCCTTATATATGTTTTATGTTAAATTTATTTATTTGAAGGGTAAATCAATCTCAATTTGTACGCTACATTCAATAAATAATAGTGTCTCAATTATGTTTCTTGTCTCCCGATTTGGTATTAGTTTGCCTCTTCTTAGTCCTTGTTTGGTTGACATGAAAAACACGCAGAAGGAAAAAGTTCTTAGCAAGTGGAAGAATGTAAAGTGGTTTGATTGCAAAAAAAATATAGCAAGTTATACCTTTTAGAATGTTTTGCTTCGCGTGATCAACCAAATAACTTTTTTTTTGCTTCCTAACAAATGAAACTATATAGTAGTATATGTGAAAAACAATCTCCTATGAAATATTACTTTATCTTCAATAAAACGACCATTCCTTAATAGAGTTTAAAATTTGCTCGTTAATTAGTGTTTGATCCCATATCATGCAAGAGATGTTATATTCAATTTCACTTGTTAACATTGTATATCGTAGATTATTGCCATAAAAGATGGAGGAGATTATTATCCCCTGTCATATGAAATTTTATTAATACCAAAAAGAACAACTGCGCGCTAAGAATGAATGAATGAAACCAATCTAATAACCTAGTTAACTTTCAGAGATCTTTATGAGATAAAAGTTAGGGTTTATCGAGAATAGATGCATTTTAAGGAAGAACTAGAACTCAAAAGGATTCAACTTTTCAACAATAATCTTCAAATTAATATTGTCATTAAAAGGTACAAGAAATTAACAAACCACCCACAAATTAAAGTTACAACAATATAATTCAAGTCTTTGCATTATCTAGGGTTAATACAAAGTAATGATGAAGCTGATAAATTTTCTCCATTTGGAGGACAACCTTAATTAGCAAAACTAGACATCATAAACCTAATTTTGCTCATCTATCATCCTAAGGTGTTAGGAGAAAATTCTTCAGCTTCATCACTTTGTATTGATCCTCTACTTATTAATCAAGAAACAAGATAACAAAAAACAAATAGTAATTAAACTCCTAAACAAGTAAAAGTAATTCTACTATGCTTGCTTATTACAATAGCATATGCTCCAAAACAAACCTCTCCTCATTCTTGAGAAATGTTTTGTTGTAGAGCACAAGCCTTGATAAGCCTAAAAACCAACAACCATACATAAGCTTAAAGATAAACGAGTCGAGTTCAAGTTAGTGTACTAGGCATGCTCTAACTAGCTGCCTACTCATCTTCAGAGGAGCCGGTACTAGTGATGCATTCTTTCTCCTCCTCGAACCCTTCGAGTGAAGGATAAGGGGAATGTCCCTTACCAAAAGACCTAATATGATCTTTGAGAGATCTCTTGTGCTTGAAATCGGAACCACAAGTACAATACCAAAGCTTGCCACAATTCTTCTCATGAGTTCTCCAATCACCTTTAACCGCGAATGCTTTACTACATTTCCTGCACATAAAGCCTTTGATGCCATGTTTTCTTTTGAAGTGAGTTTGGAGAGTCCTAAAATCCTTCAAGGGTTTTGCTCTTGGGTGGTTGATGTTGTTCTTACACCCTTGTGAACAACAATAGCATGGTAGCCTTAGCATTGCTGCTGGTTGTGTACCTCTTAGTGATTCTGGTCCCTTTCTGTACTCCGAGCCATGTCCCCACATATGCATCTATATATAGAGACAATGCAATTAAAGAGAAGGAGAAAACAATTAGTCCATTTATGTGAGATTAAGATCTTAATTACATATCCATGTTTAAAAAGTTTAAATTTAGAGTATGATGCTAGAAATAGACTTCGCTTGTAGGCTGTGACTGTTCATGTCAATTTTTCCTAATTTAAAGTGATCGTTTAGAAAGGAATGGTTATGAATGACAAAAAGCTAGTGACATCGAAAATCATAGAGGACTTGTACAATATGAAATGGATGAAGTACTATAGGCAAGCTCATGAAGAAGAATTAATGATCAATTATTGTTTAATTTGTAAGTTCCTTTATTTTAAGGCTCCGTTTGGTAGGGCGTAAAACATTTTCCAGAAAAACTCTTTTCCTCTATTTTCAATTTTACATTGTTTGGTTTGCAAAGAAGTGTAAAACCATTATCTCTTGGAGTAAAATTGCTCTTTCAATGATGGAAAACCATTTTCCCTTCAAAATGAAGGGAAAATTGTTTTATTTCTCTCTCTTGTACACTCCTCTCACTATCTCCTTACTTTCCCTTTCATTTTTCTCTCATTTCATTATTTTTCTTACATGGAACCAAACAACAGAAAACTAATGTTGGTATTGTGTTTTCCATTGTAAATTGTTTTCCATGAAAATCATTTTACACTAAAAATGTTTTACGCCCAACCAAACGGAGCCTAAGTGCAAAACTTCTCCATTTATTATTTTGGATATTATGAAAGCAACAATACATGGTATTATAGTGTGAACTAGTTGAAACCCTTTAATTAGTACCTAGAGATATCTCCTTCTTGCTGTATTTTTTCAACTCATATCATTTTCAAGTTTACAAGATGTGTCTCATAATTATTCATCCCTTTTGTTGCTGACTGTGCTTATTATAAGCATGATCACCATCAGTAAGAAAAATAAAAAAATGAAGTAAATTATGAACAAAATAAAAGACCTTGAACCTAACTAATATCAACTAAAGAAAAGCACTTTGATTACTAGCATAGTTTCAACGCATGGGAACATAAAGCCTAACTAATATGTGGAAAGGTTTAATTTTCATGTTTTCTTCTTTGTCTTATCCCTTAAAGTCCTCCTAAAATTCAAAATTGGCTCAAATCAAATAGCAACAAATACAAAGGGAAAAGGTTGTCTAATTTATATTTGTTTTGTTATTTGAAAATGTTGCTTACTTTTTTTAAAAGTGTACTATGAAAACAAATATAATATTACGAGTAATTATCGATCGCCTAATTAGATAGTAAATCGCATATACTATTTTTGTCTGGATTTAATCATCACATTATTGTTTCAAATTACAGTAATTCCGTGACAATTAGTTTCATAGGAAGATCGAGATTGTGTATCATTACATATACATATTATCTAAGGCTGGCAATTCTGGTCAATAGGTTGGGGTCGACTTTGATGAGTTCGATTTGAGGTTGGGCTAAGATATATCAAAGAAGTCTAGAACTAAATATTATTACATATCAAATATGATAACAAGTCAAACTAAATCGAATGTGATTGTTTAGTTAGGCCTATAGCTCTAGTTATTCTCAATAAATTTAGGCCTGGTTCAATTATCAAATTATCGTACGTGGTTAGATCAGAAATTGAAAGCTATATCAATATCCCTTACATTAATTTTTTTGGTCCTACTACGAGGAGTTTCCCACCGCCTTTAGCGAATGGACTAATCTCCCGCGGAGCTGGGTTTTTTTCCATACCCAAGGCTCGAACCGAGACCTTGGTTAAGGAGCGAAAGGCCCTTAACCACTCACGCCAACCCCAGTTGGTAATATCCTTACATTAATAAATAGCCATTTAATTATGAGAAGAATGAAAATTACTAATTTGAACTAACCTGCATGTTATTGTAGCGGTTGAAAGTTTTGCTACAAATAGAGCAAGCAAATTGCATGGGTCCAATGAGAATTTGTGCTGGGGTTGGAATCCAAAACCTACTTTCCGTGTTAAATGATGATGAATAATGGTGATCATTCATGCTAATCTTCTCTTTATGATCATCATTAATCATCATCATAATACTTTCTTTTTCTCCCTCTAATTTCAAATTCTTGCGTTCTACTAATAAATCATCATCATTAGACAATAACCCTTCATGATTATTAGTAGTAATAATACTACTACTATTAGGCAACCCAATGTGCAAAGAAACTGCAACTTTCTCTACTTCATCATGATCATCACACTGTTCCTTGTAAATTCCATGACTACCCTCTTCTTCCTTCATTGCCTTTGCTTCAATAAGCCTACTTAAGAGGGGCAAAGTCGTCTCACGTTCGAGTTCGAGTTCGCCTTCATCTTCTTCTTCTTCATCTTGATGTTGTTTGTAGAATAAAGGTAATTTCATCATGAACTTCATGGAATTTGTAACCTTATTACTATGAACTTGTTGTTGGGTTGAAGAAGAAGAAGAAGAAGAAGAAGACAAAGATGATGGAGAATTTAAAGGTGGAGAAGGCTTAAGCCATTCAATGAAGTTTGGAGCTTGAAAGCATAAATCCATGTTATTTACATGGTAGAAATTAACTTAAGCTACCTCCTTATTCTTGTGTATCTCCACCCTTAGGTAGGTATATATGGAGAGGTTTAAAACCACCTTTTTATGTGGGAAAACCAGAAAAAAAGGGTTTTTTTTAATTGATGTCACTAATAATAATCTATGTCAATGAGAATTTTCTTTTTGTCAATATTTTATTATATATCTTTTTGGAATTTTAATATTTTGAGTTTTTCTTTTCTTTTTTCCTGCCTGAGAGAGAGAAGGATATTAGTGGTGGGGTTAAGGAAAATGACATCCAAAATCAAGTCTTTGGCTTGATAAAGAGAATCCTAGAACAAGCTGACCTTATGCAATGCAAGATCTAGTATTTTATTTCTATTGTTGGCCAATATCCATACATATATATATATATACAATATGTATATACACATTGAGAATGGATATTTCCCCATCCTCTAACCTTAATTACAAGAGGTTATATGATATTTACTACTCCCTCCGTAACGAATTACTAGCAACATTTGGTATTACTTGTGAGAGGTAAAATATTCAATTGTTGCTAGTAATTCGTTATGGAGGGAGTATAAATTTTGAATAACAAATAGTTTTTTTTTTTTTTTGGAAAATTTGCCAAAAAAAACCTTTTACGAGTTCATTTTTGCGAAAAAAAACCTTATAAAGCATTTTTTGCGAAAACAAACCAAAATCAAAATTATTTTGCGAAAACAAACCAAAATCAAAATTATTTTTGCAAGATGAAACCTAGCCACCACTACCAACAACCCCCAACCCTCCCTCCACCCCTTCAGGCGGCAGCCCCACCCCCCTTCGCCCCTACCCTCTCTCCTCTCCATTCTTCCCTCCCTCACCCCTCACCCCTCCCCCTCAGGCAGCCCCACCCCCCTTCGCCCACCCGTAAACCCCCTCCCTCCACCCCCTCAGGCGGCAGCCCTCCCTCCTCTCCTCTCACTTCGTCCATTTCCCCATCGCTGCGCCACCCAAAACCCCCCTCTGCAACCCTTTCCCCGCGCAGCCCCCACCCCCATTTTCGTTATCTCTTCGCTCTCTCTCTCTCCTATCTTTATGCTTTAGGGCGCCGGAAAAACCTTAGGCGGGTGGGAGTGGGAGGGGGTTGCGAACGGGGCGGGGGGATGGACGAAGGGAGAGGAGAGAGGGTGAGGGAGGGAAGAAGGGAGATGAGAGAGGGTAGGGGCGAAGGGGGGTAGGGGCCGCGCCCGAGGGGGTGGAGGGAGGAGTTGGGGGCCGCAAAGGGTGGGATGGGCTGCAGTGGTGGGGCCGGGGGGTGGCGGTGGAGTGGGGGCGCAGGGGTGGGTGGGTGCTAGCGGCAGGTGGTGGTAGTGGTGGTTAGGTGGTGGTCAACGCCGGAATTAAGATGGTCAACGCCGGAAAATGGTATTAGGTTTCATTTCGCAAAATAATTTTGATTTTGGTTTGTTTTCGCAAAAAATGCTTTATAAGGTTTTTTTTCGCAAAAATGAACTCGTAAAAGGTTTTTTTTGGCAAATTTTCCTTTTTTTTTTGTTGAACAACGGTAACATAGATTAATCAGTTATGGCAAAAAGCCTGTTACAATCCGACAAGACGAGTTCTTGGCAATAATTAGGGATTAGGGGAAAATGCCTAATTACAAAAGGAGAATCATCTCCATTCCGACAAACATTTGCTAGATGATCCGCCACTTGATTATCTTGTCTTCTAACGAAAGTAAGGCTGGTTTTCTGGAAGTAGAGTTGCAACTCCCTGCAATCCATAATAATATCACTATACAAATTTTCATGAGTAGTCTTAGAATTAATGATATCAACAACCATTTTACAATCCGAATGGAGCGCAACATGAGACAAATTTCTTGTGCTTGCTATCCGAAGGCCTTGCCTAATGGCAAGGAGCTATGCATGAAAGGGGTTATTTGCATATGAAAAGGATTGGAAACCGAGTTTCCACCCACCGTTTGTTCATGTGCATGTGGATGCATCATTTGTAAACATTGAAACCAAGATCAGTATTGCAGGAATCATTAGGGATAACAAATAGTTGTTGATAAACAAATTCATTACATTCAGGTATACGACGCATGGTATTCCAACGATATTTCTGCTCATTTACTTATTTGATTTGAAAAACTCTGATTTTGCTTATTAATTTGCTCATACATAGTCTTGCAATTGATCGAACAATAAGCACAAATACCATTGAATGTATCGTGACAATTGACAATATACTCGAGTGCATGATAAATATTGTAGTTATTAAGAGCTTGATAGAGAATTTGTTGAAATATTTAAGGGGATTGTTAAACGTCGCCCCCAAATTACTTAAAATCGCCCAACTCCCTTCTAAAAATACCAGTATACCCTTACGATATTTTTTTTTGATTTTTTCTCCAACTTAACTCCTCCTCTAATTCATATTCTCTCTCATCTTCGCCATCACCACCCACGATCACCACCGCCAATCACCACCCACGAGCACAAAATTCCGACAATTTTTTTTTTTACGAATTCCATGGTGCTAACGTGTGGCCTGCACGTTGGCCCCATGGGGCACAACGTCTGGCCTGGATGTTGTGTCACATGGGGCTAACGTGCAGGCCACACGTTAGCCCCATGAAATTCGTTAAAAAAAGAAAAATCTCGTCGGAATTTTGTGCTCGTCGGTGGGTTGGAGAGGTAGCGATTGGTGGTTAGTGATTTTAGGTGGTGGTGGAGAGAGAGTTATAAAAGCAGTCAAGGGTATAATGGTACATTTACATGGTAATTGGGGCGATTTTAAATAATTTCAGGGCGATCAATAGAAGTTCAGATATTTAAAGAAGGGGGAAGGTGTACCGTGTACATGTGTCTAAAGTAACTTGACAGTGGACAAACTAAAACTTTTATTTGGAACGACTATGTAGGCAAAACAGGAAAAGTAATCTAGTCAATACTTGAAAGGAAGTATCAGCCTCAAATTCATTTATTATTCTTTCCAAAAATTTAATAAGTGAAAAAGGCTAATATATCAGCGTGCAAACAATATAAATTTAATGCCCCATGCTTGCACAAAAAAAAAATATAAATTTCATTAGTTTGTTTTAAAATATTACAAGATCAAAATCAGGATTCTCCATACTAAAGAAAGGAAGAGGTGTACTAGAAGCTATGAGCATGAAGGATTGAGAAATCAAATCCATTCAATATTAGCAGCTTGAATAAGCACACCATGACAAATTAGTCTTCTATTAACTAATCCTTATGGAATAAAAATATTATGTATTGTTACCCTTATGCTAATTAATGAATAGTAGCATTTTTTTTTAAAATAGGAATTCTTGGTATTTTCTTAAGAAACTTATCATGCAACACTTACATATAAATGCAAACTATTATATATATCACATAATCATATACAAGGTGGATTTACAATATTCATTGTAAGATTAATTAGGGTATCTTTTCTATTTTAAGGAGTAATTATTTACTATTCATAAAGATAACTTTGATTTTAATGTTTTACTAAATGTTATTGTAATTGAGTCCAAATCAACTTTCTCATATTGTATAGAACCACCTATATAGCTTATGTTTTATCTTCATATATATAGCATTATCATGTAAGGTTCACTAGTAGAATAATTGCTTATTGCTGCGGTGATATTGCTGCGGTTTTACCCATACGCAGCAATATATCACGTACAAAGAAAAGGAAAAATATAAAATAACCATATTGCTGCGGTTTTGGCCGAAAACCGCAGCAAGATGGTTTCAACGGAACATTTTTGAATTTTTTTTACTACTTGACCAAACATATTGCTGCGGTTTCTGACAATAACCGCAGCAATATGTTAAAATTAAATTAAAAAAATATTATATTAATCTATTGATGCGGTTCCTTCTAAAAACCGCATCAATAGGTTCATTAGGGTTTAATAAAATGTATGGGCGCCGTTTCCTCCCTCCTCATTCCTCACTTTCACTTTCACAGTAACACTCCTCACCCTCTCTAGATCTCCTTCCTCCTCTATCTCTCCTCACCAACCGTCGTTTCCTCCCTCCTCACCCACCGTCACTTCCTCCCTCCCTCACGCCATCATCCTTCCTCGTCTGGGTCGCAACACCGGCGAAGCTTCCTCGTCCTCGACGCAACACCGGCGAAGCTTCCTCGTCCTCGACGCAACACCGGCGAAGCTTCCTTGTCCTCGACGCAACACCGACGTTTCGTTCGTTCAGATCTTGTTTGTTCTTCGTCGCCATCAACAATCGTTCATTCACCATCCGGATTTTCGTTCGTTCGAATCGTCCTTGTTCGTTCACCATCCGAATTTTCACTTCGAATCATCCTTGTTCGTTCGTTCAGATCCGGATTTTCACTTCGATTCGTCCTTGTTCGTTCACCATCTGTTTTTCGTTTTCTTTATTTTTCGTTTTCTTTATTTTTCGTTTTCTTTTTTTCGATTTTTAGATATGTTTGTAGATTTTTGTTTTAGGATTTTTTTTTATTTTCAGTTTCTTATTTTTTGTAATATATATTTTGTTTTTTATACA
Organism: Beta lomatogona; assembly: GCA_947646795.1. Lineage (NCBI taxonomy): Eukaryota > Viridiplantae > Streptophyta > Magnoliopsida > Caryophyllales > Amaranthaceae > Beta > Beta lomatogona. The sequence continues at coordinate 1,401,594 of CANSNZ010001029.1, read as the reverse complement.
TTGTGTTTGTTTTAGTTGTGTTCATCTTCTTCTTGAATGCTTGAGTGATGTTTGCATTGTGTTTGAAACTGGTATCTCAATTATTTGAGAAAGTTTTGTTTATAATTACTTTGAATTTGTTGTGTTTTATATTTTTTTTCAGCATTTTTATTTTTGAAATTTGATGACAAAATGCAAAAAAAATTTTTTTTTACTTGTACTAGTACCTATTGCTGCGGTTTTCGCTAGTAACCGCAGCAATATGCCTATTTTTTATTATTAACTACAGCATATTGCTTCGGTTTTTCCTAGAAACCGCAGCAATATACTTTATTTTTATAATAAAAAATAAATATATTGCTGCGGTTTTGGCTAGAAAACGCAGCAATATGTTCAAATATTGCTGCGGTTTAAAACCGCATCAATATATTAATTACCTATTGCTGCGCCCTTTATTGCTGCGCAGCGAAAACCGCCGCAATAGGCCACTTAATGACCGCAGCAATAAACAATTATTCTACTAGTGGTTCCAAATGAGAAAATAACTTTACAGGAAGAGCTCTGAATTACCAAGAGAGTAAAATAATCAATTTTGGGTGTATCATGATCACAATGCACCGTAGTGTATGACCGATGAACTTTCTAGGTTTCCATATTCATATACAGGGGGATGTGTCATTATTTCATGCACGCTAGTAAGGAATTATACCCACACTCTAATTGATTAAGTGTTCTTGGGTGATTGTGTGGGAATAGAGTGATTATCGTTACTATATATTGTTAATTGATTATTCATAAAAGGTTCATTTTTCCAAAACTTTCTTAAGGGAGCGTTTCACATATTTGGCATCCCGTCATTATTTCTAATTGTTCATAATTAACTTAGATTTGTTCCATATCTACTATTTACTTCAGCTCATCGTCTTACAATATTGTGAGAAAAGAATATGTATGACAATGATTTTCCACCACTAAATTTAAAAAGGTATGGCCGGAGATATATACTTTTTGTGCTATATGACCGGAAATATATAGTATACCCCATAATTATGCTGGTAATTAAAAATAGATTTACATTATTACAAGTAAACAAGGTCCAAGTTTAAGGTAAAGATAATGAGTTTGTGCATATCGTCATTTGTAACGTATTGTACCAACCGGGGTTGGCGTGAGTGGTTAAGGGCCTCTCGCTCCTTAACCAAGGTCTCGGGTTCGAGCCTTGGGTATGGAAAAAAACCCAGCTGGGAGGGATGCTACCCTTCGAGGTATCCATACAAACTCCCGCGGGAGATTAGTCCATTCGCCAAAGGCGGAGGGAAACTCCTCGTAGTAGGACAAAAAAAAAAAAAAATTTGTAACGTATTGTATGCAGTATGCTTATTATGTATGGTAATCCATTTCCGCCATAAAACATTCCATGCAACAATTCGATAGATCATAATTTATACTTTGATTAATAACCTTGTACTGAAAATGAGTCATTAAAGCTTGTCTAAAGTTAGGTAGACATGAATGATTGTTTACATATGAATCATGATTAAGCTTTATATGTGCCCATGCAAGTGTAAATTTTAGAACAATAAAAGAATTAGAAAAAGGTTAAAGGAGGTTGCGAGATTGTAACAAAAAGAGTTAATTACGAAGTGCTGTTATAATCCTGCATGCATAAGAACATAATATAGTATTCATTCAAAAAAAAAAAAACCAAACTCAGCACTTAGATACTCGAATGATCGGATCTCATGACACTTGATCCAAAAACAATTGATTTGTTGAGATATGTACTGATAAATAACACAAAGATTATCGTCACATCCATATCATTTATCATAATCTAATGTGAGAAAATATGATTAAATTTTGACATAAATTAAAAATAGAATACAAAGTATTTTTTTTCAGGTAAGATGAAGGGGACTCACTTGAGGGGTGATAAAGGGAAATCCTCACATGAGTCCCATGAGGTTTGATCCCTAGACTTCAGAGATATGAGGTGGGAAGCGATGACACTGCTCCACCACCTCAACCTCATAATACAAAGTATTGGTTATTATATTCTTTGCATGAATCTAAATCTACGAATAAATAAGTACCGCTTAGATAAACCTATATATTTAACTCCTTTACATACTTTGATGCTTTTATTTACTCCCTCTGTCCTTTATTAGCTTACCCACTTTGACTTATAGCACTATTCATCTTTTATTACTTTGACCATCATTGTGCTTTATATGTAAGGGAAAATATAATCATGTGGAATATCATTTGATTCGTCTCAATATGTAGTTTCGAAATATCAAATTTTTTTATAATTTTTACAAATACATAATTAGAGATATTATTACTCAAAGTTTTACATCGATAAATGTAAAAGGCACAACGGGTAAATTAATAAAGGACGGAGGTAGTATATTGTAATTAAATCCTACATGAAATATGGAAGAAATGAAGGTGAATGCACTTTTTTTTAACTTCTCTCTTACTTATTGCACTCACTTTCTTACTATTAGGTGTTTTTTCTCTTTTTGTTGTTTGAATAGAATAATACTTCATAGGACGAACTCCTAGAAACATCCCAATGGAAAAAGCAAAAAGAATACATTACAATGGGTAGAGTACTTCAAATTAAATGAACATATTTTTCTTCAAAAGATAAAAAATGAGGTCGAATTAGCTATATCCAGACCAGGAAAAGTAGATTTGAATATGAAGATTCGAACCAAATGACCCAAATTGTCGACCCAGGCAAAAAACGAGATCCGAAATGGGAAAAATCAAAACCCATCCATTATGAAATTGGCCAAAAAGGAATAAAAACCCGAAATTACTCGAACTGATTTAACTAAAATTGAATCAACCCAAAATGAATTACTAGAATCCCACCTAAACCGAACCGACCAATTTAACCCGAATAACCCCACATGTATATTGTACGAACTTTAATCTTTTTGGTTTTGGGTGATAAGTCCAACATCAAATTGCTTGGAATTTAATTAGTTACTAATAGTAACTTCTAAGATTTGTTAGATAAATAAAAATAATATATATAGGTTTATTCATATTTGCTTTGGAACAAGCATGAAATATAATCGTGCATTGGACCACTAAAAAAATGGATCAAAACACGAATGAACCCAAACCGATTTTCACACGATCTGAAATGGCTTAAAATCCTTATCTGGTACCCGAACCGGCCCGAACAACCAAAGAACCAAATCAAAATTGAAACTCAAATGGATCCAATCTACCCAAATCGAAATGACCTGGACCAACGTGAACCAAAATTGACCTAAATCGTACTTGATCTGAACAACCCGAATGCAAGGTCTAGCAACATCCGAGTTTATAATAAAACATGTAGTTGTGTTATGCATGTTACTTGTTGTTATTATTTAACCAATCAAGTACTTATAAAGCATTTCTCACTTTAATCTTAAAGGATCTGGTTTAACTTAGCTTTTATATGAAGTAGATCTAAGTAAAAAAGGAAATTTGTGTAAATGATTATTACCATATCCATTTAATTACCTTCCCCTTCGTGGGTATCACAAGCAAAATAGTCATGAAAACAAGATGAAAGTGGAGCTCCCATCACTCATGATAACACTATCTGAAGGCTTCAAACATGCATGAATCAATTATCAAATCTTATAACAAAGTATATCTCAAGACTCGAGAGTGTTAAACCAAAAGGAGCCAATTTATATTACTGGACCGACAGAATATCAATTGGGCGGATTTTCAGGGAATAAAAACAAAAATTTCGACTCTTTTTTCCCCTCCTTTTTCCCCTCCTTTTTCCCTTTAACCATTTCCTTTTGTATTATTGTATTTTTATGATAACTGTTTTTGATACCCCCCCCCCAAAAAAAAAAAGCCAAAAGCCCCCACCAAGCTACCACCATCACCTTTATATTCAAGTTTTCATACTAGGTAACCAATACAATGGATAGGGCCGTCTGTTCTAACATGAAAATTAGGCCCCCAAAGTTATAAAAATTAAACACAAAATATTGACATTAAAGGTGGAAAGTTGAAATTTTAAAAATTGATCATTGAAATATTTATTAAGGGTGATTTCCTTACATATAAAGTAAATTTTTTTAAAATAATATACTTTAGAGCCCTTATACTTTTGGGACCCTGTGCTGTTGCCTGTTGGCCGTTGGGCTCCTTGCATACCATCATCAACCCCCGACAATGGAAGGTAGCTAGTCCCTAGTAACTATCATTGATAAAAAAATAAGAGAGCTAGTAATTAATAACTAATATTCTATTAAATTTGAATATTTTTTATTAATTGTTTCACAATAATTTATGAGCTGTTAGAAATTTATCAAAATGTAAAAAGTTTCAAAACAAAAAGATATTAGTTTCGTTATAAGTATTGGTAAAACCGCCTACTAAAAGCTTTGAACCTACTTTCTATAACTAATCATATATTTCATGTAATATAGTAATAGAATATAATCAAATAATCTCTTTTCACTCCTTGTAATAGACTAACTTTTATGATATGTCGTCAGCTAATATATTACATATTTTATTTTTGTGGTAAAATATGACTAATATAGTCGCTATCTATATATAAGCAAAAACTTGTATTTTTCTTTCTAGTAGAAGTGTATGTCAATATAAATGTAGAAGAGATTATATATATTGTGATAAAAAAATTTGAGTTTTCTATTCATCTTTAGAGGTTAGATACCGAAAATTTGCAAATATGGCTAGATTTATGTAGCTTCTTTTACCCCAAGGAAACTTTTAAAACAAAAGTAGCATAGAAAGGTATATTAATGCATGATTTGTGGAGGTGCTACAACTTTTAATCGGCATTGATTAGATTGAGCAAATTACCTTGTCCTTGAGGATTTGTATGCATGAGCTAGTGCATAACAAATTGAGTAGTTTCTTTATCTTTCTTTCACCTTCGCTTTTATGTTTGATTGACAAGTTACCTAACTCCAACGTAAAAGTTAAAACTACTTCCATCGACCATCATGCTAGATTTATATATATAGGAAGTACCCTAAAGTAAAACCAAGGTAAGCTACCTTAAAGTTACGCCCAATAACTATATAAAGTATAATATAGATGCACCTCTTTTTGGTGGCTCTTTCTACTCTATTATTTCTACTTTTGATTAATTTATAAAGTAATCTTCTTAGGTTAATCTCAAGTAAATCAGTTTCCCCTTGTACAGGAAGTAATGTTTGGCTTCGATTTTTAAGGAATAAGAGAGTGGGACAAGGACAGTAAATTAGTTGGTAAGATAAAGAGAGTAGAGATAATAGAAATTATCTCTTATTTGGTATAGGTTTGGGGATAATATTGAGATAGACTAGAAAGTAGACAAAATACCCAATTGAGACTCACTTACTCTCGTCCCTAAGCTTCTTCTTTTCATCAAGGTAAATTAGTACTTCTTTTACTTTTCTTATTCCTCCCTCTTATACCACCCCTCCTAGGTACTATTAATGTGGTGGATAAGAAGGGTTTTTTTTATAGGAAATTCCCAATGGTAGGCTCCTATTCTCGAGAATTCTCAATGGTAGATTCAACTTTTTTTTTCTTCCCATTGCTAGGCCTTAGTTTTCCTAATTTACCCAAATGTAGCAGTAATGAGACTTAAATGTTAATTTTATGTTTAGTTTTAATACTTCAGTTAAGTTTTGATCTAAGCCCTACTAACCCTGATTTATTTAGGTCTAGACTCCTAACTTACTAACAAATTTTTTTTACCTCCAATTCTAATTTCACTTTCCCTCCAGCCTAACCTTCCCTTTTCGACCATTATGGAATGTGTTGCCTTGTGATGGCCCGTCACTCACCTTCCTTGTTCTTTTTTTAAAAAATAAAAATAAATTCCATGCAAATTCATCTTCTTACTCTATCACTGTGTAATTTATTCAAAAGTCCAAGAATAGTGAGTCTTTCACTTTATTAGAAAAGTACATGAAGAGTATGCATACTACTAACAATATACCAAGATATGTCAGGATTCATCATAAAAATTAATATTCACCTACTCACTAACCTAAATAAATCATGATTAGTAGGGTTTAGACAAAACTTAATAGAAGTATTAAAACTAAACATGAAATTAACGTTTAATGCTACATTTGAGTAAATTAGGAAAACTGAGGCCTATCAATGGGAAGAAAAAAAAAGTTGAATCTACCATTGGGAATTCTCAAGAATAAGAGCCTACCAATGGGAATTTCCCTTTTTTTTTATCCCCATTTTATCCACATCCCATTTTATCCACCTAATAGCTTGGTCCTATTTTATCCACCTAATAGCTTGGTCCCGTTTATTGAGAAAGGAAGGGGAAGCAAGTCAATATCGGGAAAATTGATTTTTTTTGGCCGGAAAACATTGAGGTGGTGTTAAGTAACAAAAGGAAGTATTATAATAGGTATTTTTTAACAAAAAAAAAGTTTTTATTAGGTCTTTCCTAATAAAATAGCTATTTTAATCAGTCTTTCCCAACAAAAAGTTCTATTTATTATGATTTATGTTGTCAAATGTCAATGTTAAGATGAATTATATCGTGAAGAGAATTTCTTGGTCAGTGAAATTCTTATTTCATCTTCATAATAATGTGGTTTATTTTTGTGTATAAGAAGATAGATCCCACCTAGACATTCAAAAGAGATGTCATTCTTCTCCAGTTTATTCTGCACTCTTGACAATCCAACCAAAAGTATTGCACTGCTGCACTAAATGAAGTACTTCCTCCGTTTTAAATTACTCGCTACACTTTCCATATACGGAAGTTTCATATTACTTGTTACACTTCTTTTTTGGGCAATAAACTCTCTCTATCTCTCTCCTCTCACATGGGTCCCTTTTCTTTTTACTCTCTACCTCTCTCTTCTCCAAAAATTGCCTAGGAGTCCGTGAATTGAGAAGTGTAGCAAGTAAAATGAAATGGAGGAAGTACTATATTCAATGATACTAGATGAAGTATACAACAAAATTATTAGGCCCACACTATGCAACAAAATTGCAATCCCAAATTTAATGAACCAATCTGATTTTTTTTACCGCTTCTACTAACCTATAGTCAGCCTTGACATGCCTAAAAGCTGACCTTGCTAAGATGGAGGGGTTTCAATTTTCTAATTCTGAGTCTTTTGAAGACTTGAGTGATAGTGCACCCACCCAAGAATTATTTCAGGATGACTCTCTTGACTAGTCTAATTAAGGAAGTTGGAAATGGGAAATGAAAGATGAAAGTATGAGTGGAAATTAGAGAGTATGGAAGAAAAAGCATTAGCTTGTATGGTAGTAGACTTTTACTACTATCTAAGAATAGGAAGAAGAGTTCTAAAGGTAAAATGAAACAATTAATTTAAGGGTTCGTTTGTTATTGTTTTATGTTTTCAGTTTTTTGTTTTTTTAAAACCAAAAATAAAAATATGAAAAAGAAAAAATAGTTTTCAGTTTTATGTTGTTAGTTTTAAAAATTGATATGTTTAGTATAAATATGACTAATTTTAAGTTCATTATACCTCTTATATGATATGACTTTTATATTCATAAAACCAAAAACTGCAAACATACAGTGATGCCGAAAGGGTCCTAAGTATTTAATAGTATATAGAATGACGTGTGATTTCGTCATAATTTTTAATGATGACCAATTTTTTTTTTTTTACGGGATGACCAATTTATATCTACTAGATGAAGTTAATGGAATATTAAGGGTTTAAATGGCATACAAATTTTATTTGTTGGAGGCAGGTAAGCGTAAGATGAAAGGTCCTTTTGGGCCAAAATCTCTTGTACGTCAATTCAGCCTGGATTAAAGGGCTAGGCACTTTGAGAGTGGAAGAAAGGGTAAATATTTATATCTATATGAATATATTAAAAGGCGTTCATAACCAAGGAACTGTCTCTTGCACGTCAATTCAGCCTGGATTAAAGGGCTAGGCACTTTAGGAGTGGAAGAAAGGGTAAATATCTATATCTATACCAATATATTAATTAAAAGGCGTTCCTAACCAAGGAAATGTCTCTTGCACGTCAATTCAACATAGATTAAACGGCTAGGCACTTTGGGAGTGGAAGAAAGGGTAAATATCTATATCTACACTAATATATTAAAAGGCATCCTAACCAAGGAACTGTCTCTTGCATGTCAATTCGGCCTAGATTATAGGGTTATGCACTTTGGGAGTGGAAGAAAAGGTAAATATCTATATCTATACTTGATCTCATGACTTCAAGTTACTATATTAATGTCTTAACTACTAAACCAAGTAACGTTTGATGTTATAATTTCAATGTAAGATATTAATAAATAAAAATTATAATTACCCGGGGAATAGATCAGACCTAAAAACTAGTTAAGATATTAAAAATATACCAAATCAGACCCACTGACCCACCAAACAAATAATAGCAAACCAATAGTCTCTGATCACGTCTTAGCAACAAATATTTGAACAATTCTGAGTACTGGAATGACCACGCTGCAAACACCAACAACAAACCAAAGAGCACAATAGATGATTAGCAAACCTCAAGGAAAGGGGGATATTTTCCCCGTTGTCGAGTCTCCCTTCCCCCTCCCTTGTTGTTGGTCGCTTCGTCCTTGTCGTCGTATTTCCAACAGATCCATCCCCTTCCCCAGGTGGTGCGTCGGGTTCTACACCCCTTTCCCCTGTTTCTGTGCTATCGGGCCTCCCCCTTCCCCTCCCCTGGTGTCGTGTGTTTGGGTTGCCCCTACCCCCATCCCCCCTAGGTCAGTGTCAGTCTTAGTTTGGGCTTCCCCTTCCCTCCCCCCTCCCATGGTTAGTGTAACGTGGGCATAAGTTTGGGCGTCCCCTTCCCCCTCCCCGGTTAGTGTTGAATTTACCGTCCCCTTTCGTAGGTGGTTATCCGGCTCCCCCTTCCCCTAGTGTGTGTTGGCAATACGTTAAGTTGTTTAGTGTGTGGGTGAGTTAGTATGGGTTTTTTGTTAGTTACAATAAGTTGCTTGATACTTTGTTCATTGCTGGAGGTCGTTTTGCTCTTGATGTTGGATCTGGTTCAAGTGATTGGTTAGGGTTTGCGTGGCAAGAGATTTCATAGCTGTGGTCTGTTTTGTCCGATTTTGCCAATCAGACGGTTCCATGGGATCTAACTTTGGTTAGATCTCAATCTCGCTTGGTAATGATTTTATCAATCATTGCCTTGGCAAAAAGAAATCTGAAGGCGGCTCCCCAATTTGTTAATTGGGTTTATAGCGCGTTAACTCATTTGAGCTTCTCATCAATGGAGAAGCCTGACATACCCTTTCAAAAGGGTATTGAGTCACAAAGGAATGTGACTCTTCATGGAAATTTGGACGTAGAATCCCATGTAACAGAAGGTCAATGGGATTGGTCCTGTAGCGAGTCTCAATTCTCGCGGTTGCTTTGGTGCCCCGTTTGTGAAATCAGCCTTCTCCTCTCTATTCGTTCGTCAGAGTTCTGGCGCTCGTCATCTACCAACTGAAGATGCTTTTTACTATTACTTACCATCTCGGCCCTCCAGATCGAGCAGTGTTATCCTTGTTTCAGTTATTTATGCTTTTGTAATAGTTATGTAAGAGCGAGTACCGCTCAGTTTAGTTTCTTTTTGTTTGTAGGGTTGTATTAGCCTTAGGCTGTACTTCCTTTTTTAATTAATGCACATTTTCCCTGTTGTCGAAGAAACAAAAAAAAAGGAAAGGGGGACGGGAAAATTAATCTCTAATTTAAGAGGAAACATCCAGTCGGTGGGTTTAAAGGGGAACAGTATGTTAAATTTTAACCTAAGATTTAAATTTGCTCTCGATTCCATGTTAAGATGGAGAAATATTCAATCTCAATATTATAAATTCACGATAATACCCCTAATTACTTGATTACTTCATGAGTTTATATAAGAAAGCATAACTTAAGTATAATAGGTATAGATCACTAGATCGTAAACATTACTCCCTCCGTCCCATAATATAAGTCCTGATTCTGTTTTTACATGAGAATTAAGGTAAAGTGGAATCTTATTTTATTTGAATAAAAAAATTCATTTTTATTGGGAAACACCTACATTGTTTTTTTTCTTTTTAACAAAAAATAAAAGCTGAACATTAATGTTGCATGGTTTAATGTGTAGAAGAGTACAATGGGGTATAAGATTCCATTTTATCATTAATAATGGTGCATTGAAAGCTGAAATTATGAGGACTTTTTGGGAATTAAATTATTTTCATGAGGGCATTTTGGGCATAATTATTGATTGAAAATAGAAACAAGACTTATATTTTGGGACACTTTAAAAGGAAAGGGGACTTATATTATGGGACGGAGGGAGTAGTAGTTACCTAAAGTAACATTACTCTATTTTCTTAAACATACTAGAATCTTAAACATAACATAACTCTAATAGTAAGAGTCAAGAATATCTCCCCTCCCAAGTCCCAAAGTACTCCTAGTGGGGAGTGGCAAAGAACACAAACAATAAATATGAATTAAAATGATAAGCAAAATTTAACTCTTAACTCAAATTTCTTTTTTTATTGCTTATTGATAACGGATAAATTACTTTAAGACCAGATAAATGTATTCAATTGTGTTTGAATTTCTTTTTAATCCTTATTTTATGGGGTTCATAGCATGCTTCCTGAGTCACTTGTAGTGACTCTTATGGCTTGTGCGAAAATCACAAGCCTATTGTCAGTGTTACCGGCTCGAGTCTTTACTACCCTTTCGGTTCTTTCTTTGGTTTCTAAAGCCCCCAGGTTCTCAAAGGTTTATCCATCCAACCAGAGCTCAATCTTCTATATTACAATCACTATTGTTGGCTTCGGCAAGTTTGACGGTTGTCAACCAAGTCATCTCAACAATCAAGGATCCATTGGAGAAGCGCTTGTTACTTTATTAGTTTCTTGTAATCTGTTTTTAGTTTGTTTTATCAGTGTTGTAAGGGCTTTTAATGCCCCTAGTGTGGTAGGGTCTAAACTCCTTCTATCTATGCAAATTTTCCCAATGTAAAAAAAAGAATTTCTTTTTAAAAGGTAAAGTGGACAAAACTGAACCTCAACTCTCACAGGGTCTAAGTCTAACTTTACAGATCAGACACATTTATGAATCTCCATCTATAAATATGGAGTACACATTTATAAAGATTCGACCTTATAACCTAAAGAATGAAGATAAAGGTATAATTTAGGACAAAGATATACGCTGCTTGGTATCCTTAAGCTTGTGTTTGAATTAGTCGTAACAATTAGTCAATTACTATTGTAGCGTTTGCTTTTCGTAGAGTAATGAAAGGGTTATAGTTGTTACTTGGTACTGGTGGTCATGTTATCATATATCAAGTCTACGCTTTAATGATTATATCTCCTATTCGACTAATCGTTTCTTAACTGCTCAAATACGGTTGAACTAAACTTATTTTCTTTTTACACTTCGAGGATTTGGTAGGTTGAATAGATATGAAGGTAAGTTTATTATCCAATGCAATTTGTACATTTGTAAGAAGGAGAAAAAACCCACTAATGACGTAAACATTTATATGTACTTTTTGTAAATTAAAGTTCAAGTTGATGTCCAGTAATGATGAATTTAGAGGTGGGCATGGCCCGGGGCCGGCCCCGGCACGCGGGCCGGCCCAGCCCGTTGTCCGCTGCATGGGCCGCGGGTTTGTCACGGTCAAGAAGTTTTATTTCAGGCCCGCACCGGCATGAGACCGCGTGGGCCGTCCCGCGGGCCGAACGCTCCTTTCCTTTGTTTTTTAGCCTAAAACTGTCAAAAATACAAAAAAAAAAACAACATAAAACACGGGCCAGGCCCGCAGGAGGCACGAGCCCTGCCCGTGGACAAAATCTGGAAATTTCAAGCCCGGCCCACCATTTCCCCAAGCCCGCGGGCCGAGCATGTGAACAGGCCCGGTCCGGCCCTTGCCCAGGTCATTGATGATGATCATGCTGATGCCCCTTTCTCTTCTCCTCTCTTATCTCCTAAAAAAATTATAGTCTTTCTTTAGCGAATTTGGAACTGTTAACATCATTTTCGATGGTGGTAACTTAGTAACTCCAAATTTCTACTTCTATGCACTTACTTTCTAGTTTTCATCAATAATAATCCTCCTTTATCTCTTTCTTAGTGAGTTTTTTAACCCAATTTTTGGGTTTTTTGTCTCCATTAGCGGGAGTTTGATTTATTAGTCTCCTTTTGTGAAAGTTTAAAATTTGGTTTTTATGTTTGTTATGAAGATATTATAGTGATGGTTTGCTATACAAATTTGCAATCAGTATTGAATTTTCTTACCGCGAACAGAAGGATGCATGATTTAGCGAACAAATGAGGGCTATGTATGTCAGATTTGGTTCATTATTATCATAATTATATTGTAGTTGAACTTTATTTGATCAAGTTAGTTTGTGTTTCGTTTTTCCTTAAAATAATATAAATTCATGTTCAAACTTGCTCATGGTACACCTAAGACTATTTTTTACTCATTTTTCATTGCTCATTTAAAAAATTCTCCAAATAAGCAAAATATTTACTCATTTCTAATTGCTTATGCTCATTCGCCCAAATGAACAAACTTTCTCACATGGGAAAATATTTCTACTTATTTGAGAAAATGAGCAAACACTTTTGTCCAAATGAGCAAATTTTTTCGTTCATTTTCTCAATTCAGCAAAAGTGTTTGCTCATTTTGAAACTACAATATTGATTCCCAATGTGAAAATAAGTCCACCATTGATAAACTACGAAACTTCAATATTTATTTTTACCATTGATATATAAAGTCCAACTTTCTAAAATCATATCTTACAGTTTATCAGACTAATTGACCATATTGAGAGAAACCATGAAGGAGAGGAATTTGGGAGGTGAGAGAAATTTTGAGGTAACGGAAACAATGAAGGTAAGAAAAATATAAAACTAGTGTTGATTCTTAAATCGTCTCTTACATTATCGATCATTAATTCTGCCCTAGAAGAATTCTCGAAAACTCTAATGTTGATTCTCAACTTTGAAATTAATTTCGCTATTGATTAAATCCGGAGTTATGATATTTCACCATTCATTAATTTCAATAAGGTTGAAAATTTGAAGGAGAAATAAGTAAAATTTTACTCATTTAAAGAACTTATTACATAATTACCCCTAGGTGTACCCTGAGCATGGTACACCCGAATGTACCATGCATGTACTCTAATACTATCGACAAAGAGTTATTGATTAGCAAGTTTAATCCTCAATTTTGTTGAAAAACACACAACTTAAATTTTCAGTCTGATTTAATCCATATCAATATGATTCTGTTAAATAATAAAAATTTATCAATTCAAAATTTCAAAACAATATGGTCCAAATCAGTGAACACCTGAACCATGAAATTATCTATGAGTTACATGCTAGCTATCCTATAATCTTTGATGAGGGTTTAGTACAAGTGCAAGTATAGGTTCTATTCCAATGTTATTCAACAAAAACCAAGTCCAATTAACCTTTCATGGAACGATGTATTCAAGTAGAGATATAAGATAGCACTAGGTCAAGTTGAGCTACGCTAAACTAGACCTGATCAACTCCAGCCCGGCCCGGCCCGGTTTTTGGGCGGGTTTGGGAAGTTTTTTTGGGCCCGGATCGGTCAATTTTTTTTTTTTGGGCGGGCTTGGACAAGCCAAAAAAACACTTTTTAGTCTAATTTTTGGGCCCGGCCCGTCTTGACCCGCAAAAGCCCGCTCGGCCCGGCCCGAAATACCGGGCTTTGGGCACAACATTTTGGCCCGGATTTGGGCCCGGCCCGCACAATGGGCAATTTTTTTTTGCGCGACCCGGCCTGAACCATGATCACCTCTACGCTAAACCAACCAACACCAAAACCAAGGTTTTGGGATGGCAAGGCCCACTGGCTAGCCTATATGTAATAAAGGCACGATCCATAGCTCAACATGCACAATATTGTGTTGTAACTTTTTTTTTGCTCGATCCTGTCATATTGTCCAACCCAGTTTCCTCTCATAGATAGGTAAATTTAAGCATCTCACCCTTTGACTCCTCGAAGCACTTCGTTAAAATAACCATATTCGTCAACTCAGCTATTATTTTATTATTACTTCACGTGAGGAGGAATATGCAAACTACACTTTATCTTTCAGATAGATTAACAACTAGTGTGTGGCCCGGGCGATGCCCCGACTCCATACATTGAGTACTTTATTTTTTATTTGTATTTGAGAAAGTCTCAAACTCTTTTTTTATGTCTTTTTTCATTAATTTTTCATATTTTAATGAGGGATTTACATATTAATATGAAGAGATATCTCAGAACTCATTGCTATAAGATGGTAATTAGTGAGATTTTCTACTTAGGAGGTCTAGTGTTCGAATCCTCCTCCATGCATTTTGATTGTCAGTTGAATGGATAATAACATAATGCAAGAAAAAAGGGAGGGGTGACACGTGACACGTAGACTTTCCTATGAACGCTTTTTAATATATTAGTATAGATACGGGGTTCGATTCTTAACTCACACAGCTAATCCCATCTTATTGGGATTAAGACTTTAGCATTAGACTCCTAATAGATCTCTTGTTGCTTGAAGTTGAAACAACTAAAATCTCCATGGGCCTCTAAAATCCAAAAACATGTAGTACCACTTCAACATGAATTATGGACCACTAACCAATAAGTATAGCAACTTGATAATATAAAGTCCATTTCACCATATTTTTATGTGGCCTTTTTTCCCTTTCCAGAATTTGGAATTTCACTCCGTTTGTTTCTCTCTCCTCAATCTGACAATGGCAGTATCAATGAAGGCGGGAACTGCCGTTATCCTCACTCTCTCTCCTCCTCCAATCCCCGCCATTTTTCGTCGACGAATTCAAAATTCTCTCGGAAAATTGTCGCATTTTTCCGGCGCTTCTCTCTCTACTCGCACTTCGAAATTCCGCATTTTCAGTGTCTCTCAAAGGCCTAGTCAGGTATTTTGATTATTTTTCGTTTTATTTTTGTTTCTGATTTATTAAATTTCTTTGCTCATATTTCATAGTTTCGTGATTTTCGTCGGTTTTTGTGATTTTCGTGTTGATTTTGTTGTGTGAATTTGAAGTTTTGTGCTCCGAATGTGTTGCTTGATTGTTTGCGGTTTTGGAAACTTGATTTGATCAACTTTCTTCGTTTATATTACATAATTTCGTGATTTTCATCGTTTTTTAGGGTTTTCGTGTGAATTTGAAGTTTTTGTGCTCCGAATGTGTTACTTGATTGTTTGCGGTTTAGGAAACTTGATTCGATGAGTTAAGAGTATCGACATCTTAAAATTATACGATAAAACTTCAGTTTAATGTGATAATTTGAGTGAATCTTCGGAATTTACGCCTTCATGTAGCTCTTTGAATGATTTAGTATTCATATGCATGTGTCTCATTAGCTTAAGATTGACAATCGTCAATCGGTGTCGAAGGTGGTTCAACACTCCAAGTTATACCTGTTCAAGACTTTCGCGTTAGAATGGAATTTAATAGGATCCACATAAACCATATCTACGCATATGATTATGATGCACGAATCGAACTAGTTGTTATTGTGTGAAATTGGTGCCACACAGGCTACAGCACGTAAAATCGGACAAGGTAAAAGATTAATTAAGTCCATAATACATTTACCATTACTGCTTTTCAACCTGGTGAAAATATCTAGTGTTGTTATTGTTTGGTTTTGTTTCAGGGGGATTTCTATGGAGGCAGCAATGACGTTGCTTTGGCACCTGCGTCTGTGTTAACTTTCGCGAAAGGACTGCTGAAATTTATTTTTGCTAACCTTCTTCCGCTAGGTGAGTTAGTTGTTAGTTGTTATGCATGTATTGTTAAAATGATTGACAGGAAGTCCTGAATTTGATATATTTTAATGCGCGAAAGTGGTGATTAAGCCCCTTAAGTTTGCTCAAAAGTGAGACTAGGCCCCTCAAGTTTCACTTGTGGTGATTAAGACCCACAACTTTACCCAAATGTGAGATTACACACTTATTATAATACTCAGCCATTTTCTCATTAGTAAATAGTAATTTTTTAATACTAAGATATTATATTATACGTATTTTATACAACTAATTCTTCCTGGCAAGGCTATGAGGAAGATGAGAATAATTGCATAGTGATATGGCCTAATCTGGCAAGGCTATGAGGGAGAAGAGATGCACGTTCAGTGAAGAAACTGTTTTTTGTTTATGTATGTCTGTACTTAATATGTATAATTTATGTATTTAAGATATTTTATATCATCATAAATGATTTATGAATTTTTTTCCCAGGTATTTTTCCTAAAAAAATACATTTGTAAAGAAAAAATGGTTATATATACTAATAAGTGTGTAAACTCACATTTGGGTAAAGTTGTGGGGGTTAATCACAACAAGTGAAACTTGAGGGGCCTAATCTCACTTTTGAGCAAACCTAAGGGGCCTAATCACCACTTTGAATATCGAAGGATAACTGCCAACCATATTTACACACAAAAAAAATCCCTAATTTATGTCTTAACTCCCAAAAATAAGTTACACTACATCTTCTTCCTCATCATTATATTCTCTTCTTCATCATTTGCAAACACAAAATGCAACACTGACAACTACAATTCCCCTTTTCAATTTTTATAAACAATTTTTGACGAAAATTATTACTAGAAGTAATTAAATAATATATATAATTTCGCACGCATAGCGTGCATATAAGGCTATATTGTAGTAAGAAAACTCTATGTTGCTTGACAAGTTTGAGACTCAGAGCTTTTTCAGGATAAGTTATTAATAATGACATGTTTTAATTTTTGTCCAAGTCTTTATGCAGATTCTTTAACTGTAACTTATTAGAAAATGTCAATGTGGAAATTAATCTGGTTGTCTCTGTTGTCCCTGATGTAACTTGGACTCTTGGTAATATATGAATCATGAAACATTTCTGACTTTTTCAGGCACTTAGCACATTACTTGTTTGACACTTGCTGTGTGTAATAGGCTTCTTCTCTCTATGTATATATTACTGAGCTCGTGCTCATTGCTTCTTTTGTTCACTTCCTAATTGATGAGGGGAATTCTGATGGCCGGCTGTAGAATTACCGTCATAAACAAGGGAAGAAAAAAAAAGGGATAAGAAGGGGAAAGGAAGGCAGGGATTTCTCTGATCGGCAATTGGAAGTTCTCCGCCTTATCATTTGTTCTTTGGTTTGATCAATGCCTTGTTCTCTTCAACTTATTTTCGGCAATAGTCAATTTTGATAGCAAGAGTCAGTTTTTCTCAAACATCAAATAATTTTTTCCTCAAAGTTTATGGAAAATGATCAATGCCTCGTTCTCTCCCAAATGAACTCTTAAAAGCTCACCAATATTCTAATCAACTTTCGACATATTAATTCCTTCCTAATGTTCTCTTATTTATAGTAGTACTCCTCTTAACTAACTCCCATATCTTCCTCCTCAAGACACTTCTAACTGAATTCATAGCAGGTTCTAGCCCTTCTTTTTGTATTGGATTGACACCCAAGTGGTGGCCATTGAATGTAGTTCTATATCACCTATAATTTATTTTTTAATTATTACAGTTACGACGGGAAAATTTAGTAAATAAAGTTTAATTATGAATCTATCTCTTGCTTTAGCTCCTTTTCACTGTTGCTGTTATTTACTGTGCCAACTTTATTTTGTAGCTCTTGTTGGTGGTGTAGCACTTGGGTTCACCAGTCCTACACTGGGTTGTCTAGCACACAAATATTCCTTGTCAAAATTTATCACCTGTTGGCTTTTCTTTTTGTCAGGTAAGTGTCTGTATGTTCTGCTTTATGGTTTTGAATTTTGAGCTAGGCTGACTGATATGCTTCTTGGACTTCTAGGACTGAAATCACAGGATGGTGATGTTAAAGAAGTTGTTGAGGCTTGGCCTGCAGTACTTTATGGGCTTGTATGATCTCAATTTTCTGAATGTATACTGTATGTTGAAAGTTCTTACCCTTTAGATCTATCGTTCACAATCCAGATATGATAGCTTATTATGCTTGACTTTTGTTATTTTTTAAATTGTCAAGTAATGGTGTGATGTTGTATAATGTAGTCGTGAGATACTCTGGAACATATGAGCCGTCTATGGGGAGCTTTGCTGCTCTGGTCTCTGATACTTTGTGATTTGAGGACATTGTTCATTAAGCATGTCTGTAACTATTACTGAAGACGAGAAATATATTTGATAAGAACAAAAAAGAACATTCAAGTAGCCTTGTAGGAGCTCTCTTACTGAGCTACTGAAAGAACATTACAAGCCAATTTTACATTTGAGACAAATATAAGCATGGGGTTACATTTAGAGAATAGCACTATAACAAAGAAAGTAATAAAACTCTTTCCCTCAAAGATTCCCCACTTTGATATTAAATTCCAATGACCTATGTCCTTTATATCCAACTGCAATACCTATGTGATATCCATGCATGTTGATTGCCAATATTTGCCATAGTGAATTCCTTCTTATTCCTCCCAAAAATCGTTTAGTGGACCTGTAAGTGCTCCAGGAGGGTCTGTGAACTCATCTGATCCTCATTGTTGCACAAAAGTAATGACATCAAACTCCCCCCTACTAATGCACAAGACATCCATACCAAGATCTAAACATTATTTGGTTTTGGAATTTGGAGATTGTCTGTCCATAACCCTAAATCTTATCTAGGATTCAGGATCTTGGTTTTCCCTATGTAATTGAAACTGGATGGTGGGAAAACGATGGTTTATTTCTGGGAAAGAGCAGGGAAAGACATCCTGCAGAATACCGCATCCATTTTTTTTATATTAAGCTCAGTGTTCACCCTGAATGTGATCATATGTTATTATGTTCTATGGATCTGGTGTCGTTTGAGCCTTGAAGAGATGCTTTTAAGCCGCATCATATAATACTGCATGAAAGGTCTTTTGTATCTTAATGTATCTTTGACCTTTGCCCTCTATACAAGAGTTTTGTGTGAGCCTTTCATACAATCATGGCTCAATAAGAAAAGAAAAAAAGGACTTATATGAGCATCATGTTTTGAGTATTTTGGTAATTTCTTGAAATCATAATCTCTTTATGCATGAAATGGTAATATTTTCTAAAGAGGACGAATAATCAATAAAGATAGCTCTTGAAGTTTTGAACTTACAGGTTTTGGTGACTTGTGAATGGTGATAGTAAATTTCTGATAACCCCTTTTCTCTTTTCAGTCTTTGGAACTTGCTTGAATTACAGGGTTTTCATTTAGATGTTTGGCCTTGCACAGGTGCATAATCCTTTCTAAAAAAAATGCTTCACAATTGAACTGCCAGCATCATTTCTTTTGAACAGAATGACTCGTCAATTTGGAGTGGAATGTTGTAGAAGGCATCACCTATCCATAAATATGGTTTTGTTGGATGTGCTCTAAGTATGTTCTTCAATTGCTTAGGATGCCGTGAGATGCATCTGAAAGAATTTGTGTTTGATGTTTAGGAATAAGGGATCCGGACATTTTGAGTATTTCGAACTTCTAATGATAATAGAGAAAGCGAAATAGCTAAGAAGTGGACCTAAAACTTACTGGAGCTAGTTATTTTTATGTGAAACCAATATCAAGACTGCTCATAACCATATTATGATGGTCTTATTCTGAGTGAACTGTTGCAGATGCTTACAAATTATTTCTATGTGGTTTATTGCTTGCCAACAAACTGCTTCGATTTGCCTTCATTTTTCTCTAGTTTTTGTTAGATATCTTGATGACACAAAACTGAGAAAAGAAATGCCTCTCTGCTTTTTTTATTATTCTCTAGGCTTCCATCCTGCTGGTGTGTCCTATCTTCTCAAAGTTGATTCTCAAAATTCGCATGGTACCACAAGAGTTTATTACAGGCATGTATTCATCAATTTATTAAATGCACATGTAGCGTATAATTGTTTTTTTCTAACTAGTACGATTTTGAGTCACAGCTGACTTTTAGATAACTGATGGGACAGGATTGGCGATCTTTAGCTGTATGCCTACGACATTGAATGGAGGAGTAGCACTTACACAAGTATCTGATTGAGCTGCTCTTTGATTCTTAGCTGCATTCAAGTATCAGCAGGTCTATTTGACTCGTTGTCTTATGATGTGACACCAGCTTGTAGGTGGGAATTCTGCTTTGGCTCTTGCGCTGACAGTGATATCTGTTCTTATAGGCATATTGACTGTAAGCTACACTTTCCCTTGGTCTCCTCTCTTAAAAGTTTTGACTTTTCTGCCGTTGATTTGGCTCTCATCCTATTAAGTAATTTATGTATTAGTCTCATCTTCTGTCTGATTTTGAAGTAAGATGACTTGGGATAGGCTGTGTAATATTCTCATACAGTGATGCATACAAGAAACCGCTATTAGTATTGCCTTATCATAAGAACATCGGCTACCAGGTTGGCTTACTGAAACAGTTGTGATAGTGAAATCTCCTTTTCAGGCGCTTATGACACAAAACCAATCACTTTCTATATTCGATATGAATTTCATATAGTCCTGAGGTTTAGATTGAAAAATGATAAATTCATACTCCCAATGTCCCCAAAACAAGCTAACCTTTTTCTTTCACGTTTTGAAAGACACGCCTTTGACGATTAATATCTGTAAGTATGAATTAAAAAAATGCTTAGGAAGTATGTTGAAGTACGCATCATAACCAATTTAACAATTATGTTAAATAATGGTAAAACTTAATTTCAATTTATATGAACTTTGACCTTTATGAAGGAGATACTAACTTGTCTCAACTCTCAAGGACAAAAGAATCATAATTGTAGCTCCTCAACTTAGTTGCAGACCTTATTGCACCCTTAATGCTTCTACTTTGGTATGAGCAAATGCAACCAAACGACTGTCTTTAACTTCAAATAAGGATCCTTTTTCCCTGACCTGATATAGCTTGAAGGATGAATATGTTCTCATCCTTACTTATGGCATAGCTTATATTAGGTACTTCAAGATCAGTGTTACACTAATGTCTCAAAAAAATCTCCCGCCCATGGCGAAGTAAGGAGGTATCAAATGTATGCTACCTTACTTCCATGGTGACAAGGAAGTTGTCATCGGCTGACCTTGATCTGAAACCTGGGAATAATTTTTTGCATTAAAATGATACAAAGCATAGACAGCTTACCAGTCATTTTAATTGTCCATTATAGTCAGAAGTTTTATAAAATTAGTTTTTGAATTGTAGGTACCTCTCTGGATCACAAAATTTGTTGCTGTTGGATTTGGTGTAACAATCCCGACCTGGCAGCTGTTTCAAAGTCTTGTTCTTACCCTTATAGTCCCTCTAATCCTGGGAAAGGTTATTTCTACTTCAGTTTATTGTTTTGGTTGAATAGTATTCTTTTGCAAACTTGTCAGTTGTAGTGCAACATTGGATGTTTAAGATTTCCTTGTCTTTATTGTGGTCGTCAGCTGTCCCTCCGTACCTTCTTGCTTGCTCCAGAGTCTCTTCATTACCTTTGTTGTGAAAGTTTAAGCTTCTTGCTTGATGCAGTAACCCTCCACTTAGTGCCTTCTCTATAGTATATTAGCTTGAGTTATTTCATGCCCACTTTCATCGTGGAAGTCTCTTTGCTTAAAAAGTCCAGGTTCCTTTCTCTAGAGTGTTGCAGGTATTATAATCAGTGGTGCTCTCTACATCTGAAGTCAATTGTTCTGTTTTCAGGTATTGCGGAATTCGTTTCCTGGTAAGTTTTTGTTTGACCTTGAGGCTGGATATGCTTTGTCTTTTGGGTTGAACTTTAAAAAGAATTATCCTTTTTGTTTCCTGTTCTGGTTAAGAGATTGCTGGTGCGAGAGTGGTTTGTTATTGAGAACTGTTCATGCAAGTATGAAAAGTTATTTTTTTCTGACTCTGCAATCAGATTCATGCAATAATTCTGAAACTGCTTTAGGTGAGTCTGAGGGTGACTCAGGAATTATGCTACAACCCTGTTCAGTTGAGGATGAAATTATGGAACTAGACCTATTGAGAGTAAAATGTAATTGGTAGAAAGAGAGAGATCAAAGTTGTTTACATAGTAAATGTGTATGGTTAATTTCTATTGTTTTCCTTCCAAAATGCTGCTGTCTTAACAGGTATGTCAAGCTATGTTGAACGTAATGAGAGGTTGTTTTCTGTCACCACTTCAATTCTCCTTGGTATTGTAAGTCCTGTACTCCTTTTTTTAGTAATCTTCCTGTGGTGGATACTAGAATTAAATAGTTGTGAAATGCATGTGATCATTTATAAAAAAGTACTCATATCAGCTTTTGGAACTTCTGCTCGACAGTCATATACCAAATTAGAGAATTTAAGTGGTTTAAAGGATCGGCATTTCCTACGAAGGACAATCTTTTATTTATTTGATATTTTGGTTTTGATGTTGAAATTTTTTCTTGTTGAAACTATGCTGCTTTTTTTTTTAATCACTTCTAATATATAGCTTCACTCCATGAGTTCATTATGTGTGCTCTTTTTTGATGGTTTGCTCTATTTATCCTCTCATTGACTTTCAAAATGGAACTTCATCTAATATTTGGTCTTCTCTCTACTTTGATTCAGTTTCCTTGGATGCAAGTCAGCAAGTCACGTCAATTATTATTGATGGTTAAGCCTGAAATCTTTGTTTGTGCTATTGTGATTGGAATGTGAGTATTTTATTTCATAATGAATTTGATTTTATGTTTCATGATATGCAATATTATGGCTGTAACTTAGGCATTGATTGTGGAGTAAGTTACTTATTTGCTTCCACTATCCTTGTACACTGGCCTTTTTCCACTTGCACGTCTTTTGGTGTCTTAATCTGAGTTATAAGGTTAACATAGTTCAAGATGGTGTTAGTAGGGAGTTAGTGTTTTATACACTACTCCCGATAACAACCTTCAAGCTTGAGATGAAATATAAAGTCATGGTATAGATAATAGTGAAGTACTATGGAACCATACAGGTCAATGTCCTGCAAATGTGGCTGCAACAGGGACAAGAAAGAATCCTGCTTGGGTGGGATTAGTCTCTCTATTGTGTTTTTCCTCCAAAATTAACTGATTACATTCATCTAATTTAACTCATGGTCATTCCTCCAAGTCATAAATCCCCTAAATCTTCAGCAGGGTTTTTATTGTTAACTTTCAAACCCACAACCGTGGTTTTATGTGTGTTGAAAATGCAATATCACTCTATGTTTGTCCTTGCAGCAATCTGCGCACAAAAGTGGTTGAAGCGTATGACAGAAATCCATGTGATGGCTGCCTTGTGTCTTTGATTTGTCTTCTCTTGCCTTCTTTTCACCCACTTAGAGGACACTAGCCTTCCCTTTCTGAGATTTCATTTGGTAATCTTATGGTAGAATAACATTCTTTCTCATCTAAGCGCAATTTCCTGAACATCAACGGGGAAACAATGATCTTCTCTCTTTTTTCCTTCAAACTAGAATCTCTTGGTTATCGTCGAGATACTTTGAATAGGTTACCATCTGTCATCTCCTTTCCCTATTGACCCCATCAAACCAGCATATTGTTTTGTCATCCTCTCTACGTTTTCGCAAGCCAAGTCCTGTTTGACTATTTTGCTTTTTTGGAGTTATTACAGCCATCAAACAGTGTCACTGATTCCATGCTCCCACTAATCATTTTGCAGCTGTTTATTGTATGTGATAATAAACTTTAATTTATCAAAGAGATTCAGTTTATTTTAACAGGAAACAAACGAATGATAGGACTGTACTGTGAGGACACATTGTAGAATCTTTAGGAGCACCAAATATAACACTGTAGATCCTTTAATCATAGTGGTCCTAAACTGAAAACTGTAACTTCTGTGGCAATATACATGGATAATCTAAACGTGAGCTTCATGAATATGTAAGCATATAATGTAATTAGATTGCAGCTAGACATTTTTGGCATGTGGTAATATTCCATGGCGCATTGACTTGTTATTCATTTATGGACATGCACCTCATTCTGTTGTACTGAGGATGAAGTGTTGAATGTGAGGGCAACTTTTATTCTTTTCCCTGCAGACTTGTCCATCTCAGTTTTTTAGTTTTTAATGCCACCTTGGTCAGAGGTTTATCTGTTGGATCATCCTCTTGGAAGTCAGTATTTGAGAAGCAAGAAAACAGAAGGGCTCTGATGTTGGTTTGTAGTCAGGTTAGTTAATATTCTTGTTGTTACCTGTTTTATTGCTTTCCTTTTTCTTTATTGTAGCAAGAACATAGAATTAGATAGATTCAAGCATCTATCTAATTCTTAGCTCATCAGACAGTACATCTTCACTACATGCAATGAATATCGCAAATGTGGAATTCTGGTGTTGGCCACAAATTTTGCATATTGTAAAGATATGGAAGTGAAGATTTTTTCCAGTCATCTTGTTTAGCTATATGCCGGTGCCTTGTATGTTTCGTTTTAGAATCACTCATGAATCATAAAAATTATCTTTGTTTGTAGAGATCTTTGCTTATTGCAACAGCTGTAGTGGAGCAGCTTGGAGGTGTTCTTGGGGAATCAGGCTTGCTGCTTCTGCCTTGTGTAGCAGCTGACGTTAACCAGGTACTTTTGCCCAAATCGATCCCTGATCTTCTTGAGTTGTTGCTTCTTATTATGAGCTGATCTATTTAAAGAGGGAGTAATATCGTGGTTATTGTTGTACAATGGGTGTAGATCGTATTTGATTCACTTCTAGCTAACTTCTGGCTCCGAAAGGATGGGTCTTGCGATAGTGTGAAGAAATCTTGAAGCTTGCATGAGAGTATATTGATTCTAAGTTCCCCTCCATCCCATGATTTAATTTTTTTGAATGTATACACAATAATTCTTAGATATTTACATATAGATGTTCTTAATTCTTTCAAAAAATGTACATAATTCATACTTCTGTTACAAGTAACCTTCAACGAATTCAGATAAGACTCTTGCTCTCATTTGGCTCTATGTATTGGTCAAGGCTCACCAAAGAGTATGGGTGGGCTTTAGTAGAATATTATTGTAAATTAGACTCTTTGAACTTCCACTTTGACCAGACTTTTGGAGGAAGGGGAGGACGCGTGTCAACTGCTGGATCACGTAGGGGGCCCTAAGATTGTAGGAGAGAGAATATGAAGATCCAAAATTGTATATCATGCATTGGGGTAAAAAATTGATGGTAATATCAATAGTAGATTATGAGTGAGGTGGAAGAGTGAGAAAGTAATAAAATGGGTTTGCTCTTAGAGCATCCCAGTTATAGAATCATCACATGTTCCTAAGGAGGTGGCAAGGAAAGTATTTGACATTTTGGGGTTGTGAAGTGCTCAAGTAAGGTTTCCGAACAATTTTCGTTATTAGATTCTTCTCTACATTTTTTTATTTTTTTGTTTTAATCAAATAATATAATATAATAAAATCGTTTGGCTAATGGGACCACAAAAACATATCACCATGTCCGACTTTACCCAATTTCATGCTTTGGGACCATCATGCTGAGTCCATACCTCATTCTCAACTCTCTCCTACTTCATCTGTTTCAAAATACTTTCTACACTTCTCTAAAATAGAAATGTAACAATCCTTGTTACATAACACAATTTGATTTGTTTTAACCCCTAAACTTTCTAAAATATCTTTTAAAAGTTGATGGTCCTTGACTTTCTCCTTTCAATACTTATACTCTTTCCTTAACAAATGTTTTTTAAATTCAAAAGTTGGTGGTCCCCTATTTTCTCTTTCTACCTTTCTTAAAAACATATTGCTTTCTCTACGTAACATCTAAATTGAAACGGAAGTACTCTTCTCATGGCTAGGTACACGATGGGAGTGTTTGTTGATCGCAAGGAGTAAGCACATAATCCCACTACTTTTCACGGTCAAACAATTAGCAATTGAAATCTAGTTGGCTTAACTTTAATTAACTAAACAAGAAATATGGGTGATGGATCTGAGTTGTACACCTACTGAAGTTACAAAAAAATATCGCTATAGACTCGCATGAACAAGTTTTAACTAGCTAAATTTATCTGGCAATGTCCTTCATCTTAGCAATCTGGCATTGCCGGATAAAGGATAGGTTTTGGCACATATCTGGCAATGTCCTTCATTTTAGGGAAGACATCCTGAGTTTCCTTCTTAATCTACCATTAGATCCAAACTCTTAAAGTGGATTTGTGTGCGAAGTTTTTATTACTATGTCAATACCTTTGATTACATATGTGATTATAAAAACAGGTAGCTATATTTCTTCTTAGAATAGGCATTTGGTTTGTAAGAATAGCTGTGGGCCTTTTGCAATGAGTCCCTGAATGATTTGGGCTCTTAGCCAGTACACATTGGGCTTAGCTGTTTGTAGGTTGTACACTCTGTTGTCGGAATGTTAAAACTACCTAAGACCTACACCTAAGGCCCCGTTTGGTAGAGCGTAAAACGTTTTCCTAGAAAACTGTTTTCCTCTATTTGCAATTTTACATTGTTTGGTTTGCGAAGGAGTGTAAAACCATCTAGGAAAAATTGCTCTCTCAATGATGGAAAACTATTTTCCCTTCATAATGAAGGGAAAACTGTTTTTCCTTCATTTTCCTTATCACTCTTGTACACTCCTCTCACTACCTCCTTACTTTCCTTTTCATTTTCCCTTCGTTTCATCATTTTTTTTACATGCAACCAAACAACGGAAAACTAATTTTGGAATTGTGTTTTCCATTGTAAATTGTTTTCCATGAAAATCATTTTACATTGAAAATGTTTTACGCCCAACCAAACGGAGCCTAAGTCTTTGAGTGCAACTGTGCAAGTTTGGTTTTCTTTTTCTTTAACTAAGAACAAAGCTTAGGATTCTTGTAGCTAGAGCTGCAACTCAACACTTTGGAGAAGCTTATCTTAGTTTTTTCAGCTACGGGGCGGTAGCATATTACAGGAGTACTTGGCCTCTTAAGCTTTGAGAAGACAAGTATTAATTTAAGATGCCATGGCCTACTCTGTGGCTAAAGCATTTGACTGATTATTCAAGAACATGATAAGGTTGATTGAGTGCATAACATCTAAGCCTTTAGTTTGGAATTAGGAAGAATGTGATTTGTTTATGTAGTCTAGATTTATTAGAAGATTAGGTCTAATGTAGCATATTCTCATCACAGATTGGAAGGCCTGTAAACATAGTATAGCAGCAAGATCATGTGCAAAGTGACTCATTTATAATCTATTATTACTTGGACTCGAGTAACCGTGTCTGACACAAGGTCGGTAACTTTATGATTTTGGTTCAAGCTATAGTGTCCAAGTGTCCACACTAATGTTGCAATATCGGGTACTTGAGGTATAATGAAAAGTTCAGATAACATCGACATTGTGTCGTACTCTATTATTAGTGTTGTGTGAAGGAATTGCATTTTATTATTATTTAGAGTTAGTTTGGAATTAGGAAGAATGTGATTTGTTTATGTAGTCTAGATTTATTAGAAGATTAGGTTTAATGTAGCATATTCTCATCACAGATTGGAAGGCCTGTAAACGTAGTATAGCAGCAAGATCATGTGCAAAGTGACTCATTTAAAATCTATTATTACTTGGACTCGAGTAACCGTGTCTGACACAAGGTCGGTAACTTTATGATTTTGGTTCAAGCTATAGTGTCCAAGTGTCCACACTAATGTTGCAATATCGGGTACTTGAGGTATAATGAAAAGTTCAGATAACATCGACATTGTGTCGTACTCTATTATTAGTGTTGTGTGAAGGAATTGCATTTTATTATTATTTAGAATTAGTGGAGAAGTTGTGTAGAGCAGCAAGAGTTTTCAGTTTCTGTATAAACGAATTAGCTGGTCAAGGTTGTGTAGTTCGTCACATTCCAACAAGGGGTTTAAAGTTTATAGCAGATATGGGTAGATTATGTTTGTTTCTCTGTGATATCTTGTACTTAAATCTAAAAGAAAAGGAGTGGACACTGTAGGAACTGCGAAGATCCTTTATTTATTTCCTAGGAATCTTACTATTGATGACTTTCTCTCCTGAGATTTCCATCATCAGTCTATAATTTATTCAAGTTTTTTCATGATCAGCATGACTTTTAATATGTAGGAGGGATTCTTACAGAGAGCCACTATGCTTTTAGAAAGTCTCCAAGCTATTATTGCTCCCCTGTTTGATGAATATGGTATCATAAACCTATTAAAGGGTTGCTGTATAGAGATCCTTAGGCAACTTACTTTTGTCTAGAATATTATCATATGCTTCGTCCGTCCTAACATAATTTAACAAAAGAGAATTTTAATGAGGTACCTCTAAGGTTTTAAAGAATGCATGTAATACTCTTTCAGTTTGAAATTGCATCGTATACCCCTAAAGTTTACTTAAAACCCACCATATCATTAATGACTCAGACAGACACAAGCTCTGAGTCAAAACGGAACATAGAAAGACCATTGAATTCAAGAGCAATGGCACTATCAAATGTCAAAAATGTTGTTCGTCAACCCCCTAAACAGTTGAGCAAAACTCTATAATCAACTACTCTCTTTGTTTCTGTTGCCCCTTAGCTTCCACCAATCTGAACAAATCTTGGTGTTTTAGCTAATTGCTGAAAGGTTTGATTAAATACAACTTTTTTTACGTGTTAATTAGTCATTAAGGTTATAAGATGAATTTGTACAAACCTTGGGGATAACCGGTGCGATTCTCAAAACTCAAAATTACCTCATGCATTCTTTGAAAGATCAGGTATACCTCATGAAAATTCACTTTGCAAAAAGACTCTCTATAACAGATTGTCGCTCATATGTTCTCTTATTACAGATCTTAGTAGTGACACAATGGTAAGTTTAAGCATAAACCAATATTATAATAGTAAGAGCACGTTTGGTTCGTGATTTTTGGGCTCCAAGAAACGGAATCAATTACCAATTCCCTTTCTTTTTGTTTGGTTCAACCCCTCATCAATCCATTACCATTACTCGGTGGTAATGGACTCCCCCAATTTGTTACCCTTCCCTCCCCCTCAAGTAACAAAATACATTATTTGGTGGTAATGGTTACCATTCCATTTCCATTCCATGGTTTGAACCAAACACCTAATAAAGCTAACCATTTTTGTTACCATTCCCCTCCTCTATTTGTTTCCATTCCCTTTCCATTCCATACCTTGAACCAAACGACCCCTAAGTGTGACTGTTTTCTCCAAGCCTTAAATTGCATATGTAAGTATTAATTTTGGAGAGAATGATTGGAGTATGTTTCGTTGTCCTAGATATAATGATTGTATGGTCTTAGTTGGCCACTATACAAGTTATTTGAGTATCCACACTTAATTAATAGTACTTACGATTATTATGTAAGCGAAAGTGGTGTCTGGTGTGTTGCCACTGTAGTAGTTCAAATGATGATAGGTTCCGAGGGAGTAATGTGAACTTTTTGAGAGCATAAAGTTTAGTTTAGTACTTTAGTTGGTCATCGAATTTAGAAACCTTAGGAGCTGTTGCCGTAGTGCTCTGTATAAATATGGTTTAGTGGCCATATTTGTGGTCATGCCACTTTTCTAGCTAGCTTTGTCCTGCAAATCAGCTTAAAGTCTATGAATGTGCAATGAATCTTACCAGTGAATACGATTTGAAGTCTATTGAAAATTAGCTTAAAGTTTAAGGCAGAAGTCATGGCTGAAGAAAGGAGTTTTTTAATAGTAATCTTGGCCTTTTGGTGTTCTTTTGGGCTCCTGTATTTCCTCTCTGATGATAACTTGTCCTATTGTAAATTTCTTCCCTACTCGTGAGTGTTATCAAGCAACGCTTAGTGTAGTGGTAAAGGTTTAGATTCATAACTTAAAGGTTATGGGATAAAAACTCATTGGGGAAACTTTGGGAGTGAGGTTTTCCTTACCATCTCTTTCCAATCTCTGTGAGTTCGACTTGCAAAGCTAGCTAGTGAATCTATGAGAGGTGTCAGTTTAGTATGGTCCTCCTTACCTACATAAAAAAGACTATGTGAGTTTATCTTTGAAAATGGAAAAAATCTATGGAAGTGAAGTTTCTTTAATTTGTTAGTTAGTCACATGTACTTAGGGTCTGTTTGGTTTGATGGAAATGGTCTTTGTTGGAATATATTTTTCAGTAGAAAATGCAAGTGAATATTAGTTTTCCTTTGTTTGGTTTGATGGAAAAACTATTGAGCTAAGGGTTCTGTTCTTTTCGGCATAAAACAACTGAATTGAATTGAATTGAACTGAATTGAACTGAACTGAATTAAATTATAACTAATAGTAATGATAATAATTTAGGAACTGAATTGAATTGAACTGAATTAAATTGATTGCGACTGAACTGAACTGAACTGAAATAAGCTGAGGAGAACAGGCCCTAAGATGGGAAAATGAAGATGTTAGGAATGAGAAATACTTTTTTCCATCTTAATTTACCTTTTTAGATCTTTTGTCCAACCAAACAAAGGAAAATGGGAAAAATAGTAATCCTCCAAAATAAACGGAGCCTTAGTTTTCCTTAGTAACAGTCACAACCCATATTTAGTACATTAGGGAATGCCATGCATTTTTCATTGTTAAGCATTACAAAGGACTAAAGGAGGCATGTTCATTGTTGTTATATTCTAGCTTATCTATTAGCTTTCGAGCTGAGCTTGCTTTCACTTAAGTTGGCTCATTTATATTTCGAGCTTATCTTAAACTTTTTGTCAAATTCGAGCTAGCTTTGACCGAATTTTGACCAACCTGAGCTCGAATAACTCACAAGTTGAATCAGCTAATTTACACCCCCCTTATATCAGTCATTCTTTGATCCCTCGAAGAAAGAGTAATGGCCATCCGTCCCCCATTACTACAAAATCCTGGCTTTGCTCCTGACTCATAGCATACTATAATTAAAGGTTATGGCAAAAATTATTTATGCTGAGTGGATCTAGATTAGACTTGTTTATACCAATTACGTAGAGGACATGTAATAGACTAATAGTGCATTGCTCGCTTCTTTATATGGAGTACGATGAATTATACAATACTTCCTCCGTTCCAAAATAAGTGAAACACTTGTCTCAAAAAGCTCTCACATAAATGAGAGAAGTGTTTCACTTATTTTGGAACGGAGGAAGTATATACTTTTACCGAGGGTTAAACGAAGTATTATGCGTTGGACAGGAATAAGCAAACAGCCAAGTACTTTATATGTGTTTGCTTAGAGTTAGAGAGGTGATCATATTTACATGCATTTGCAAATCGCAATGATCCAATTATAAGCCTACATTATCTGTAGAAGAACACTCTAGGGGTCTTATCTAACTTTGGTTTTGGGTGGGGGCGGGGCGTTGGAAACTCCTCAATTTCTTTGGCTTCGCTACGTGCTTTGCTTTATTTGGTTCCTACTCTTTGCCAGGGGAGGATTGGTGGGACTGAAATAGCAATGTAATACTTCAACAGCTATGGTTAGACTTTAGAGACTTGTTTGAACCTTAGGCTGAGTTTATCCCTCATACTCAAACCCAACCTTCAGACTGTGCCACATCAGCTTTCCACTAATTTTTATCTACTTTTTATTCTTCAGACTCACTCCAGACTCATTCCAGTTTTACACTTTATTCCTCAAACTCTCTCCAGACTCTCTACCAAAAGTTTAACATATTATTTTATATTTAATCTATTTTTTTCTATAATGTTAATTACTTAATATAAAGATAATACATAGTTCGAATATTTATCGACTATTATATCATTAAAATTACAATTTGGAGAGAAAGAGAATATTGATATTGGAAAATTTGGAAGAATGAAAAAAAATTATACACACAAATGGCTATTTATAGCAGTTTCACATAATATTACTATTGGGAATTTTTTTCTTAAAAAAAAACACTTGTCACATGTTAATTGGGTAAAACAAATAATATGACGGTTGGTGGAAGGAAAGCAAAAAGAGTAGTTCAATGGCTTGTGGGGCCCGCACATATTTGTTGCATTTAATGCTTGTGAGTCTGAGGATGAGTTTGGGAAACCAAAACCCATTCCCAAACTCCCTCACCATTTCCGCCCAAATATCGGTAGTCTGCAATCAAGACTCACCAAGTCTTTGTCTCAGACTCCCTCCTCAAACCGCGTTAAACATACCCTTAGCCTCTTATCAAAAGTCCTAGATGATTGTTAGGTAATTTACCGATTCACAATACTTTTGGACTCATGTTATTAGTTCTAAAACCATTTCGGAATACCAGAATGTTTATGATCACCTAAGAATATTCACTAATATATAGTGGTAATTGATCTTTGTTTTGTGCTTCATATTTGGTGGGCTTTAGATGGTAATTCGTTGTAGTGTCGTTAAATGATTAAAACATAGAAGAATTTGGGTAACAATCCCTTTAAGAGTCTTTTCTTATGGAGTAAAATGGTGAGACTTGAGAGAGCATATTTTTTAGTAACTAATTATGTTGTAGTCAATTTTTCACTAATAAAAATAAATTTAGTTTTCACTCTATACATTGCTTGAAATATCTTTGAAAACAACTTGAGTTTAATACTTGTAATGTTTATGTAGAAAGTGTCACCCGAAGTCCCATATAAGGTTTCATGTTGACATGATAAAACGGATTTCTCTCCTTGATGGCTACAAAAATCTTTTAAATATACTATGGGCTAGTGGAAAAGATCCAAGGGTTAAAAGCTACTCCATTGAAAAAAAATTAAGTATTTAACCACTGGTATAAAAGGTTGAACAAATTAAAGGAGAGGCTGGCCAGTAGAGGCTGATATGTGATGGTACTGTGTAGAAGGTTGAAAGAAGATATAGGACTTTTGTGGTTCAGAGTTCAGAGCTTGTCTTGTCAGGTTGGAGAAATATACTTCTTGCAAGTTGATCGTTCTATTGCTTCGAGCTTGTCTAGGCATCTCATCGTGAGAGGTAGGGGCACGCTTGACATTTCGCGCAAAAAGACAAAAATAGAGATGTGAACTTTGGTACCAACTTATACTAAAGTTCAGTAAAATTGGTACCAATACCAAAATAATTGTTATGTTGGTACCTAGTGTAAGTGTACTTTGGTATCAACTTTGAGTTTTGGTACCAATTATACCTACGTTGGCACCAATTATACTTACTTTGGCACCAATTATACTTACTTTGGTATCAACTTTGAACTTTGATATTACTAATACCTCCTTTGGTACAGTAATTTGGTATCAACTTTAAATTTTGGTATCTGTATTGGTACCAGTTTTACTAAACTTTAGTATAAGTTGGTACCAAAGTTCAGCGTCTGTTTTTTGTCTTTTTGTGTGAGAATGACCTCTCATGATGAGACGCCAAGTGTTTCTCTATTGTTTATGTTTGGCTAAGCCATAGCTTCTAGGAAAGTTTGTAAATGAGGACATAGTTTTAGTGCTACCTAACAGGTAAATTACCCATTCTAAATAAGCAATAAGAAAAGTTGAAAAAGCTTTAGCGTGTCGTTGTTGGAGTCCATCTTGGACTTCAACAAGGATAATACCAAAATGATTTCATAGGTTGGAGTATCAAAAAAATGTAATTTAATACCAAATCACGCTAAAGTTGTTTCCAAAATAGTCAAAATATAACATCTATCAGATGGGATTTGATTTATGAAAATATATTATGAATATTTGCGATCTATGTAAGGAGTTAAGGACCAATAGTTGTAAACTAGTAGTACAAGAATGTCTTCTAGTTAAACATGAAGTTAAATGACCAGTGTACATTGGTAGTACTGGAAAGGCTTTTGGTACTAATAAGAAGCTTGGTTTGGTAGGACTGGGAGATGTTTTGGTAGAACTAATGAGATAGGCTGGTCAACTGTGTGCAATGTGGATTATTTATATATTGATCTTTGGTGGCTATGAATTGTTCTAGTGGTATCAAGAAGTGTTATGGGAATTCATTTTTAAAAAAAAAAAAAAAAAAAAAACTAAGAAGTGTTGTTGTAGACTGAAGATTTAGCATTTTGGGTGATTTTCTTTTGGTAGATTAGGTTAATAACCCCTACTAAACTCACACTTATTGTAGGTTTTATCAGTCAACTATGTAGGTCAAACTTTTCAAGACTTAGGAGAGATGGTAAAAGAAACCTCACCCCAAAAATGTCTCATAGTATGATTTGACCCCATGACCTTAAAAGCATGAGCTCAAACCTTTACCACTAGGTCAAACCTTGTTTGATAGCCTTTCATGTGATCATTGTAGAAAGTATATTTGATTGTGATACCTTCATTGGTACATCAAAGAAAGCGAAATGACAAATGTGCTCTTATTTAACGACTTTAAAAGCATATGTACCCTTGTTATGAGCTAAGATTCTTACACGTATAATGGGCTTTCTCTATCGAATACGGAATGTCCCATGGCAAATATCAAACATCGTGCAAGATATCCACTCTCTACTCTCGTCCTTCAACAGTTGGAGTACTCATCATATCTATAGAGAAGCCAACAAAGCTGCAGATTCGATCGCCGATATCAACCGCCTAGTTAGCAATAACTTCTTTGTTGACATTGTACATTCCCAATCCCTCTCCTCCATTCTTGTAAACGATGGTTTAGGAGTACCCTTCATGCGGAGGGTCTCCTAATCCCTTCTTTTCTCCTTATCTTTTGAAATTAAATCTATATATAATATTTATGTATTAATTAATGAATTGTATATCTGCTTTACTTAGAAGTGTTTAGCAAAATCAACCTTTGCATACAGCATACCCTTCGTTTTCAAATCTTCATACTTCATCCGTTTCAAATTACTCGCTACACTTTTCATATAGGGAAGTTTCATATTACTTGCTACATTTCCTTTTTGGGCAATAAACTCTCTCTATCTCTCTCCTCTCACATGGGTCTCTTTTCTTTTTACTCTCTACCTCTCTCTTCTCCAAAAATTACCTAGGAGTCCGTGAATTGAGAAGTGTAGCGAGTAATTTGAAACGGAGGAAGTATATCTATATGAGGAGTTTTTGTTTTCGAAACCTAACATCCATCAGTCTATATGCTCTTACTGTCTTACAGTTACTAGTTTCTTTTCTGTAAGTGGATGCTCTTACTGTCATTTCATCTTTGTTTCGTTTGTTTTGGTTCTCGTCTTTTTAACCAACAGTCACTTTATAACTTTATACCGAATAATATTCAAGATTTTTAACCAAGATACTAGTACATTACATAGTAGTCAAAATTCTTCTCTGTGAAATATTGTACCATCATGTCACTAGAAAATATGTTGTTGAAAAGGTGTTTATTATCCATAAGGTATAAACTAGGGGTCACTTATCCTTTGTTTAAACTCAGTGCCCATCGGTCAATTAATTGAACAGTCTCAGTCTCTCAGATAAGAGGAGCTGGTGGTCCATAACCTCCACGTGTTTCAATTGCTTTTTTTTGTTTATCATTATATTTCAAACCTATCTGAAGTGTTTTTGTTTTTTCATAAATCAACAATTATTTTTGTAATTTTGTTGTACAATTGCAATGGTGCCACACTTGACTTCCATTTTTTTGGGGAAATTCTTTGACTTGTTGATCCTAAGTAAGTATTCCTAAGCAGGAATGAAAACGGGTAATTTGGTGTACTTTCCATTGTTAAGTGGTATAGATATAGGTGTAAGGACTTTTCTTTTCGAATTATTATAAATATAGGTATAGATAAAGGAAAATAGGGTGCATGTCGCTTGTCAGGAGTCTACCGTCATTCTAAGTTCCCATTCTTGGTGTGAGAATTAAGGTAGCTCGATGAAGAACTTATAGAGGAGAAAAATCTTTGTGGTTGAATATGCACTCATTGCGCTTTTCAAATGCTCCAAAGCGCAAAAATAAACTTGTGTATTATGCTTGAAGCTGACTTATAATCCGTCAAATTCTGAAGAAAATTGACTGGGCTTATGAACTAGTCAAGCTAGTGCTTAACTAAAGTATGTTCCTAGACCACTTTTATGGTAGGACAATTTTATGAAAGGTGATTCATAGTTTCATTGCTTTGGTTGCAAAGATGGCATAAAGGTGTAGGGATGATGTGACATTTGACGAGCGTGTCACGTACTGGATAGCTTTGGGGGGATCTTTAACTTCCATATCAAATGGACAAACCATTTCCCATTTTTTTTGAGGTAGGTCGTGGGTTATTATGAGAAATTTCCATAGGGTGTGTAACCCATATTGGTTTATCTTCTATGTTATTTAATGGAATAGGGATTCCACGTATTTTATCAATGCAAGTGGTGGTTTCCCACAAAAAAAAAAAAAGAACAAAAAAGGTGGATGCGTACCCACTTTTTTTTTATAAGGTGGTTTGTGACAAAAATATGCTTATGAAAGATGAATTCTGGAAAATATTCCTAAATTTAATAAGTCCGATTTTGGTTGAATAGAAATACAACAGAGTATCTAATGATGCATTGATGGAAATGAAAGCTTTGGCTTGAATTCATATGTAAAATATTGTACGAATTCGAACAAATCTGTACTGGTTTACGCAAGGCTTCGTTATTTTGCATAATGATGGTATAACCATAGATATTTCGGCTGTTTGTTGTAATTATGATGTGAACTAACCTAGTTGATACTGCATGTAGAGTCGATGACTGATACCTATGAAACTAGATCGAATTCCTTCTCCATCACCGCCCTTTTGACTCCATGTACAACAAAAAAATATTCTGGTCAAACGATCATCTATATATGTTCTGTTGGATGTCATTATGTCTGGTATTTCCGTAAAATGCGCGTTTAATCTCCAAATAAAAGGAGTGCGTTGTTTTTGAGTTGTTAAAGTTGTAGTCGGTGGTTGGTTGTGGCCATCGCCAAGTATTTGTCAGTTGGGTCAAGTTTGGTGGGTCAAGGTAGTAACACTATCGTATGTCGGGTTTTGGGAATATGTGCTGAGGGTCAAGGTGACTCACGAAGATCGTGAACAAGGACGAGGCGATGATAGGTTTTCATGGTTGTGACGTATCTTTTCCGGTTTTGAATACCGGAGGTGTGTTCAAGGGCTCAACTTGTTTGACTCTCTTCTTAGCTTGGCATTGATGTTGATGGTCTTTGCCTTGAAAACTTCAAATATGCAGGCGGCACCCCAGTTGCATCTGGGGGTTTTCAACACACCCACCCATTGGTGTTTCTCCTACTTCCTGGAGACACCTAAAATACTCTCGATCGAGAGTAATGAGTCACAATGGAACGTGAGTCTTCACATGATCACGAGCTCATAATCCCAAGCGATGACAGATCGTTGGGATTGCTCATGCGGCGAGAGACGAGACGATCGTCGTTGGTTGTTCGTTGTCCGGATCGTGATCGTCATCCGCTTCTTCTACAACTTCCATCAGCCACCCGAGAATTGCATTGCATCCACCATCACAGGCACTGACCAGCGACTCCTCCTTGGTTTTACTTATTTCTGTTTTAGGTGGAATGTACGAGCTCCTAAGGCTCCTTTAGGTTTGTTTGTTTGTTTTAGTTTGAGTTGTATTAGCATTAGGCTGTACTTCCTTTTCAATTAATGTACGATTTCTCGATGTCAAAAAAATAAAAAAGTAGGGGAATATTATAAGGATTTAAGGGGCTCTAATTGGCTTATTTTGGATAGCATCTTGGATATTGTCCTTGTGAAATTATGGTGTTACCTTTTGAAGACATGTCAAAGTGTCAATTACTATGAATTAAATAATTTTGTGATGGGTAAATGCAAATTCTCGACTTAATCCTCCTTGTGGTGCCTCTGGAGTCTAGAGGGATTACTTATTGAGTTCTTCCAACTTGCGACTGGTACATCCGTACCTCTCCACTTCTCTTCGATTTTCTTCCTTTTGTATTGTCCCTTTTTGCCTTTGCCATAAACTTCATGCTTTAGTCTGTTACCTTTTATGCTTATCAATTTTAAATACTGTCTATGGATGGACATGTGATATTCACATAAAAAACTTAGCTCTTAAAGCTTTGAAGGGCCATCCTTGTGTAATCATCTTTCGTAGTGAATACTTTTGTATATCCTCCAAAATAAAAGTGAAAGTAGTGTATTATTTCTGAGGAGGAATAAAAGTTGCATGCTTAATTAATCTCGAGCATTTTATTCTATTCGTTTTCAAAAGTTATTATGAAAAATTACCTAATCTAGTTTACCAAAACATCTCCAAGATAGGAAGTTATCATCGCTCAATCGGGCATAAACTAATCAACTCTTAAAGATATGTTTTGTTAAATCACTAAACTATGTGGATGTACTTATCCTTAATGGTGAGGTCTTGCTAGTAATCAGAACCTGGATCGAATTCAGCTCACATCGCCAACTTTTATTGCTCAATGCCCAACTGAAAATTGTTTTAACAATGCAAAATAGAACAATTCTATGGGTTGCCAACCCTCACGGGAGAGGTAGAGAGAAAAAGTATAATAAATGCAATAGTTGTAACCTGTAGGAATATTGTCTCTCTATAAAATAGTCAATATAATACTCCCTCCGTCCCATAATATAGTGCTTGTTTCTTTTTTTACACGGTCTCCAAGATGTAACTTTGACATTTAATATCTTCAATTCCGTATTAATAAAAAATATAAAAAGTTAATATTATGAAACTACACATTAAGATGAATCTAACAAGATCCCACATGAATATGTTTTTTTATATATACAAATGAGAATATTCGGTCAAAGATCTTAAAGTTTGACCCACCAAAAATGAAGTAGGCACTATATTATGAGACGGAGGGAGTATTACTTTTTGTTTATCTCTTTCATAAGGGTAACCAACTCATAGGGTTACTAGTTATCTAAACATTTGCCATGCAATATACTAAAACATCCT
This sequence comes from Beta lomatogona, assembly GCA_947646795.1. Lineage (NCBI taxonomy): Eukaryota > Viridiplantae > Streptophyta > Magnoliopsida > Caryophyllales > Amaranthaceae > Beta > Beta lomatogona. Next base: position 1,362,842 of record CANSNZ010001029.1, on the reverse strand, counting down.
TGCAAGCTCACTGAGGCCTTCTTCTATTGCACTTATTTTCAGTTCAGTCCAGCTCAGTTCAGTTACTATCTACATTTCAGGTTCTCTCAATTCAGTTCAGTTCAATTCAGATTCTCTCGGTCGGGCTTAAATACTACATGTTCATATGCGGGAGAATCGACTTATCAGTTCTTAAAGACCAAAAATAAAGATGGAGCAGTAGTTAAAGACAATTGAAAAACCTGAACTTCTATTCATCGTCCTAAAAGTACTTAAAATCGCCCCAAAAATAGTTGAAATTATATCTCTAACCTTTTCCTTCTTTTTCCCTAAATCACCACCACCACCCACCTCACTCCACCACCATCCACCTCCTGCCACCACCACCCCATCGCCACAGCCACCCACCAGCCACTGGAAGCCGTCGAATTTTTTTTAGGACCATGGAGCGAACGTCCGGCCGTTCGCTCCATGGGGCAAATGTCTGGCCTGGACGTTTGCCCCATGGAGCGAACGTCCAGGCCGAACGTCTAGGCCAGACGTTCGCTCGATGGTCCTAAAAAAATTTGACGGCTTCCAGGTGGGTGGTGGTGGAAGGAGGTGGATGGTGGTGGGGAGGTAGGTGATGGCGGGTGGTTGCAGGGGGTGGTGGGTGGTGTGGAAAAGATGAAGGGTAAAATAGTCTATAAAAATAAATTTGGGGCGACGTTTAACAATTCCCTTGAAAAACATCTGTAAATATTTCTAGGGTCATTCTCAACATAAAAAGAAGTAACTTCAGATAAATTATTAATGGTAAGAATATTATTGGTTCATCCGTGACTGCAGCGCCAGAGTGGAGCAGTAGTTCTGGAGTTTATATATGGTGTATACAAGCGCGCACATTCATCTTTCCTACTATAACATGATCCTCAATTTTGTCAGTACTCTTTTGTAATTGTACTGCTTCTTCATATGTACTTGATTCATTTGTCATAGTGCATGTACGTGGCGTTCTGTCAATTTAGTTGCTTTTTATTTTTGAAATGTCCCAAATGTCTTAGATTATGAGATGCTGCCATGCTGAACTAGTAATTTATTAGATAAGAATGATTATAAAAATCCAGCTGGAACAGTAAAACCGATATTTGTAGGAATTATTCTATAAGCACATGCTAATTTTTACATCTTATGCTATATTTGTTGTTTTAGGCGCTGTTTTGTTAACTAAGAGAAACTGAATTTGAACTGAAGGAATTGAACTGAGCTAATCTAAAATGAGCTAAATTGCAGAGAATAACGGAACTGAACTGAACTGAAAGTAAGTCCAAAATAACAGGGCGTTAGTAAATTTCAAAGAATTTCATATTTATGCTATAAGAGATTGAATAGGGGTAAACATATGGGAGGATGTAAATGTCGCCCACTGCAAATTGAATAATATTGATATAATTTTATTAGGTTTTACTTTTATATGTAGTGTTGAATTATTCGGTTTTTTTTTTTATCAATGTATAATAAAAAAATTATGGTTAAATGTTGGTTTTATAAACCATGAAAAGTTGGAGTACAGGGATGGAAAACCAATATGCCATTGCATACTATTTTTTATTTATTTACTTATGACATGGATAACATGTGGTTGTTGACTAAACTTATGATTACTTCTTTTATTACACTATATTAGTAATTAAACTAGTTTGTTGGCCTGGACAATAATTGTCTGTAATATAATACTAAATCAAGTGAAATATAAATTTATGTCATGTAATTTGAGATTATATATAGTTGTTTGTAGTTCATGGTTGTAATTTTACCTCAAGTATAATTTTAAAAAACTTGATTGCTTTATTTATCAAAAGTTAGCACAAAATGGGTAAACCAACAATTAAACAAACTAATTTCTAAAGTAATTTACTTGATTAGATTTATGTTGGATTTATTACTCTTCACTATTACGAAATTCTTTGAACAATGTATATATTGTACGTAAATTAGAAGATATTTTGTTGATTAAGTTATGTGACCAACAAAATTTAGTTGGTATATTGGTTAATTATATGAAGAATAATGTAATAATTGTTAATTTTTTATCATAATTATTAATATATATGCTTGAGTAAATAAAGAGATTTGAGGCATAACTCATTACATTTGTTTCGGATTTTTTATTGCTTGATGATGAGCCCCTAAACATTCTTCCAGGATTCAAAAACAAAAAAGCTAATATTGCTCATCAATAAATCGAAAACAAAAACCCTAATTTTGTTCTTTGAAAGAAAAACAAAAGGATATGAGATTAGTTTTGAATAAACACATTCGAGTTTCAAAGTAGGGCAATATAAAGAACCTTTATTTAGTTTCGATTTTCATCCTCTAATCTTTTTATTGTTGCTTCAATGGAGGAGGGTGTGCCGGTGTGGTTTAAAGTTCTCTGACTTCTTTGATTTAATTGAGACATAGAGCAGTGGATTTTATAATAAAGAAATGAATCTTTAGAGGGGGAATTTGGTGAAGAAATGACAAATAGGAATTCGGAAATGGAGGAAAACAAAAGTCAACACCAGAATGTTGACTTATGTGCAAGAATTATGTTACATGGTCTTTAATAGCAAGAATTATTTTTGTGGTACTTTATCTGTAAATTTTCTAAAAGTGAATCCATATTCTCATTATTTTATAACAACAAAATACCTGGAAATATAATGTTATGTTAAAATTTTAAAAAGTAATTTCTTTTAGTCTATCATTATTTAATCTGTATCCTAGTCCACTTACCGACAAATTTTAGATTACCGTGGAATAATCATATTTTTGGATATGGTTTTAAAATTACCCTGATTTAAAATAACTATATGTCCCCTCCATCCATAATAAATTATTCATTCTGACATATTGGGATGTTTCAAAATACTATACCCTTTTGTAGACCATATTTATCTTATATTTACTTTAGATTTTCGTTGATAGAGTATCTATCCGCTATTTTCAATCTCTCCCACTTTTTTTTAACCCCAATGCATTCCCAAATACCCACCTTATAATCTCTCTTATGCCAAAAGCAAATGAATAGTAAAGAGTTTTCGGGAAAAAGATAAAAAATCCCCCTTTATTTTATTTTGTTGTTCAACTTTGTCTAATATGCTATTCAAATATCTCATTTTGACCATACTAATATTCTAATGTAAATTATAATCAGATTTGTCTCCATATATATATTTTTAAATATTAATGCTATTATATTTTTACTATTTAGTAATTCGAGCTGCGTACTAAAGATCAAACTTTTGTATTAGTAGTATGGAAGTCAATAAAATAAAATAAAAAGTAGAAAGTATCTTTTAAAAGTTCATTAAAATAAGTTTATTTTCTTTATTTGGAATTTGGATCTCCCTAAACCCTGGCTTCCTTGATAACTTTCAACTTTGTGAGCAACATGATGACATAGAGAGATATAGGCAGCGAAAAGAGGAAGAAAGTTCAAAGCTAGTCTACTATACGTCTAGCTAACGTAGCCAATTACTGAGATAGGTTTGAGGGTCCAACTAGAACTAGTAATACTGTAGGCTGTAGCTTTGGGGGAATTAAGATTGTATGAGAATCATGCATGTAACAATCCATTGTAAATCATCATAAAGTTTCACTCGAATAAAGATTTCCTTCCAAACCAAATATAGTAAAAACAAAAGTCAAATAAGCCCCCTACTAACAGACAGAAATTGCAAATCTGGTTATTGGGTAAAGGGTAATGAGTAATGACTATTGTTTCATCACAATTTTATCCAATGAATCATTTCCATTTATGCTGCCCTAATTTTTCTTCTGTATGGACCTCTTGGTCATTAGTCACGGACTATGCTCTGGGTTATCAACATTTTCATGTTAAAAAATTTCAATTTAATGTTACATAGCTTATAGGTCAGAACTTTAGTATATTTACTTGAGGTCACGTGGTCGAATCTTATATGAAGCATGTTTTTTAATGTGCATAATGATGACATGAAATGAAACAACTAAGGAGAGTGCCACATGGCGTGAGACTTGCTTAAGAACATTTTATAATATATTAGTATAGATTTCTTTTTACATTTGCTGATCATTATTATCCCATCGCCCCCCCTCCCCCAAGAAAAACAAAAATTGGTCATTATTACTTAATTTGTTGATTCCTTAAAAGATTTTTGAAAATCTACATTTGACATTTTACGTAATAATCTTCGTATTTTGTGTATTAGTAAAAAAAAGTATGATCTAAGCGAGATATGTGAATCACGCAAAGTTAAACTTGAAAAACTTGGAAAAAGAAAAAAAGCGATTGACAATAAATCTTAGTGTTTACCAACCATTCCTATAGAACTTTACCAATTATCACACGGAGTTTTCCCTATATATTCCCTCAATTTAATTTCTTTTGAAAGCTTTGAAGTATATGCAGTTAATGATAATGTTCATTTTTATTGGATTTAAACAGGTGCACTAGTCCTCCTTCATCCATTTAATAATAATGGTTCCGCTTTCTTTTACTAAGATTAAAGTTTGTAAATCCTTTCGAAAAAAAAGTTAAAGTTTGTAAATCTTAATTATAGAACTAGAAAATTATCATATTGGTGTTGTTGGATTTATTACGACTATTAGAGATGTGAAACTAGAAAATAATTAATACGAAGATTAATTAATTAAACTACCACCATTTGTATCTATATACTATCAATTTTACTAATAAGATACAAGTTATATATATAATAACAACCAAATAGTATGTCACAAGTACTATTGATAGGTATATAACATTAATTTTAAAAAGATACCATACAAAGTGATCAACTAATACACATAGATCATAAAATGCACATGCATAAAACAAGCTAAACTACATCACTCAACATGCAACAATAACAAACAAACTATTACATATTCCTTTCTCCTTCTAGCTTAGTAGGTCACTCATCTATCTTACACAATCAATTTTTTTTAACCATTTTCTTTTTTTTTTTTTGCATAATATGTAGTACATACATAAGATTATTAATTATTAGGTTCAATTGAAGAGGTTATATATATTAATTAAGTTGGGATAGAGTTAATTAGCGTCTTCGTGCAGCAGTTTCCCTTTGACAATTGTAGTAGACAGCAGCAACAGGAAGTCCCAGCTGATTTTGTTCAGCAAATTTCTTTGTGAAGAATCGATCTCGGGTGCTCGGTGGGATGACACATCCCCTACGATTCTGCTTGAAGAGGATGAAAGCAAACCTGTGTATGCCTATGTTTGGCCTTGGTACTTCATAGCTCACTATCTCTTTCCCTATATCACAATACCGAATTTACAGTTAGTTACAATGAAATTCTTTTTTTAGTGTAATACTCGCTCTGGTCCTCCAATAGACTTTCCATTTCTCCTTTTCACGTTTGCCAATGCACATTTTGTATCATTAACTAGTTATTAGGCCTGAGCTACGCCCTGGGTAAGGAAAATTTTCATTTATTAATATTATACTTTAAGATGATAACACTAAATGTTATTTGGTCTGTCTAGTGGTTAAGACTTTAGTATATGTTATTGAGGTCCTGGAATCAAACCCTATGCTACGCATTTCTAATTTTTTTTATTGTTGTGGATTACATGGAGTAAAACTCCCTCAGGGAGAGCGCTACGTGGCACCGTTTCTTGTTTAGGCACGCCTTTTAATATATTAGTATAGATATCTTTAATTACATATTAGTAAAAATTATAAAAGTCTGATTTTCTTTACTCATCAATAAATGTAAACTTGGAAATGGGAAGTCTATTATGCGATGGAAGGAGTATTAATGAATCAAAATCATCGTAATTACTGATGAATATAGTGAAACATATGTAGGAGTTGTTGTCTTACCAAAAGTGGCATCTGTTGTGCCTGGAATATCTGTGACTATCCTGTAAGATATAGGCAACTCATTTCTAGTTAGTATTTGAGTTTCTATTTATAGATCGTGTCAAATGGAAAAGAAGAACTTTCTACTTATAGATGACACTAATATCATAAATTCATGTATATGAACTCATACAACATACAATTTCTAAAAGGAAAAAAGTGGTTTTAGGAGTTACCAGTGCAGGTGCTCTCTAAGATAAGGATCACTGGGTCCAGGAACATCTGGATCTGTCATGATCTATATATGGGGAGGGAGTGAAGAAACATGTGAATAAAAAAATGAGTTAGATATGAGTTATGTAGAAAATATTTGTATTAGGCGGTTTTACTAATACTAATTGAACTAAAACAGTATAGTTAGTTATAAAAGATATAAAACAATGGTAGTCTATCAAAAAAATTATACAAAAAATCTTATAACTTTAAATAGTTATACAAAAGTAACTAAAAGTTCACTAAGTAAAAAAAGTAGCGGTCAATAGAATCAGAAGGTTTGACAAAAGACGGCTTAAAACTAAATATATGATGTTTCTAACAAACAAAAATGGTACTTGTCCAACCTTTAGATGAGAAAAAAATGTCACAACTTGATGATTTTTGTCATTTTAAAAAGAGAAGAAAAATAAGAAACTTTAAGGTTGATAATATAAGAATTGGCTCTTACAGCTCCTTTAGGTTTGTTTTGTTTTAGATTTGGTTGTATTAGCATTAGGCTGTACTTCCTCTTTTAATTAATGTACGATTTTTCGTTGTCAAAAAAAAAAAAAAAAAAAAAGAAGACATTACTCTTATATCATACTAAGTTCTATAGCTTAATTTGGAAGAGGTAGAATAAGAGAAAAGTACATAAACAAGTAGATAATGAACATAGAAATATATACCAAAGTGAAAAAGGATTTCAAGTCACCATCATGAACTTGAACCCTAGGTTTAAGGTTAACAGAAGAAGGGAATAATTCATGACCATTGTAAACTTGCTTGTTAATGTAAGTTACAGAAATTTTCACACTTGGGTTGAAATTGTCTATTACATCCCCAATTACTCTTCCAATGGTAAGGGGATCTGACCTTGCCATTTTTCTAAACTTGTAAGCTGTGAAGAAAATAATGGAGAAAGAAAGAGAGAGAAAGAGAGTTTATGTGTTTTGAGGAAGGGTGTTTGAATTATTGCACTGGTGATGAAGATGATCTCTTATTATATATATAGTGGTACGAGAAAGATATAATCATTGAACATAAGGAAAAAAGAAATAGAAAGAAGAGGGGTTGGTGGGGGCAGGGAGTTTAGCATACATAGGTTTGAAATATAAATGTATGTATTACTACTATTATTGTTTGGAATATTGGTGTGTTATGGTATCTTTCATGCGAGTCCGGATCGTCTAGAGTTTTAGTGAAACTCTCGAAGGTAGAATTGTATCTGACCCATACGTTTTAAAATCAAGGACTTGTATTGATGGGAGGGAAAAATTAGGGTGGTGGATTTTAATGAGAAAAAATAGGGGGATTTTGGAAAGAGAATATAAGAGCTATTGATGTTTTATTCAATAGTTGACATTGCTCAAACTCTACCTTGTAGAGTTATTTTAGAACTTTAGAGGATCCAAACACCTTCGATGCTACACTCTTTGAAGAAAAATAAAATTTAAATAGCTAATTTTAGCTACCTAATTGTGAAAAATAAAGTTGTTGTAGATTACTAGATTTTACCCTTTTATAGATTTACCTCTTCGAGACTCATGAAACAAGAATTCTTGTTTAGAACTAGATTTTACCCTTTTATAGATTTACCCTTTTGTAGCTAATTGGTTCCATTGTGAAACTCCTTAAAGAAGCGACGTCTTTCTCTCTATAAGGTATCCCCATCTTCAATGTTATACTATTTTTTGGATTTGGATTGTAACTAATAATAAATGAAGGCAATTAGGGAGTAGTAAATATTATAATAATTGATATTTTGCAATGCACAATGAGATAAAATCTAGCAATATCCCATGTGATAATTTATTTCTTCATATATTCATGATAATTTATGATCAAAATTTCTAGTTTGATCTAGTCTAGTTTGGTATAGTTGAATGACTGAATTTTGACCATATTTTTACGTCAATTAAGGAAAAACATGTTTATGTGGGTTGTTGTTGGAATTGTTGCAACATGTTATTTTCGAAAATCTGATCTTCGTCATTGTTAATAATACAAAATTAGATATATTTAGTAATTAATAAACAAAATTATAAAAGGTCTGCTCTAAATTTTTCTAAACTAATCGGTCAAATTAGATTTTAATACAAATAAGTAATATTTTCCAAAAATAATGGAGAGAGAATATAGCCTAAGATATTCAAAGTGGGTGGGTGGGATTGGGGGATTTTGCCTGGTTAATTGTGCTTATGCTTTTGAGTTTATCTTGGGTACATAGTTGGACAAAAACACAACTATAAAAGAGTCCGTACAACCTCAAACTCTAAGCTTACAGTTTGTCTCAAGTAACTATTTCACTTACCTCATTCCTTCAATTCTATGGAGATCTAAATACTTCCTCCATTCTCAAATAAATTAAAGAATTCTCTCAAAAAACTCTCATATAAAAGAAATAAATATTTTATTTATTTCAGAATGTAGGAAGTATATGAAGATGGAAATTTAGCTCTACAAAATGATTATGATCCATATATTTTATTTCAAAATTAATTCAGATCGCTAAATTTCTATGACTACCAAAAAATTCCCAATGATTTTATCGGATTAATTAACCATCTTTTAAATATTACTTTTTTCATCCCATATTATTTGTCCATTTCCCATTTTATTACCTTTTAATTTTCATAGTTATATTGAGTGAGTAGGTGCTTTGTTTTTCTTGTGGGATAAGAGATACCATCTTTTTTAAAGGTAAAATGAATATCCTTTGCATAAGTAGGAGGAATTTAGCGATTCCACGTTGTAAGGGGAAATAATGCCCTTTTGCAAGGATGGAGAAAACATGGATAGAGAGATTGTTTGGAGTATGGAGTATGGAGCAATTTGAGCAAATACTTGGTGATAGTCAATATTGATTATAGAATACAAAGGACAAAATAGCACACTTATGTAATTGTGTACATAACACATCTATACATATATTTAAAAGTAGGGGTGTTCATAGATATACGATCCGGTCGATTTGATCCGTGATCCGGTTTTTCGGATATCCGATCCGGTTTTTTAGTTTTCGGATCGGATATCTGAAAATTTTTGGATCGGATGCGGATCGGAAATTTTCATTTTCGAATATCCAAAACATGGAAATTTTTAAGGATTTTTTCGGATATCCGATCCGAAATATCCATTTTCAAGGCCGGATATCCAAAAAATTTGGTGATCCGATCCGATCCGAAACTTATTTTATGAACTTAAACTTTGAAAATTTCAATTTTTCAATTTTCGGATACCTGACCTATTCGGATCGGAACGGATCAGTTTTTCCCGATCCAAAATTTTCGGATATCCGAAATGAACACCCTTAATTAAAAGGCAGGTGTCATGTGATACTCTTCTCAAGCTTCTAATACACATGTTTATGATTTCATTAAAAAATATTAACAATGTGTAGCTAATAGGAATCGAACACATGACATTTGAAATGAAATGTGAGAGTTTAACCACCAATCCACTACAATATCAATGTTTAATGTTTCAAAGTAAAACATAATAAAGTCTATATGTAACTATAAAGACATAGACAAACTTTTTGATCTCTAACACTTTTTATTAAGGTAATAACATTCTCTTACCCCAATTCCATTGACATTGTTATTTTTGTCCCCAATTGTCTGGAAGTTTTTTAAAAACAACTTATCATGCCATAACCTTCACTTTCTAATTTCGCACTAGAAAGAAAATTACGAAAAGGTAATAAAATGAATTATGAAACTTATGAATAATAATATATTTGATTATTGTAACTGCCCGGGGCATTACCCAGGCCAAAAATACTAATGTAATAATTAATATATGAGAAGTGGTGGAGCCCTTAAAGCTCTTCTATTTATTTTGATGCACTATATGACAAATTAAAGGTTTATATATATATATATATATATATATATATATATATATATATATATATATATATATATATATATATATATATATATATATATATATATATGGTCAAAGTAGAATACATGAATAGTGAAAAGATAATGATAAGAAGTTTCACTGTCAACGAATTTTCCTTCCTCTAGGTAGGACACTTCATAGTATGATTTGGATAAAAACACGCAACTCAATCTATTTTATCTAGTTTGGGTTGGTTTACAGTTTCAAAATATGGATTGGTGTGAGATTTTGACTACCAATAGTTTGTGGTTTGGGTTTGGTTTTAATATTTTAAAACTAAACCGCACCATATGGCGCAAATTATAAACCCGTGTCACAAAACATAAAAATGTTGGTTTGGTTTTAGTATTTTCAACACTAATGGGCAAAGCAAAAAGGGAAGCTACACACAATTTCAGAAATTATTAATAAAGTTTGCGACACTATTACCAGATAAAAATAACATTCATTGCAAATTATAAGCACTTATCAGAAAATAAGGTTAAACTACAAACTGCACCATATCAAATCATCTGACGCAGTGCGATTTGGCTTGGGAATATGCTAAACCGTTATTTTGTAGTTTGGTTTGGGTCATTATTATGTCCCAAATTGCACCAGACCAACTCATGAACACTGGGTATGAAGTGTAAAATAGTGGTTTATGCATGAAAGAGAACTTCCTAGGAGTTTTTTTTTTTTTTATGATCCATATGAGCCAAGAAGGGGAAGGGGATTCGAACCTGTGACCTATCGTTCACAGCACATCAATCTTAACCACTAGGCCAAGACATCCTTGATTAGAACTTCCTAAGAGTTAATTTAGAGGGAATAGACAATCTCCATTTGGATACCATGATAAATTTAGGTAAAACTCCTTAACATTGGGTTAATTGCGTTGATCATAATAAGAAGATCTAACAAAACTAGGAAAGGTAATAAATACAAACCGTCAATCCTAAACTGATTAGGAGAGGATAATAATTATACTAAAATCACTAAATCAAAAGGTTCTATATCAAGTACAACTTCTAATAAAATCGACTAAAATAACTATAACTCCACTTTTACTTAGCATGATATGCTATTACATGTTATATATATTTATATGTCATCTAGAACAACCAATCAATATTAGATTTCTCAAGAAGAATTTCAACGTGGAATTTCTTTTCTCCTGCCTTTTCACAAATCCAAATACTTATATAATGTGGACAGGACGAATTTAAGTAGAAGTTGCCTTACATTCTGAAGCTATTAAAGGCCCTAGGGACTTTTGCAGAAGCGGCAAAACTCTAAACATAAAGCATGCAAATTATGAAATGGTTCTCAATAGAATCTCTATATATAACCAAACCATTATTTTGTAAGCTTACACCTTGATTAACACATAATTTGGAGTATAAAGTAATTCCACCATTAATAAAATAAATGTCCAAATACAAAGGGAATATATATGTGAGTAATGGAATTAGTGACTTAGTGGCCTTGTGACTTGTGAGTCGTCATTTCATTGAAAAGGATTCAATCTTGGGTCACTTTTTCTTGCTTAAATTAGTAAATGACAAGAATGGATTACTATAGATAGAAGATTGAAGCACTCAATGGCTACTAGTCCTAATGTTACAAGTTACAACCAGACGTTTTAAATCTCTATTTTCTTCATTTTGAATTGATATATAACCCGATTAGTTTCCACCAGTATGATTCTGATTCAATTACATTCTTTATGGATTTTAGTCTGTTTGCGTTTCTTTAGTATATATGCTAATTCCAATTGTATTAAACTATATGCCCCTATACTCTATCGTCTCAAAATTAATCTCGAACCTTTAAGAAGACTTTCGATAAGGATCTTTTCGAATTGCTAGATTGGTATAAAAAGTGATAAGATGAAGAAGTTATGATTATGATCAATATTAATCTCAAGTACGTACAAATAAAAGAATTACAAAACATGTCAATTAAATTAATTTACTAAATACGCCTGAAGTCCCATAGATACATTAGGATAGTCCAAGATTATGAGATAAACTCAAATATAAAAAAATAGGGACATTCGAGCTTTGATAAATTGGTATAGATACATCTTGGACGACATATTAGATATTAGTATTTAGATTTTAGAATAGGGGATTTTGACAAATTTATATAAAAACAGCTCCAATATCATATAAGTTTAAATTTTTTCTTGAATTTAAGATTTTTCAGTTCAATATCATGAACTCAATCGTACATTCAACATAATATTGTAAACATTTGAATCAATGTGTTACTTAACATGGCTGGTGATGAGACCAGGTTTAAGTCAACTCTGACAGAAGAAAAATTATTCACCAAAGATTTAGGCCTGCCGCCTGCATGATGTTGAAGTTGTTTATACCATTTTGTCATATAAACCCTAATTTCTTCTCCTTTGTTTTTCTTTTTTCTGTTTTACCAATTGTCAAATACCCATACAACTAGCAATTTAATTTACAAAGAATTGAGCAAATATGATTTCAATGGTCAAAGTTAATCAAACTTCATCGTATTAGATTATTATCTATAAGTAAGGAAGTCATATTAATTGAGATATTATGGTTATACTTACTTGTTTGTCGTTAAGTATTGTATTTTCTTAAAGAAAATCACCTTGTCAATATTTACACTTACACTTGTCCAAATTACCAAATTTTTTATAGGTGGGCATTCATGATGTATATATTGATGAAGAAAAAGAGATATTTGGGGTTGGAGTTGCATCATCATCGACATCGATATACATATAAAATTATTGAGAACCATCATCATAATCATAGTATATTGATTGGTTATGATCGACATCGATATACATCTAAAATTATCATAGTAAATTATGATTATGATAATGATCGACATAGATAATCACCAAATTGTATGATTATGATCGACATCGATAGTCACTAATTCCATAACAATTATCGATGTCGATCATAATCATAATGATGATGATGCAACTCCAACCCCAATTATTGAGAAAGCATACAAACAATGATGGCGGATACTAAATAAGTTCCAAAATGGATGCTAGCTATGTGTACATATAAAATGTTATACTCCTCTGTTTTTTTTAGTTGCAACACTTTTTTTTTCCATCAACTCCAATGTAAAATTTGGGTAGGAGAGTAGAGAGGAAAAAAAAGAGGGGCCCATGTGATTGGAGAGAGATATAGAGAAAGAAAAAGCAAAAGTAGAAAGTGTTGCAACTAATTAATTATTTGCCTTTTAGAAAAGTGTTGCAATTAAAAAACGGAGAAGTATATATTATTAACAACTAGATCTGTAAACAAGACTTATAACAAAAAGAATAACTTAATTAGAAATGGATGCCATGATAAGGATTTACCTACACTTCCACGATTCTCACCTATATGGCTATATATACTCCACAAAAAGTTTGAAGTGACAATCATATGCATATAGTATAATACATCTTTTCTTCCCTCCCTTCTTCCAACCTTTTGCATGTGTAAACTTTAGATTATGTGAAGCTACTCAGCAATTGTATAATGGTTGGTTTGCAATTGGGAATCAATCTACTCACTTGTTCATGATATTATGGTGGAAATGTGAAATTGAATATTTTATCCTTTCATTACTTGATTCTTAGTGTTTCCTTGTTCTTATCTTTGACTTTTAAGATTAAAAGATAGTATAATATATAGCCAATAAACATACAAACACTCGTCTATAATTTCTAGATTGGTTTAATTGGACAAATAAGTACTAAAAATAAAATCATCATTTGCTAGCCGAGTAATGTGGTAATCTTCCTTTTGAGTTGAGAAATGGTAATTAGCCTATGTGTGTCATCCAACGAAGCACGCTCGCCATGTGGCAGCAAAACTATTGGCCCCAAGCTTAATACTGATGGAAGCCATTGCACACGTGTCATTCAAGTATGTAATCTTTGATTGTGCTGTCTAATTATGCCCTTGATTAGTGATTAACCTTAATCTATTGCAATAAAGTAACGAGGATAAAGATCGTGGCAACTCAAATGTTACCACTAACGTACTCTACAATAAAGCATTTCAGAATGTGTACCCGTATTCATATTTTTAGTTAACCCTACTATTTTATCAATTTTGTTACATTGTCATTCATATTGTTTTCTTTTCTTATGTGTTGTCTATTCAATTTGACTTGAGTGGTTCTTAATTCTTATTATATATGAATCTTTCTTTCATTTATATGAATTTCATCATTTCACTAATTTTTTATAATATGTATTATTTCGTTTGATAAAGAGAATTTATCAGATCATATCTACATAAAACCTCCCGTGCATTTTTTTCACGGGCTTGAAAACTAGTTTTACATATAACACACATGTACAAATAAGACATCTCCAACATCTACCGATGTACTCTCACAATGCAAAGTCTCACTCAAGATCATCACAAATTATTACAATAGGCTGTCTAATTTTAACATAAAATTAGACAAATCCAAGTCTACCTTCTTCTTATAAGCTCATTTCATCTCACTATAACCCAATATTATCCCTAGACATCTCACATCAACCTAATCGTCTCTTCTCTTCTCCTTCCTTTATTTCCCTTAGAATCTCGAACTACAATAGACAATTTTTTTTAGAAAAAAAAAAAAAAAAACCCCGACGTCAGTCTTACTGAATGAATTAAACTAGTCGCTGAATGAATTAAAGAATGTGAGAACTGAATGTATTAAGCTGGTCACTAAATGGATTAAACTGGTCACTAAATAAATTAAACTAGTTACTATATTCAGAAAGGTAATCCATTACCTTCTTAATATTGAGTTTGGATTGTCGCCTTAATTATTCAAAATTAAAAATAGACAGTCTCTCTTGCAAGACCAACTGCAAGATCATATATCTAACATTGTCCACAAAGAGATTAAGCTTGGAACTATCAAACATAAGGGTGAAGATCGGAGTGTTGAATCCAAAGAAGACGCCTTGTTGGAGAATAAAGGAGCCAGGAGGAACAACTGGTGAAGAGTCAAGCAAGAACCAAAAAAAATATATAAAAGAGTTTTTTGTCAGAGACAACCTTTTAAAAACCACTTTTTGCGAAAGACAACCTTTTAAAAATTTTTGGGCAACTTCAGACCTTAAATGTAATTTTATTGTTGGAAATAACCTTGGTCTATTTCCCGGCGCTGACCAGCCAGATTCCGGCGTTGACTCGTATTTTGCTTCATTTCAACCTTTTTCCCTCCATTTCTCCCTAATTGTTACCCATAACCACCACCCTACATCATCTTCAACCCTCGCACCACCGGCGAAACCATTCGCTAGTCATGCCTCGCCATGCCCCCACCGACAACCACCACCACTCCACCCAGAAAACTCAAACCAACAACACCTTCAAAACTCAAACCCACTATTCAAACTGCCACCACTATCGTATTCGAACCCACAATTCGATTTGCCACCACCATCATCTTCGAACCAAAACCACCCAAAATGCACCATCACCACCAAGTGACATGATTGTGAAGAGGGGAGAGAGAGAGAAGGGGGGTTTGGGTTTCGACTATGTTGGTGGTGGTGCTATGGTTGGAGGTTGGTTTGGGGTTGGGTGAAGCAAGAGACGGTGGTTGATGGGTTTCGATGTTGGTGGTGTGGTTGACGTTGGTGGGCTTGGGGTTTGGTGAAGAGAGAAACAGATTATGTGGGGTGGTTCAGGTGGGGTGGTTGGGGGTGGGGTGGTTCAGGTGGTCTCGGGGTGGGGCTAGGGCTGAGGCGAGGGTGGTTCAGGTGAATAGGGGTGAGAGAGGAGGGAAAGGGTTCAAATGGAGCAAAACACGAGTCACATGCAACTCACGTGACTGACTTATGTGAGTCAACGCCGGAATAAGGCTGGTCAACGCCGGAAAATAGACCAAGGTTGTTTCCAACAAAAAAATTTACATTTAAGGTCTGAAGTTGCCCAAAAAAATTTAAAAGGTTGTCTTTCGCAAAAAGTGGTTTTTAAAAGGTTGTCTCTGACAAAAAACTCTATATAAGAAATTGATTATGGCATCAGAAAAAAAAAATTGCCGAAATTTGGATCCAAGGGCTATGATATAATGAAAAAGTTTTGGAGAAAATATTGTGATAGATTGTATTCGCTCGAGAGTAACGTATGATATACAAGCCTTATATAGGCTACACAAAATGTGGAAAAAAAAAATGTGGAAACTTAATACACTTTGGAGACATAAAACAAACTAAACCGATATGGGCAAAGCTCCACGGATTAGGGGTGCTTATCGAGCGAGCAGAGCCCGAATAGCACTAGGCTCGGCTCGAGCTCGTTTAACTTTTCATGGGCTCGGCTCGGCTCGTGAGCTCGCCGAGCTTGGGGGAGTCGAGCTCGGCTTGAGCTCGTGATTAGAATTTGCGGCTCGAGCTCGGCTCGTGAGCTCGTTTAGGCTCGGCTCGTGAGCTCGTTTAGGCTCGGCTCGTGAGCTCGTTTAAGCTCGGATCATGAGTTCGAATAGGCTCAGGCTCGGCTCGTGAGCTCGATTGTGACTTGTGAGCTCGTTTAATTGTTTTTACCTTTTCTTTTTATCTTTCTTCTAATATATACTGTAGTTAATATCTTAAAAGAAATACTTAATATAATTTTTAATATATATAAATAATTTGTTAATATAAAATATTTTTTTAGTATAAAATAATAATCGAGCTGTTCACGAGCTTTACGAGCCGAGCTTTGCCTAGCTCGGCTCGGCTCGTTTAAGTCTCGAGTCGAGCCCGAACTCGAGCCGAGCTTCAACGAGACGAGCTTTGACCGAGCTGAGCCCTAGCTGCTCGCGAGCTTGTCAGGCTCATTATCACCCCTACCACGGATATGTCTAATAGGAACCATGCAAAAAACTAGTCATTGATAACATTCAACAATTTATGCACCTCATCAACAAGTTTTAAGTGAGACGAACTTATAATAATAATTTATTGTAAATCTTTAATTTAAAAGTTATCTCTATAATTGCTAGTAAGGAGAAATCCCTCAAAATAGAAGATTATCTATGTCTTACAACAAATGATTGTAAATCCGACTTATATAAGATTTTGTGTTCGAATATGGAGATTTTTCTTTCATGATTTTGGTAGAATTTCAAGTATGTTAAGAATTATATATATGGTAGAATTGTATCTAAGAAAGTAAAAATATTTTCGCATATATATTATTCTATCTAGTATATATATGAAAGCACCCTAAGTTTATTCAAGGTAATTGAAAAAACGGTTTTTTCACCATATACCCCTCTCAAATTTTTTTTTGCACCATATACCCTTTCAACTTTCCAAATGCACCATATACCCCTTACGTTTGAAAAACTACATCCACTTACCCTTATGACTAACGGAAGTCTAACACCATTAGTCATTAACCCTTAATCCCCCTCTAACCCTAATTTAACTAACCTAAAACTAAACCTAACCTAACCCTAACCCCTAATCCCCCTTTAATCCTAACCCTAATCTAATACCCTAACCCTAACCACCCAACCCCCACCCCACCCCTTCCCCCCCACCACCTGAGCAGCCCCCTAAAGCCGTCGCAGAACCAGCCTCGCAAAGACCTCGCACCACCCTCGCACCACCCTCGCACCTCCTTCACAAACCTCGCACCACCTTCGCAAAGCATTCTTGAAACCCTCGCAAGCACCTCGAAACCACCACGAACCCACACATCACCCCGAAAGTCGCCACCACCACAAACCCACAACCTCCCTAAACTCCCGAATCTACCACGCGAACCATGAACCCCACAAAATCCGCGAAAAGAAAAAAAGGAAAGCCGGAATTTCGCGGTGGGTGCGAAGAGGCGCAGGGGTGTTGTGAGGAGGGGGGAGAGGCGCGGTGTGGCGCTGCGCAGATCAGGAGGGGCTCGCGAGGGGGTTGGTGGGTGGGGAGGGGGGAGGGGCTGCGGGATGGGGCTGCTTCGAGGGGCGCGACTCGGGGAAAGGGGTTGCGCGACGGTCGGGGAAGGGGAGGGGGAGGGAGCTCGCGTGATTCAGCGGGGGAAGGGGGGGAGAAGGAGTGTGCGGGGAAGGTGGAGGGGAGGGAGTGGGGTGCTACGGGGGAAGGGGGGAGAAGGAGTGTGCGGGGAAGGTGGAGGGGGAGGGAGTGGGGTGCTACGGGGGAAGGGGGCTGCGGGTAAGGATGGCAATCCAGTCCGGATCCGACCCTAGTCCGACTTCGAGTCCGAGAAAAAATCCGAGCCGACTCCGAGAAAAAAAATATCCGCATCCGACTCCGTTTAAAAAATCCGACTCCGAGTCGGAGTAGGGTCGGAGTCGGATCTCATAAAAAATCCGACACCTCCGATCCGACTCCGACGGATGTCCGACTCCGACTCCGACTCCGACATAATCCGACTCGACATCCGACTCCGACTCCGACTTTGAGGCAATTAGTCTTATTTTTTATATATTAATGTATTACATATGTATACTCTAACTTTGATTTTAACTTTCAAAGCAATTGGTCTTAGTTTATATTCAAAGACGTTTCTATCAAAGGAAAGATGGGTTGGTGGCACATGACACGACACTCTCCAATGTAGTATGTATGTGTCATACTGTCATATGACAGTTGACACTCTTATCAAACTTATAATACATATGCTTATGAATTATGATATCATTTAAAAATATTGTATACTTTTATTAGACAAGATCTAACCTATATATACTCAATTCGATGATGGACCATCCTAATAGTCTAATACGGTAATACCCTATAAACCTTATGAGTTATGACCTATGTAAATAGTTAAATCTAGTATAAAACTCTAATATAATATATAGTGTAGTTATGTGTGTACAACAATAATTGTATACTTTTATTAGACAAGATCTAATCTATATATGCTCAATTTGTTATTAAACTTTTCATTCTTAATAATCCCAACTTTTAACCAAAGGCGCCATGGTTGACTAAAGTTGAAGGTGAAGACTTGGATGAAGGTGTTTAGTTTCCATGGAAGGTTGAAGAAAAATGTTAATGGCATTAATTGATTAGTTTCCATGCGAAGAAGATTCTTATTGTTGTATGAACCTTAGGTTGATTTGGATGAAGTTGAGAACTTTATGTTTTATGGACTTTTGTTTTTAATCATGTATTTGCTTATTTGATTTTATGTGCTTAGTTAAACTTAAATTATTGCTTAGATTTTTTGTATTATACAAGTTTTTTTTTACAATATAAAATCGTGCAAAAAAAAAAAAGTCGGATGTTCGGATTATCGGAGTCGGATGTCGGAGTCGGATCGGAGTCGGATGTCCGGATTTTAAGTCGGATCGGATTCGGATTATCGGAGTCGGATGTCGGGGTCGGAGTCGGAGTCAGATTTAAAATCCGACTTCTTGTAGGGTCGGAGTCGGATTATGCATAATCCGGTCCAAGTCCGACCCGTTGCCATTCCTAGCCAGCGGGGGAGGGGGGTGGTGGTGCGGTGGGGGTGGGGGGTGGGGTGGGGGGTAAGGGGGTGGGGGGGAGGGGGGGGGGTGTTAAGTGTTAGGGTTAGGGTATTAGAGTTAGAGTTAGGGTTAGGATTAGGGGTAGATTTAGGTTAGTTAAATTAGGGTTAGAGGGGGATTAAGGGTTAATGACTAACGGTGTTAGACTTCCGTTAGTCATAAGGGTAAGTGGATGTATTTTTTCAAACGTGAGGGGTATATGATGCATTTGGAAAGTTGAAAGGGTATATGGTGCAAAAAAAATTAGTCAGGGGTATATGGTGAAAAAACCGTTGAAAAAAAGAAGTTTCAATTCACGAAAAAAAGATGACCGAATATCTTCCAAATTCTAATAGCATATACCCTAATTGACAAACATAATCCATGATATTTATACATTCTAAAGTTGCTCATTGTCCTTCTTATAAGGGCTTTCCATACGACATATGCTTCTTAATTAGTCATGAATTGTTGCATAATTTAGAGGTAGGCATGTGCCGGGCTAGCACGATTTGGGCCCGACTCGGTCCGAGCCCGCTCAAGACCCGGCCCGGCCCGTTGTCCGCTCCATGGGTTGTGGGCCTGCCACTGCCAAGAAATTTTATTTCAGACCCGCACCGGCACGAGCCCGCTTATGTGGCCCGTCGCCGAACGCCCCTTTTCTTTGTGCTTTTAGCCTAAAACTGCCAAGAATCCAAAAAAAACAACATAAAACACGGGTCAGGCCCGTGGGCTTGGGCCGTGCCGTGAACAAAATCTGGAAATTTCAGCCCACAACACGGGCTCGGGCCAGACCCAGTATTTCTTCAAGCCCGCGGGCCGAGGCCGTGAACAGGCCCAGCCTAGACTATTGCATATGTTGTGAATATGATGATTTTTCTAATTTTGATTGTTCTTGCTTCATCATGAATGAGGGAGAATGCAGGAGAATTCGAGGGCAATTAGAAATTTAGAATGGAAAACAAAAGGTCGGACCCACAAACTATTTTTTAGCGAAATCTATCATTATGTGGTTTTTTTTTGTTTCAAAAATGTGGTATAAGATGATTACATTTTTTTTTTAATAAAAAGTTCAATACAGTGGTTATCTTTTTTTTTTTTTTTTTTTTTGATAAGGAGAGAAAGCTAGGAGGTGTCTACACAAGAAACACCCCCTAAAACACCCCAAAGGGTGGTTACAATAAGCATCAAGTACAGAAAAAACGAAGAAAAAAGGAGCACTAAGGAACTCGAGCACATGTTCCGCCGCGGCCACACGCCATCACCCCAGGCCCAAATCGACGTCGAACCCTTCGCGGGGGGCAAGACGAACATCACCGATAATGAATAAGCTCCCCCATCTTCACGAGAGAAGCACAATAACTTGAGGCTATCAGATCAACCTTTAACCAACTAAACAACAATAACTAAAAAAAACAGGAAAATTAAAAAAAAAAAAAAAAAAAAACATGAAAAGGAAATAGAACCCAGCAACAAGAACAAGTAAAATAACTCATAAAAATAAGACTGATGCGGACAAGCAAAGCACAACTAAAACCACGGTCGAGCCACCTTCGCCGGAGCTGCCACCGAGCACCGGCGAACCAGACCAGCGAAACCAACCCCCACAACGAGCACTAGCGGTGCTTAAACCAACCAATTTTCTTGGAGGAGCTTTCTGGATCATCATCCACCATCGCCTTGGAAGACGCGAAGACGAAGACGACGACTTTGATGAAGACAAGAGAGCCGCGCGAACCCCGACCACCGCAAAATGAACCACCGAAAGATGGAAAGCGGACCATCGCGAGGAAATCGCCGGCAAATCGAAAGCCCACCAAAGACGAAAAGAGAAAGGAGAAAAGGAGAGACTAGAAGAATGTGTCCGACTGAGGACAAGAAGAAATGGCCAAAAGGGACTAGATAGCCATGGAAGAGGATGGAAGAAGCTAGATCTGAGGGAAGAGAGGAAGAAAAGAGCAGCGGCTGAGAGAAATTCTGAAATTTGGGACTTAGGGTTTCTAAAATTGGGGCTTAGGGTTCTAGAGAGAAGGGAGAGCCCTTCTCTCTGAGAATGATATTTAGATAGTAAGAAATTATCAATCCAATACAGTGGTTATCTGAAAACAAACTATGACTTTAAGTATATCATACTAATTTTATGTTCATCATACCCCTTATATGATATGACTTTTATATTCTGAAAACCAAAAACTGGAAATTGATAGTGATCCCAAACAATTATATACCCCAGCTAATACGGTAGTACCTACTTCCTCTGTTTTTTTTTTAGTTGACCCGTTTCCATTGGGCACACATGTCAATGCACTATTTTAAACATTTATATCTCTAATTATTAATAAGCAAAAATTACAAAAAAGTTGATATTCTGAAAATATACATTAAGACGAATCTAACAACCCTTAAGTACCAATCACAAAAGATAGTCAAAGTTACATATATAAATAGTGTCAAAAGTCAAAACGGGTCATTAAAAAAAACGGAGGTAGTATATGATACTAGTATGACTTAAGTTATATGTTGTGATTTACCATTGCTTCATTAAGCTGTCTCTAAGGTCTACTATCATCAAATTTTCACGAGGAACTGAAATCAATTCCGTCTTACCCAGACTGATTAGTGATTACTGCTCGTGTAACAACTTCCGGTGAGTAAAGACCTTAAATTTAATGGCTAATTTCCCATACAACCATTTGAACAAGTAATGGTAGTTAAGCCTTTTTCTGCTGTTCAAACAAGTAATGGTCCTTAAACAACCATTTACATAGAGTTGGGCCTAGACTGAAACCCTGAGAGTTAATAGGCCTAGGAGTTTCTATGCTTTACTTGCTAAGAATAGTGTCACTCGAGCTACTTTAATCAACATACTTCATTCTATAGTTCTATACTTCTAATTGTAGGGTTTTAATATGATTAACTAGTGTTTAGGCCCGGGCGACGCCCCGGGCAGGGCCGGATTTTGGCATGTGCATAAAGGCCTACAGCACAGGGCCACATTTTTCTAGAGGTCCAATATTGTGGTTAATCCCAGCCAGAAAAAAATCTGATATTTTTCTCAATTACAATGAGTACTCCTTTCTCTCTTTTATATTACTAATACTTCTTTTCCAAAGTTTTCCAAGTCATGCTTCTACTTATAATAGGGCCTCGCTTTGTTATAAGAACAGGGCCACAAGAATCTAAAAAACGGCCCTGGCCCCGGGTTTTCTTTGTGCTACAATTTAGTAGTAGTTAAATAAGTCATCTCATACTCACTTAAAAAAGTCATCTCATTCAAATATGGATTTCAAAAGTTTTCCATTCATATATTATCATTAATATTGATCAAATAAGCAATAATAGTATGGTGGAGTGATGGTTGGATCTCTTTCTTTCATACTTGAGGTTGTGGGTTCGAATCTTCACGTTAACAATGCTTTTTTTTTTTTTTACTATATGAAAAAGACGTGTGGATAGAATGTGACTGAATGAGGGATGGTGACACGTGGCACATATACGTTCTTAGGAACGCTTTTTAATATATTAGTATACATTTGGATTTTTGTATTGCAGAAGGACTTGCCATGTTAAATCAAGTAGAGGTCATTTGTGGGTAAATTTGGGCTCTTAGCTTAACCTATAGTTTTATCCGTGAACTCACTTTGGTTCGGGATTAAATATTGGAGTTAAATTTCTTTCATCTATCTATCATCTATCAAATTATACTAAAATAAAATGAAAGGGACACATGTCACATTCATTTTCCGCCTAAATCTTTTGTGAAATATTTCGGGAAATAAAGTATTCTATTACAAAAAAGCTATCTTCTTTAATGAAAAACTTCAATAATCTTCTAAAAAATTATATAATGCAAACTAATTTTGTTGAATTTTTAGATTAATTATGAAGTTTGTAAATTATAACATTTAAATTTAATCCAGAAAAAAGTGTGTTCTTAGATATAATAGATTTCGAGTTTAGCTCGAGCATCGAGCCAAAAACTAGTGGGTTATGATAGCGAAACCTTTGTTGGATACTTGAATTAGCCTCTTAAAATGTTCATTTGGTAATGTGATTTATGAATATAACAAGGTTTACAAATCTCTTTTATATATTCATCAGTGACTCACGTTTCTACGAAACTCCTGGCTAAACACTTTGACTTGTGTCATAGGTAGGTGACACAATGTCTATCGTAGGGAATTTTTATCATACACCCGGGCGTACCATGAACATGGTACACCAAAGGCTATTTTTTTGCTCATTGCTCATTTGAAACTCCAAATGAGCATAATCACATAATAGGTAAAACTCCAAATGAGTAAATGAGCAAAATATAACCTTGGGTGTACCATACACATGATACACGCGGGTGTATGATGAATGCATTCTTTATCGTAAGTCACTAATACTTTGTAGTAACAAATACTTTTTCCCCCTCAATATGCCTAAAAGACATTTCTTATATCTTTTATTGTCTTTTTAAATAGAGAAAATTAGTCGGTTTATTTCCATTTTTTACCCCCAATCAAAACAACCGGTTAGAGTGTGCATTTGTTGTTTTCCACCTCAAGAATGTGATGTGTCCTTTTAAAGAATGTTCAGTTGCAATCGGTTTCTACTTATCTCTTTTTGCTTTGAGATTGAAGTTGCCCCTCCTTGGCAAATTTAGACACGTTATCTTTCACAAACGCATCCCTCACTTGCCACAGTACCAAAGTTAGGCAAAAATCAACTCAATCTACCAAGTACCAACCAAATTCGAATCCAATCCAATATTAACGAGTTAGGTCAAAATTTCAACCCATTTAACAAAACGGGTCCATTCAATCCAATCCCTTTAATTAAATGGATTGGTTCAAGTTGAAATTTTCAACCTAAATTCGACCCATCTAACCTGTTTACTTAGATGGGTCATGTTCGGTTAGATTGACCCACTAACCCGTTTATTTTTCATTCGAAGAACTAATTTTTTAAGTTAAATGAACAAAAAAAAGATGGTTTGTATTTGAATTTGTCTTCTTGTTATATATGGAGTATGGACTCTTTGCACTTCAAAGTTGTTAGAATATGAAGTACTTAAGTAATTATTAGCAGGTCGCCGTTAATGAAAATTGAAATATGTTATCAAATGGGTTAGTGAGTTGATTTCAGGTTGACCCATTAATTATCAGGTTGGTTTGCTTTGAGAATCCCAACCGTTTAACTAAACAAGTTGGATTGAGTTAAGGATCTCAACTCATTTAAGTAAATAGGTCAACCCGAGCGAAACCCACGTCGACCCACTGCCAGACCTACTTCCCATTAATCACCCAAAAAGGAAAAAGAAAAGAAAAATTGGTGGAAATTAATTTTCGAGATTTTTTTTGTGGTAAAATACCTTTTGCCAAAAAGAAATTGGTTGGTTATGTATTAAGGGTATAATTTTTTACATTTGGATAAAGTTATTGAACTTAAGAGAGTCAGTTACCACTTTCGGATAAATCTAATTAATGGCTTATCTTTTGGTAGTTATATGTTATACTTCCTCCGTTTCTTTTTAATCTACACACTTTCCTTTTTGGTCTGTTTCTTTTTAACCTACACACTATTACTTTTTCTTATTCTTAGTAACATGTCACATCTACTTTCTACTATTTTTTCACCCATGCCATCCACTTTTTAATATTTTAACCCTCTTTTTAGTTTATCTCTCTCACTTTTCAGTTTTTCTCTCCACCTCTCCAGTTATTCTCTCATACTTTTGTACTTTTGCCTCGATTCTCCCTCAAAGTGAGGTGAGTAAATTAAAAAGAAACGGAGGGAATATGTACATGTTGTAGACTAGAGTGGAGAACTAATAATAAATCTGACATCAGTGATTCTCTCATTAAAAGCCCAGTAAAAAATGGTAAAGTGGCACTCATCAAACTATCTGGGTTTCTGGGTCATCCTCTACTGACAGCAGCTCAATGCTCTGAATCTCCATTCTCTGGGTTTTTTTTTCTTCTTCTCCATCTTATAAGGTAATTTTGTCTTTGATTCTCCACTAAGACTCTTACTTTAAAGTTTAAATCTGCTTTTTTTTGTGGTTAAGCTAATTTAATGGGATGTAAAAGATTGAGTCTTTAATGCCAAAAAATCTTGGTAACTTTAGTGATCTAAATCTACATCTTTGGAATGACAAAATGTTGATAACAAACAAAAAAAGAACTTACAGGGTGCTCCTGAATATTGGGCTTGTATACCCAATACAACAGCTTCTTTTGTTTACCTTGGAAATTGAAACTAAGCATGAAATTTGAAAGTTAATACTCTGAGATTACTACTTTTTTTGGTGCGAATGAGCCACAAGGGCGGGGATGAGAATCGATCCCAAGATCACTCTGAGATTACTACTTATTGCTAGCCAACTGACTTCAGTTAGAATTGTGTTATTTTAATGGTGCTATACCTTTTTGAGGTTGATTTATACTGTGTTGGGTTAGATTAGATTTCTTGATGTTAGTTGTTTATTAAGGTATTTTATGTATGTAACACCCACCCTATGAAGCATGGGTAACTTTCATTTTAGCAACCGTATGTATACGGGTCGTGGGTACGTTTAGATACTTAATGGAAACTTGAATTGGACTACGCTATTATCTTATTCGTCTTACTTAAATATTTAGATTACAATTTGTCTGTGTAATTCGTAAAAGTTCATTTAATTTCCTTAAACTATGTAGTAGTACATATTTGAAATGGATTAAATTTCAATGTATTATATAAAACTCACTCAACCGTACACGTGTCCTCTTTTTCTTACACACCTAACGTATTTTGTGCTCATTTCGTGCCTTTACATACCCAATTTGTGCAACCTAGCTCACACCCACCTAGGGTAAGTGTAATTTTTTTTTTTCAAATATGATACTAATTGAGCCTTATTGATTGCAAATATGGCTTATTCTGTGACGGTACTCAATATTGTTTTGGTGGAATGTCACTAACTTCAACTGCACAAAGTTGGAGAGAGTTTTAGTTGTGCTCCTAACAAGGAAATTGCAACTAATTTTAGTCCTTGGCCCTTCTGTAGGTGTGTGTGTGAATACTTTGATTAATTTTATCTACTATATTGGGTATGGGTCGTGGGTACGTTTAGATACTTAATGGAAACTTGAATTTGATTACGTTATTATCTTGTTCGTCTTTCTTAAATATTTAGATTACAATACGTCTGTGTAATTCGTAAAAGTTCATTTAATTTCCTTAAACAATATAGTGGTACATATTTGAAATGGTTTAATTTTTGATGTATTATATAAAACTCACTCTACCATACACGTGTCCTCTTTTTCTTACACACCTGACGTATTTTGTGATCGTTTTGAGCCTTTACATGCCCAATTTGTGGAACCTAGCTCACACCTACCGAGGGTAAGTGTAATTGTATTTTCTTTTTTTTTATATAAGATACTAATTGAGCCTTATTGATTGCAAATATGGCTTATTATAGAATGTCACTAACTCCAACTGCACAAAGTTGGAGGGAGTTTTAGTTGTGCTCCTAACAAGGAAATTGCAACTATTTTTAGTCCTTGGCCCTTCTGTATGTGTGTGTGAATACTTTGATTACTTTTGATCTACTATATTGTATATGGATGAACCTCTCCTTATATTCTTTCTATTACTGTCTTTTGGTCATTTTCACATAATAGTAATGTATCCAAATTGTTGCTCTTGTGAGACATTATTTTCTTCACTGTTATCAGTCATTTTCTGGATTGCAAATTTGGAAATTAATTTCCTCAACACTCATATATTCAGCTAAAAGAAAATTATGTCTATAAATCTTAATGATATAGTCTTGAGATATGCAGAATAAGGTGTCCTAGTTCAGCTTATGTTGCTTTTGTCCAATGCAAGGGATGAATATCTTCCTTTTTCCTTCTCAGATGTTTGTGCAGATAGTTGTATCATTTGCTATTGTTCTTCTGGGTTATATTTACAAGTTTATAAAGCCTCCCCCTCCGAAAATATGTGGTTCACCTGGTGGTCCTCCAGTGACTTCACCAAGGATCAAACTTTCAGATGGCAGGCATTTGTCATATAGAGAGGCAGGAGTTAACAAGGATGAGGCTAAATACAAGATCGTAATCGTCCATGGCTTTGCTAGCTCAAAGGATCAAACTATCCCAGTCTCTCAAGTATGAATCAACTCTACTTAATCCCCCACCCTAAAGGAACTGAAACAAATGGAAAATTAAAGTTACTAGTGCTGAAACCCGTGCGATGCACAATTTAGTAATAGAGAGACTAAAAAAATTCAATCAAATTATTTTGCAACTTTACTATATACTTCCTCTGTTTCTTTTTACTTGCAACCGTTTGACTTTCACGCTTGTCAATGCAGAACTTCAACCATCAATATCTTTAATTACCGATAATTAAAAATTATAAAAAGTAGATATTTGGAGAATACACATTGAGACGAATCTAACAAGATCCCACATGAATATGTTTTTCCTTAACTATAAATCACCAAAGATAAACTAAGTGGAGTTTGTAAATAGTGTAAAAGTCAAACCATTGCAAGTAAAAAGAAACGGAGGAAGTAATTAATAGTATGATGATTCTATACACTAAGGTTGTTTGCTTATATAGTCTCAAAAGTAGGTAAAAATATGTTGCTTTATATGCTTCACAGTCCTATTTTCAGTCTTTCTTTGACATTCATTCCTTGGCAAAAGAAACATAGGTTGATTTTCACTGCTGTGCTAAACTCGTACGATCAATTGATTGTCAGGAACTCATTGAGGAGCTAAAACTATACTTCCTGTTTTTCGATAGAGCTGGATACGGGGAGAGCGACCCTTATCCAGAACGCTCTGTGGAAAGTGAGGCATATGATATTCAAGAACTTGTTGATGCTTTGCATCTTGGATCAAAATTTTATGTCATTGGAATTTCCATGGGAGCTTACCCAGCATACAGCTGTATAAATTACATCCCACAAAGGCATGACACTAAACATTTACTTCAGATGATATTTGCCTGAAATGATCCTGCTGCAATTTATGTTATGAAACAGCATTCTAATTTTAACCATACTCCGCAGATTGGCAGGGATATCCTTGGTTGTTCCATTTGTCAGCTACTGGTGGCCTGGTTTCCCTGATCATGTATCCGGAAAGACTTTTAGGAGACTTCCTCTACAAGACCAATGGACCTTTCGAGTGGCACGTTATGCTCCTTGGTTGTTCTACTGGTGGATGATTCAAAAATGGTTCCCTTCATTCAGTCTCTTGTCGGGTGATCCATCTGTTTTTAGTCGTCAAGATATTGAAATCATAAAGAATATGCCAAAAGTTTCACAGGTAGATCATCTAAGATATTTGTTGACTTCTACTCATGTTAGTTTCGTTTTGGTAAACTATAGAGGGTAACCTTGTACTAAGAACTTCATCCAAAATGACCCTCACTTATTGGGGACTCTAAAATAACCTCAAACTTTGCAAAAACACTCTTGAAAATACTGTATGGTAACCCTGAAGAAAGATATCTCCTTGTGAAATATGGTTATTTGGATATTGTTTAAGGCATAGTTTAAATTGGGTTACCATAGACAATATCCCTTTTGGGGGGGGGGGGAGGGGGGTTTGCAATATGTTTCTCTATAACTTGATTTTGATCTATGAACTTCATCACCATTGTGAATTGTATTGTGAAGGACACAACTAGATTAGCACTATTTTTCCAAACCAACAGCATACTAATGTTTTATATTATTTTACTTGTAACCTCAGGATAAAAGCCGTCAACAAGGCGATTTTGAATCCCTTCATCGAGATATAATGGTTGGTTTTGGAGATTGGGAATTCAGTATCTTGGATCTTAAAAACCCTTTCCCTGAAAATGAAGGTTCAGTACACATATGGCAAGGCTATGAGGACAAAATAATTCCTTTCGAAATTAATCGATTTATCTCGGAGAACCTTCAGTGGATTAAGTACCATGAAGTTCCTGATGGTGGACATATGCTCATGTTCGACCCTAGCATGTGTGAATCCATCTTAAAAGAACTTCTGCTTGGATAGTTTCGATCCTGCATGCCTCTATACCTATAGCTACTCCCATTAGTCTGGACTCTGAACCTCCCTTGTAATACTGGATTATATTATTTGTGGTTACATATAGAATAATGTATGAACTTGATATTTTTGTATCTGATCTTCTTCTTGTCAATTGTCATACTTCCCATGTGAGTGTTACGAAACTAACTGACGTTAGTTTCGTTAAATTCGTCAGAGGTGATTCTGAGGAAATTGGACATATATGAAGTTGTAACTGCTGAGAAAGGTCTATTACAAGTGTTAAATGTGGTGCTACCAGGAAGTTATGAGTTATGGTGGCATGCATGCATGCATGTCATTTTGTATTTTTTTTTTTTGCCTAACTTGTATTTTTTGGACCTATCCTTCAGCATTATAATGAGAAGAGAAGAACTGCAACTTCACAGGAAGCTCAGGTCCTAACTATGCAGTGATGAGGCAGATTCAACCAGTAAATTAATCTCTGAAATAGAGAAGGCTACAGGAAACTTTGAGTAATTTCTTACTTTGTCATATATTCATCTTTGTCCCATAGACATCTCATTTTCTCTGCTTTACTGTATGCTTCTTTTTCTCAAGTAAAAAGAAATAACAAATAAGGAAGATAGTCAGAAAAAATATATATATACTTGTTGCTATATTGATGCTACATTGCATGTGAGATGGTGTAAAAATGAAGAGTAATTTTTGAGTTCTTGTGTGAGATGGTGTAAGATAAGACATGAGTGATTTAAGTTTCTTGATTTAAAGCACGGTTTTTCCTAGCACCAAAATTGCATATCCTGTTTTTCCTGATTTGAATTTCCTCTTTGTAGAAAGGTAAATTTGTTGATCATTTTTCTTAGTAAGTAATTGTATGACCAAAGTGACTTATTTCCTTACTAAAAAAATTAGAATAATGGAAACGTTAAGAAAAAATTTCCTGAAATTCCAGTCACATGTTTCATGGTAGATTGAGAGGAGTTACTGAGAAAGAGGGAGAGTAAATGAGAGGAAGAAAGGAAAAACAAATTAACAAGAAAATGAGCAAATTGGATGGTAAAATGAGGGGAAAAGGGGAAAATAAATGAAAATAGGGTCACTAAAACTCATGTGCCAATCAAATTGCAAGTCAACGCAGGAAAAAAAAAAAATAAAACCTTAAATTTACCATTTTGCTACATAAAATGCTTTCTAAGGTATTTTTCTCCAAAAAAATCACTCTTATATGGTAGTTTTTGACAAATTTTCCTTCATATGAAAGTAAAGTATGGATTTTCCTACCACCAAAATTGCATAATCCTATCTTTTCATAAATATCCTACTTATTTGAATCTCACTTTACTATAAAAGTAAATTCTTACTAGGTTATTGTCAGACCAAGGTATCTTTTTTTGATATCAGGATTGATTTAAGTTTTTAATGCCTCATATTTATTGCTCTAGTATAAATGGTTTGTCAACTCTATAATTTTCTTTGAGATAGTTCATGCTTGTGTAGACTGATTAAGAAATCATAAGTGTATTGCAGAAATGTTAATTGCAGTAATTCTGAGTGTTCTTGTGGTTGGAGGAATATATCAGTTGATAAAGCCACCTCCTTCAAGAAGATGTGGGTCAGCTAATGGTCCTCCTGTTACTTCACCTAGAATCAGACTGAGTGATGGAAGGTACTTGGCTTACAAGATTCGAGGAGCACCTAAAGAAAGTGCAAAATACAATGTCATCATAAATCATGGTTTTTTTGCATCAAAAGACACTTACATACCTGTGTCAGATGTAAGAATTCTGCCTATAATCACTCTATAATGTCCTGAAATTGAATTTGTATGTTTTATGATCCTATATTGAAATTGCATTTTTTTAGAAACAATTTGAAGCAGGGTTATAATTAGAGTTGGCAATCAAGATAATAAATGAGTCGTTTTCATGTTTGTCTTTAGGTCAATTTCGTATTGGTGATTAATAATATCAAAAGCTATGTGATATATATGTAGAATAAAAGCATATATTGCAAATTGGTCAAATTAGGTCGGATTCGGGTTGATTTGTATTTGTAGTGTCACGTTTGAGTTTCTCTAAGTTATTTTGTGTTTGTGTCGTGTATCGTGTCAATTATTGTGAGTTCTTGTTATGATCTTACTTCGTATGTCGCGAACAAAGTGTTTTGAAAATCCAATCTAACTTAGTTTGTGCTTGCCTCCCAAATTTTCATCTTAAATTGTGGCTCACTAGTAGAATTAAAGTTCAAAAAAGATGCTAATATCCTTGATGGCATGCTTGCAGGAGTGGTTGCAAGAATGGGGCATCTTTCTTGTTACATTCGACAGACCAGGGCACGTTGAAAGTGATCCAAATCCTTATCGCTCACCAAAGAATGATGCTCTTGATATTGAAGAACTTGCTGATCAACTAGAGCTTGGCTTGAAGTTTTTTGTCATTGGAGTTTCAATGGGTTCTTACCCTGCTTGGGGTTGCCTCAAATACATACCTCACCGGTACAAAACTGTACAATTTATCCAACATTATCCTGCTTTTTTACCAGCTCCCTCTGTCCTTGAATAAAAGGCCACATTTGATTAGGTCTATTTGAAGGATTCAGCTAAACTAACATAACTTTGTTCGAAATTCTTACAAGGATGTCATATAGAGGTCATCAACCTACTAAATTCAGATCAGCTAAACTAACATAACAAAGTAGTCTTTGTTCGAAATTCTTACAAGGATGTCATATAGAGGTCATCAACTTACTAAATTCAGATGGTGTATCATTTTTGCTGAGATAATTATGTAGGCACTACAAAGATAGACTTGTATTTATGTTAGGTTTCATAGAGTATAAGAGCCTGAAATTACAGAGCAGCTTCCGAAGGAAATTCAGAAACTGTAATATTTTCTACAATTTCAGCAGGAAATCGCGTATCTCCTGATTTGTACATGAATGCAGGGACCAGTCTATGGACTAGGTGCTAAAATTGCGGAGCAGCTTCCATAGACTGATGGACCTAGTACTGAATTTGGTTTCTCTAATCCCTTCGACCTCTATATTGGGCTCTTAATCCTAACAAAATGTGGCCTTTAGTCTAGCAACCAATGAAACATTGGATCCGGTTGTGATAATACTTTCTTGAAATGTTTATGCAGGCTTGCAGGAGTGGCATTTGTAGCTCCAGTGATCAACTACTGGTGGCCTTTGCTTTCTTCTGATATATGCAGCAAAGCATTTAGTAGAATGCCTTTGCTGGAGCAATGGAGACACCGGTTGTTCCACTATGCCCCTAGATTAGCATGGTCGATACAGCGATGGTTATCTTTCCCTACAATGCACTCTATTATGAAGAACAACCCTAAGACTTTCAACAAGAACGACTTTGCTATCATGGAACTCTTGTCACTAGTACCCGCTCCTGATAAGGCAAAACTTCTTGCTCTCACTTCTATTTTAACTGTGTGCTAGGTGATCTCCTCAATTTGTAGAAGTGTTTGAGCAACTTCTTAATGCCAGTTCCGTAGGCTCATAATTTTTGAGTTCTTTTTTCTTTCTTTTTGAACATTTGGAGAATGAAGTTATACTTTTTACTGATTACAGCGTAAGTCCACTGATTCAAACTGATTTTTTGTGATTTAAAGAAATTTTTTATGCTTCTAGTGTTCTCGATTATGTAGTTTACTGATTTTTCTTGACTGAAATTGTTGTGTTTACTGATCAAGATCGATCTGTATACTGAATAACTTTTGTTTAGGTTCAACTGAATAGGGCCTTTGCGATTTTGGAATATTTATATTTCATAGAAGACATTTTATAAATCACTGAATATATAGTTTCAATAGATAATGAAAGATATTTGTGGATTTCATTGTTATTTTTTGATAACCAGACAGCATCTAGCATGGTTGCAACTTGCAAGCATTTATAGTGAAATTCTGACAATTGAACCTTCTAAATGTTATATAGTCCTTGTATGTTGCCTATTATTTCCTTCAAGTCCTTTATATTTAGTTCTAATGTCATGAAGTTGGACATGAGATTGTGATTGTGTCTCCATGCAGGGGAAGATAGACCAGCAAGGTGCATACGAGTCCATGTACCGAGACTTTGTAATCTGCTTTGGTTCCTGGGACTTCAACCCATTGGAACTCACCAACCCATTTTCTGAAAACAGCAGCAGCTCAGTTCACCTATGGATGGGACACGAAGATGGGGTTGTTGCAAGAGACCTACTGCACCATGTTGCACAAAGACTGCCTTGGATTCGCACCCATGAAGTTCCATATGCTGGCCATCTTTTCTTACATGACAAAAATCTGTGTGAAATGATGTTGAAGTCACTTGTGCTTGGAGAAAACCCTCCATTCTGAGTGCGTATCTATCAGATATTGATAGTGTTGAAAGATTAGTAGCTTCGTTAAGATTTTGTGCCTGTTTTGTTGTTGGATATTTTGGTTTAGTAGTCTTTCTTATACTCCCTCCGTCCTAAAAAAAATTGATTCTATTTGCACCAGTGTTCTGCGTGTGGATATTTTGGAGTCTGTTATATTGGTGCGAAAGCAACTTCAATTCTTACTTGTTTAATAAAACTACAAATTTCATTTTGATAGGTGTAAGTGTTTCCTGAGTAGGGTGAAATTTTCTCCTGTAATAGAAGTATATAAATCGCCCCTTCAATCGTCAATGAGAGATATGCAATTAGAAAATCACACTAAACCTAATGAAGTAACCTTTTAGCTACAATACTAAGAACTTGTTTAGGCATAGGATGGAACTAGCTCCTCAAAAAGTTCCTTCAAAACCAGGTTAGTTTGCTTTTGCAGGCAACTGTCAATGTTCATCTATGCCAACCATCAAGATCAACATGATATGAGTACAATAAAACATGATATGAGTACAAACAACATAAACTCGAAAAACAATACAAGACAGATCAACCCACAAACTAATAGCTCCATTGATGAATTGCTCCAATATCCTATAATTAGATGTCTTACATGCATCCA
Organism: Beta lomatogona; assembly: GCA_947646795.1. Classification (NCBI taxonomy): domain Eukaryota; kingdom Viridiplantae; phylum Streptophyta; class Magnoliopsida; order Caryophyllales; family Amaranthaceae; genus Beta; species Beta lomatogona. Next base: position 1,328,402 of record CANSNZ010001029.1, on the reverse strand, counting down.
CCTCATCGGAGATCCCATTCGGTATAGTCTTTGGATTGATCAGGCACCCAAACGAGCTTTAATTTGACTATCTTCTATAATTCCACCTAAATAACAAGGGAACAAAACAATAAGGATGAGCTCAAGATGTTAAAATGATTTGACTTACATTTTCAATTAGAGGCCAGGTCACGTACTAATGAACAAGCTAAAGTCTTCACGACTTCTTCTATCTACCGACCTATTGCTGAGAACATTCTATGATAATATTCATATGGCTTTTCCTAATGTGAAAGATCAATTTTGGAAGTTTCTTCACATTATGGAGTGTAAGATGCAATCATGCAACACACATATGATACGAATGAGTTCCGAGGAGTACAAATTCAGAACATGATCTACACGGGCTTAGAGTGTCCTAGTTTGTTTCAATTCATATAGTTGAATCCTACATCAAATTCAAATTTACGCTCTTTTACATTCTCTATTTATATACATAGCACGTGATGCATGCATGAGAATATATCATGCAAGTGTACGAGTTTGTCTTGGCAACCAACAAGTGGAGTCCCAAAAAGACTCCACCAAGATAATTTGGTACATATGCCTCTTTGATTCGTACCCTTTGGTACCTATACGGCTATACCTCTTTCAATTGATACTCAAATGGTACAGTCTGAGTATCGATTGATACTGAAATGGTGTTACCTGAATACCAATTGGAAGAGACATAAAAACTTCCAAAATTACTTTTGGTGGAGTCTTTGGAGACTTCGACAGTTGGTTACCAACAATTTCTCATAACTTTTTTTGAATAGCTACCCACCTCTTGTAGATGGGAACACTTTCTCGTAACTCGTAACTCTTGAGTGTACCATGATCTAGGATATTAAATACACCCAAATGTGTAGCAGATGGATCCTTCAATTTATTGCTTAAAGCCTTAGGTAACTTTTGGATAGAACTTATTGCTCTAACTAATTGTAATACTGTCAAAAAAAACTAATTGTAATAGCTTCTCTAATTGGAGATTCTCATAAAGCCTGAGATATCATTGTCACTTTGCAATCTTTTTCAATTTGATGCATTTTAAGTCCTTTTAAAAATATATCATTTAATCAATTTTGTCTATAGTGGGACACAAATGAACAATGTTAATAGAGATTTGATCCCAACTTTGGCTAGTACAATTTCTTAGGCGGTCCTAAGAACTTTTTTTTTTGGCTCATTTAACCTAGAGTAAGATACTCTTAAGAGTAAAATGTTTTAGGTCTTGTATAAACATCCAAACGTTCATATGTAGTTTATCTATGCTCATGTTAGTCATGTAGTTTGTGCAATTGCTAGTAGTTAACTAGTACTTCCTTCATATTTTTTTTTAAAAAGTTCTTCCAAGTCTATTCTGCATGTTTGGTGATATATAATTTTAAACATTAACACCTTTATTAGTGATTGATAAGTAAATATTATAAAAAAATTAATACTTTAATTATGAAAAAACCAGGTACATCAGTTGTAGGTTGGGCTTAATCCTATCTCAACGATCCCAAAAATCGAATGAAAGACACCCCCTCCCCTTCCGCCCTCTCTTATATTACCACATAATGCTTCTATATATTTAGCCGATCAAAAGCGACAAACTGGAAGACCATTTCCATTTTACGACGTTGGTTGCCATTAAGAATCCGATTGGAGAGGACAATGACTAACTATTAAAAAAATCTTATATAATCAATATGGCGTAGATGTACAATTGTTACTTTTGTTTTTAGTTGAAAAATATTGTTATAAGATTATACGATAATGTACAAGTGGGTCATTTTTTTTTTTGAGGGGAAAAGTGAATTCATTAATCCATGGACAAAGTGTCCATAACACCATAAGTACATACAGAGCTACATCACTCGGACAATGATTTTCCCAACATTGTTCCACACCAAAAGGCACTATTCTAGCTAGATTATGGGCAACAGTATTCCCATCTCTCCTAACATGTAGAAATCTAATAGAAGCAAAAACATTACACATAGCAATAACGTCACCAAGAATCACATCTAAATCCGAGAAGAAGAGTTTAACTTGAATTACAAGTGGGTCATTAATGATTAGTTGTGTGGGATATATATTTTGTATGACCAAACTAGGATGATTGTGAGATGAACCTACAGCCTACTCGCAAGTTACAAGAGTTTAACTTTATTATAAGATTCAACTTGAAACTTTAATCAATAAATTGAGCAACTTCCGGCTCATGATCTAGAAAAGAAAATTATGAGCAACTTAATTGATTTTTTTTAATAATTATATAAATTTAATATGACTCTTAAGTTTTATGAAGAATATATATGAAAAATGATTTGTGAATTAGAGTTTTCATTTCCTCAAGTTCTTGTAAGGACATCCTATTAGAAAATGCTCCCTCCGTCCTTAAAAATAGAGTGCCCATTTTTCCATTTATGTTTGTCCTAAATAGATTTTCCATTTCCTTATTTGGTATGGGTCCACCAATTAAAATATTATTTTGCTTTCAACTTTTATAATATCACCCACTTTCTCATATGGCCCACATTCTCTATCCTTAATAAACAATTCATATAAAGTGTACCAACTTCTATATTTAATTATGATTTAATACAACTAAGATCCTACACATGATTTCTTCTTAATACTTGTGCCCAAAAGAAATGGGCATTTTATTTAGGAACGGAAGGAGTAACAATGAGCTAGGAACGATATAACCTATAGTAATTTTTTAAGCTTAAATGCAACTTCTTGTTCGAGGTCGATCCAAATTGCAAGTAAAGTTTGGCAGTTTTCAAACTAAGAAGATTTGGATGGCTTTGGCCCAATTCCCAAGTTGCTTCAAATCAAGTTTAGTTTAGCTTAATTCAAGCTTAACTTCATTCAACTTAGACCTTGCTCACTTTAATGTAGGAAATAGTTATATTTAATGAAAATCCATTTCAATATTAGAGAAATGGTAAATTAAACATCAGCTTCAATCTTAGAATCAGTCTAATCTACTTCAATAGTAAAACTATTTTTTGTTTAGTTAGATTTATGTGAGATGAATAAGACATTAGTTGTGTGAAAATCAAACTAGACCAAAGGAATATTTAGATAAAGTGTAGTATCAATTACCTCAATATGCGTTGACTAATGTGAAAGCATGTAAATAGGCAAAAAAAATACCATTTATCTTAGAATAAAACATTCCGAAATTTCAATAAAGTTTTATGGAGTAAACTTATCCACCGAAAAGTTTAATAGGTATGCAATATTATTTATATATTTTTGACTTATTGAATTATATTTCCCTCTTGAAAAATATTCCATCCGTCCCAGATCAAATAGTCTAAACATTTTTCATTTTTGTTTGTCATAAATTAGTTTAAACACTTTCATTTTTGTTATGATCTCACTATTATTTTACTTCCTTCATATTGAAGTAAGTGAAACACTTCTCTCTTTTATGTGAGAGCTTTTTCTGAGAAGAGTTTCACTTACTTAAGAACGGCGAAAGTGTTAGTTTTCTTACAGTTCTTTAGCCCATACTCTATCCCTATCGAATGAAAAAATACTTAACTTTTTCTCTCCTCCAATTAAAAAATATTTCACAAACTCCTATCACATCTATTTTTTTAATAAAATAATATTTGATAACTATACTATATAACTTATCATCTGTGAATAGAGGAGAGAGAGAGGAGAGGAGGGATAACGGCTAGTTTTTTTTTTTTGATGTGTTAGTTTTCTTACAGTTCTTTAGCCCATACAAAAAAAGTTCTAATGAATATGATAATATATACTTACATCATAACTTTGATATAACTATAAGTGATAAAAAAACATGTGTGTCTTGTCATAAAAAATAAGTATATAATAGTAATTTGTTCCAATATATTTTAAGATAGATAAAGAAAAAATTGCTGACTAGTAGATGATAGTTTATCCAACAGAGACAGACTAAGGGTATGTTTTCTTCACCTGAAAAAATCTGAACTGAACTTATTAGACCTGGTTGACCCTTATTGAAACTTATTTTGAGTGTTATGTTAGACCTGATCAAACCTGATCTGAACTTATTGGACCTGAAACTTATCTTATAAGTTGAAGAGAACACACCATAATACTGAATACAATCCTCAACTTCTCGATTAGGTCCATTAGGAGAAGGAGGCCCAAGCATTCATCTCTCACTTGATTACCAATCATTATTCACTTCTTTGGTGCCATGCTGCTACAAAATTTATTATACAATCGGATGTACTGTGAGCATGATACCTCCAATGCTATTTTTTATTTATTGCTCATTTGAAATAAACCAAATAAGCAAAATGTACTAAAAACGAGAGTTTCAAATGAGCAAAATTAAACTTAGTCTTGGGTATACCATGTGCACCATGCACATGGTTCACCTAGATGTATGTTTTTTGAACCCGGGTGTATCATACTTTTATATAAAATTATTAATTTGTTTACATTTCCTGAGAAAGAACGTTACATATTTATTTAAATATAGTATAAGCCTGTATAATAGGTAACCATGATTACAAATAAATGATTTTACAATAAGTAAGCTATACAAACCATGAAACCAAGTAGTACTCTTACCATCTTTCATGTACCTAGCGAAGTTGCTCCCTATGTACTAATAGACGTCTTGTCCCTCTCTTAATTTATTTCTACATCACCTTTCCCTTCAAAAAAAAATGAAACCAAGTAGTACTCAGTCTAGTGGTTGATATGAAATGAAACCCCAGTACCCCACCCTAGTCACTTTGGGGTGGGATTCCTTTACCATTCCCCAATTCCCAAGGGACTTGCATGTGCATAACGTCTAATTAACCTGTGAGATGTTCAGGTCCAGTATGACACTTCTCCTTACCAAATAAAAAAATTATAGAAAAGTAAGATATACCAAAATTCTAAAAGATTGTACACATATTCTTTGAGGATCAGACCATCTATCTTAGAAAATAGCTCGTTCATCACAATAGTTCAGAATACTTTAAGGACGACGAAGGAGGTAAATCAGACCACATCTACACGGTTACACCCCTAACGGCCCTAAGACTTACTGCAAGACCAATTACCAAACCAAATTTGGTTAATACTAGGAAAGCATATTCTCAAGAAGGCAGTGCACCAAAAAGAAATATTCTCACAAAAAAAGCATTTTCTAAAGTTTACATTAGTCACTCATCCAAGGCACATCCTTATTAGCTTAGCTTAGTGAAAGGCACACATTTTGCAAAGATTTTAAACACATTCTCTCCTATAATCAAACCATTATCAAGAACAACAACAAGAATCTAGCAGCCATCCTTTGAACTAAGACACAATACAATTTCCCTTCTTTGTTCTTTCCATTAAAGAGAATTCATAAAAACCACCCTAGTAAAATTATTCAACACCCAACCAAATCATGTCTTCCACTCCAAAATTTTAATTCTTTTCCCACTTGACCAAACTATTCTTAAGAAAATAATTTCAAAACTTATACATTCAACCATTTTATTCTTTAATTTTTTATTATATTTAAAACCAATGAATTTTTTATCCATTTTTTTGAGTTAGGAGGGAAATGGAATAGGAAAAAAAATGCGCTTTTTATATTTATTAGCAACCTCTCTAAGCAAAAGGTCTTCCGCAGCATTTGTTAGTCAAAAGAGAGGTGGAGAGAGAAAGAAACGCGCAGATCTTTTTCTCATCCATCTACTTGAAGATCTAAAACCTGAAAAACCCACTTTTAAGTCTCATTCTTTAGTCTTCATCAGAACTTATAAGGTAAAAATGGGAGAAAATGAAAAAAATTAATCAATGCCCTGAAATTTTCATTCTTTATTTCATTCTTATTTCTTGGAAAAATACAGAAAAGAAAAGAATGAAGTACTTTTATTGCATTAATTTTTTTTTTGGCAAAAAAAAGTACTTTTTTTTATTGGGTAACATTTGAAAGATCTCAACTTTTTTTGTTTTTATGATAGCATTTGCAGATGGGTAATATCTCAGGATGTGGGCGTGGAAGAAGGACTTCAAAATCAATGGATGAGATTGAAATTGAATCACCCAGAATCAGATTAAGTGATGGAAGAAATTTGGCTTATAGAGAAACTGGGGTTTCTAAAGAAGAGGCAAATTTCAAGATTATTATTGTTCATGGATTTGGCAGCAACAAAGACATGAGTTTTTCTGCTCCTGAAGTACATAATCAAAACTCACTTTTTTCTGAATTTTTGTTTATTTTTTTTTGGAAATTTTAAAAAATGGGATCTTGATTTTGATGGGTTTAATGAAATCTTGGGATTTGAATTAGAATAAATTTTGATGAATGATTGAAAATGCGAATTGGGTTTTGATTGATTAATGTAACTGGTTGAATTATAGAGTGATAAGACAGTGACTTATTATGTGTTTGAGTGTTTTGTCTTTCTTATTTTCTTTGATTTTTGACATTTTACTTGGAATAGATATGAAGTAGAAATACCCATTTTCTTGTTTGTTGGATCAAATTAGTTTAATTGTGATTTATCTGCCATGGATTTGAAATACAGATAGATATACTTTGGGATAAGTGTGGGAGATATTCTGGGTAGTTGTTATAAGTGTGTTAGATTTGAAGTTCAGAGGTCAACTTGTTTAAATGATTGGATGTGAGAAGAAGTATTATGTCATTAAGATAGAGCATATTCTCTTGTATCTTTTTTGTGATCCTGGAATCAGATTTCTTTAAGCAATTGGTCCCAAAAGATGCCTAGTACTAGACTGTAAAAAGGGCTGCATCACCCTCTATGTGTGATACTATAATGCAGTTAGTTGATTCATTGTTTGAGACAGATCATCTTGGTTTACAATGATTTAGTTTTCAGGGGCTAATTGAAGATTTGAAGATATACATGGTGCTTTATGATAGAGCGGGTTACGGAGATAGTGATCCTAACCCGAAAAGGTCCCTAAAGACTGAAGCATTAGATATCGAGCAACTCGCTGATCAGTTAGAGTTAGGACCCAAATTCTATGTTATTGGAGTGTCACTGGGATCATATCCTACTTGGAGTTGCCTCAAGTATATACCACACAGGCAAGTATATTATGCTAAGAGTCTTTATTTGTATCTGAACTTAACTTGTTTGCTACTTATTGACCTTTTCGAATTAATTTGCACTTGTTACAACTTATGTAGTTGTCTGGGTATTGGCCTTGAACTGAACTTATCAGTGTTTATTCATTCTGAACTCAAGTCATCAATACTTATGTGTCCTGAACTTAACTTGTGTGTACTCATTGGTCCTGAACTTGACTTATTTGCACTTATATATCCTAAAATAAGTGAAAGGTTAGGAGACAAGAGCTTTAGCTGCATAAATGCTTCTCATTTGTGTGATTTGAGTGTAAAGCCAGTCGAAACTTGATACTGTCCAAATCAAGTTTATACCATTTCTTTGTCTACCTTTACTCAAGTTCTCGACAACTTGGTGGTTAATTTTGATGGAGACCTTGCTTGTAAATAATTGAACTGATTCAAGATTTGATTGGCCAGTCACTTCACTCGTGAAGTTTGGGGAAAAAAATTGTGAGAGGTTGGTCGAGAAACAATTGATGCTCACCTCATATCTTTTTTTAAACCTTCTTTTCATGTGTCAAAAGCTTATCTCACCTTTAGTCTATGAAATGATATTGGTGCAGGCTGCAAGGCATAGCTTTAGTGGCTCCAGTTGTCAACTACCGTTGGCCTTCTCTCCCTAATGCTCTCATCAAAGATGACTTCAGAAGAGGTCTTGTTAAGTTAGGTTATTTTGTTTTGAAACACATTCCTGGTTTTCTATATTGGTGGATGACCCAAAAGTGTATCCCTACGGCCAATGTAATGGAGAAGAACCCTGTATTTTTCAGCGAAAGAGATATGGAAGTTCTGAAGAGAACCCCAGGATTTGAGCTTCTCAGTGAGGTACATATATATTTTAGAATCAAATACTTCTGTAGTAACAAGTGGCAGTTGTAGTAATAATAATGAGTGCAAGTGTAATGTTGCTAAAATGAGTCCCATGAAAATGTCTATATTAATGCTTCTCCATTTCTAATTGTGTTTTTTCCATACATTTTCATTACCGTTATATACCACCTTAAAAATGGTAATGAGTGGTAAATGGTAATGAAGATTTGTAGACAGAACACATACTTTGGGCATACTTGGGGATAGAGTTGCATGATCATGGACATTGACATAGGCCTTTCCTTGTAAATTACATACTAAATTCACTACATTAGAACCATATATACTGTTCTTCACGTCTTACTGAATCTAATGGTGACAATGGTATTGTTGTGTCTCTTCCTCCTCTCTAACAGAACAAAATAGAGCATAGAAGTGTTTTCGATAATCTTCGCCTTGATTTAATGGTGGGATTAGGTAAATGGGAGTTTGACCCATTGAAACTAACCAGTCCATTTCCCAAAGACGAGGGATCAGTTCATCTATGGGCAGGCTTCGAAGATAAGGTTGTTCCAGTTGAACTTCAAAGACATGTAACGGAGGAGTTGCCTTGGATCAAATACCATGAAATTTCTCATGGTGGGCATTTGATTGTGTATGATACTGAAGTCTGTGAATCCATTTTAAGGGCGCTTTTGCTCAACGAGGAACCTGCAAAGTATATACCATTACCTGGTACCCCAAAGCTGGTAGCAGCATCCTGATTCTTATTACCTCTTTTTTCAGTTAATCTGAATTGGTGATGTTTTGTGAAGTAAAAAGTTGATGAATTTGTAAAAAGAATGCATTTGAAGTTTATTAGTTCCATTGGACTGGAAAAATTAGAGAATCTAACATGATTCTTATTATGGAGCCATGAAATGTAAGTGAAGATGGAGATAGGCTTGAATTATTGCATAGCTTGTAACCTTTACCTGTGATATGTGCTGCAGCCTGCAGAGTCATTATTGTAAATATTTATGTATACTACATAAGTATTTATTATTACTTCCATTAGTTAAGATGTTGCAATTCACAGGTAACAACATGACCTTTGTTTTTTTTTTTTTCACTGCAATGTAACTTATTAATCTTTTTTCCATGGTTTACTTGCTTTTGGATGCCTGAAGAGGCATAAAAGCTGAGTGCTGTAGGTGAAAACTATGTTTTATTTTTTCACTGCAATGTAACTGATTAATATTTACTAATCTGCGCAATTTTAAACGAGCAATATATGCGTAATAGAAGAGTGTATATCAGTAAATGTTACTCGCTCCGTGTCTCTTTTTAATTTACTCACTTCACCTTGGAGGAGAACCAAGGAGGAAGTACAAAAGTATAGGAGAGAAACTGAAAAGTGAGATAGAGAAACTAAAAAGTGGGTTAAAATATTAAAAATTAGATGATATGGGTGGAAAAAGAGGAGAAAGTAGATGTGACATGTTATTAAAAATTAGGGGTGTTCAAAATATCCGATCCGTGATCCGGTCGATCCGATCTGATTTTTCGGATATCCGATCCGCTTTTTTTGTTTTCGGCTATTTCGGATCGGATATCCGAAAATTTTCAGAACAGGTGCGGATCGGATTTTTAAAGTTTCGGATATTCGAAATATGGGAATTTTCGGATTTTTCGAATAGCCGATCCGAAATATCCGTTTCAAGGCTGCATATCCGAAATATCCGATGATCTGATCCGATCCGGAACATATTTTAAGAGCTTTTCCTTTGAAAATTTCATTTTTTTTAGTTTTCGGATATCCGATGATCCGATCCGAAATTTTCCGGATCGGATTCGGATCGCACTTTTCCCGATCCGAAATTTTCAGATATCCGAAATTTCGGGTCGGATCGGATATCCGAAATGAACACCCCTGCTAAAAATAATAAAAGCAATAATGGATAGATTAAAAAAACAGACCAAAAACGAAAATGTGTAGATAAAAAAGAAACGGAGGGAGTAGTAATATAGTAAGGTAAATTACAATGACAATATTATATAGGATATTTGGAATATAACCAATTTTAAATCCCTCCACTACCTAGTAAAAATCAAACTTATAACATATTGATGGAAGATTAAGGGACTTACCATCCTTTCTACAATAGATTATGATACAATCAATTGATAAATTTCAGCCTCAATTACAATGTGTATATGTTAAGGGGGGATCCTGCATTTACACGCTCGATTTTCTGAAGCTTGTGCATTGTGTATATGTTAGATTCTCTAGTCTCAATTACAATGTAACATAGCAGTGTCTATACGTGGAGAGAACACAACCTTAGCATCCACAATAATATTTTCAGTTGTCTTTGTATTTATATTACTAAATATTAGTGGTTTTATATTGCAATTTCATCCGCAACATACATAAGAATTATTGTAATGTATATGATATTAGTTTTAGACTTTTTCATGTGATTTCAGCACACACTGAATGCACAAAAATCTAGTGGAGTACTGTATAAGACTATAGCCTGCAAATAGACCCATACCCGTTGACCCGACCCGAACTATTCGATCAAAGTCCAGTTGTTACATGAAGTGACCACCCGAAATAGAACTGAAATAAAAAAACCCAACTCGAATCTACAGATACGAAGTGAACCGAAAATAATGACCCGAACTCGAACAAACCCAAAAAAATATGGGAATATTTTTTACAAACATCAATTTATGTGTTCTATTTATTTGCTAGAAGAGAATGACGACCTGAACCGATTGGACAAGCGCACGACCCATTTGGAACCGACCTGATGTTGGCCTGACTCATCAAACCCGCACCCGATTTGAACACAAAGTTGACCCTAATCGTATTACGCGATTGCCACCTCTATATAAGACTATGATATGATCCTAGGCTAAACTCTAACAAGGCATTTGGTACATGGGAATGGGAGTTTGGGGGATTAGAGGGTGGGATGGGGAGTGAGTATTAGCATCTGGGAATTCATAAAAAATATTAGCAATGTTGTGTTTGGCTACTGTCTACTGAAGGGAATAAATTTAAAATAAATAACAAAATTACTCAAAGGCCCTTACTAATCCTCCTCCCATTTACCTTTATAAATGGCAAATTAGTTAATTGATCCTCTTTTTCAGTTCCTATTCATAAAAACATACTCTCCGTGTATGATTTTATGCAAAGATGGACCACATAATCGAACTCCCAATCCTTCTTAAAAATTCAATTCCAGTAACACAACACAAGAGAAAAATCTCAATCTCACCCTCTATTCCCACTAAACAAATTACCCATAATTTCTACTATCATATTGAAATTATAACAATTTAGATGTCTATACTAAATAATCTTCGAAAGTTCTACAACTTTTTCCTGAAACTATCTGAAAATGGTAATTCTTTTAATAAATTTAGAAAATCAGTAAAAATAAGTTTTGTTTTGTAAAAATAAATTCATTTCACCAAAAATAAATACAATTCATAAAAATAAGTTATGTTTAATAAAAAAGAATTTTTTATTTTTTATTTTTTATTTTTTATTTTTTATTTTTTATTTGAAGGTGTTTCTAACACAAAATAAGAAAAAGAGGAAATAAAGGGGGTACGGTATTTCAGGTCTCTAACCCTAACCCTCAATTGCAATTTTACGACACTATTTCTCTCTCTAAGATTCACCCAATACAGCTTGTCATCTACTCAATTAACAAATTATCACGCACAATTTCGTAATCGTATCATCAAATTACTTTCCCCCAAATTTTGAGGAGCAGATACGAAGAATTGGGGGAAAAAGGATTGCGCGCAAATTGATCTTTTTCGACGAGATCGCAAACTTTTCATCTTCCGAAATTTTCAAGGTTTGTTTTTGTTTAGGACCAAATATCTACAGAATTCGTAAGATTTGAGCAAGAATTAGGTTAATATTATTTTTAGATGTTGAGGGTTCAGTTGAACAATCAGTTGGTAATTGAACTTGTTGAAACTCTGCTTTTTTGGATTGTTATTGATGACAAGTTTGATTTTATCTGAAATTGAAGTAATTTGGGTGTTTTTATTAGCTAAATGTGACTAGACCAGTTTCATAAAGTCTGATATTGTGTTTTTGCTGCTGGAAGTTCGGCATTTTCGTGTCAAATGATGTACATATGGACTCAATGTAGTGCATTATGCATAGATTGTTTATATCATTAATGTAATTATAGTACATTTTCATCTAAGGTGGATTAGGGAAGGGAAAGGTTTGGTCATTGGAGTAGTTTTGTTGGAGTGCTTGGTTCTATGGTATCCCTTTATCTATGGGTTTCTTTGTTCTGATCAAAGCCGGGTTTGCGAAATTGGTTGTAAGTTTACTTAAAATTATGTTGCACTCTCAGTTGGCTTAGGATGAAGAGGGATTTGAGCCTCTATAAGGAATTCAAAAGGTCACAATTAGTTAAGATTTATGCATGCAGGATACGCTTTTGTATATCATGAGGAAATTGAAAAGATACAACTTTCTTTTTAGACAATTAATCCGAACTTACAAAAGCATTTTGAGAGTCTTAATGCTTGAGATGGTGAAGCATGGCTCTTTTTATGCATATGCGCGATTTGTTCGTATTTTTGTCAGTAGTATGCTTAGTTGATGGCTTTCGTTTGTTTTTGTCTCACATTACAGGAAATTTATTACTTTTCGCAACATGTGGGGAAGTTGACAGGAAATATTATGTGGCACTTTTTTTGGTCATCTTGTTAAGTTTGCTGCTTAGACTTGTTCCGAGCTGTGCATGGTCGCTGATGGTGTAATGGCTGGTTCTGTGATCCGGGGTGGTGTCATGTCGTCACCTGCTGTGCCACCATTACACCAATATCTATCTCTGGACCTTATTTCATTGGGCACTCCGAAGTATACACGTTTAGGAGAAGCGAGGAGTGCTCTGGGTTTGTCTCTAGGAAGTGCATCTGAAGATATTCCATTCAGAGCTTCTAGTTTTAGACCTTCCCAACCTGTGTCCACTGAAGAGTTGAAGCAAATTCGAGAGAGTGTTTCGAATTCCTCTTTAAAGGCTAGGTAAGACTTTTTGCAGAACATGATTGAAGTACTAGATAAAATATTGTACTAAGTTGCTGTCAATCATGCTAACTTGTCTTTGATACCCTTATGAGTGTCCTGCTCTATTGATATGCTTAATGCTTGACTTGCAGTAGTTAGTGCTACTTTCTTAGATATTGTGCTCTAAGAATCTGTTGTAGCTATCAGCCCATCAAGGGTTCATTTGATACTGCAATAGGCCACTACAAGCAGATAGTTGATGATTCACATACACTTTGATGTGTTCTTACCAGGGAAAGGTCGAAAATGTTTCGTGATTCAATAAATAAATTGGAAAAATATAGGGAAGCCACAGGCTTTAAGAAGAGGCAACGTATTGATCTCCTGTCAAATGACAAGCCTGGTGGAGCAAGTTTATTGAAGGTGGCAGGTCAACCTCCTCGTAATCTCCTTGACCAATCGGTTCAAAAATTAGAGGACAAGGCGAAGTGCGGTGGGATGAACAAGCGTTTTCGCACATCTGCTGGAGAGCTTAGGGTTTGTATCTGCAATTTACTCACAGTCCTTTTACTTCTTCCTTTCTTTGCTTATGATTATAGTCTTAGAATCTTTTCAGGATTCTATTATTTTTATTTGTAACGGAAGGACTTTTTGTCCTCTTATATGCCTGGTAGACCATGACAGTTTACTTAAGTTCAAGAAAAAAATTATGATCTGTTTTCGTTTCTAAGTGCTTGTTATGCCCACGTATTTTAGACTAAAGTCTATATAAAATTTTCGCTGGACTGTAAGAAGGAATTGCAAAGAGTTTTATCTTGTTTTTGGTGAAAGAGGGGAGTAGGGGTAGCTGTCCCTAATAAGGTTATGTAGATAATATTTTAGAACCGAGGTTTCTTTTTTATATTAATTGGAAGTCCGGAACAACCCAATGAGCTTTTATCCAAAGAGATGCTGAATACTTATTCAAAAAGAAATGCTAATACTTGTGGACCCGCAGATTGGGAAAATTCTATCATATGTTTTTCACTGAATTCCACACATTACAGCAACAGAAAAATGTTGTTATATGGTACCATATTCCCATTACCTCTGTTGAATGTCACATAATAAGTTTTTAAATGGTCCAAAAATAGTTTTAGGACTTAAGTATTTTACTAATACTTAATACATGAACTGCATGATGTCCTTGAAGCAATAACTGAAAGATTCTTTGCAGGTTGACAGTAAATCTGGTTCTCTGTCGAAGGATCAGATTATTAATGAGAAGGAAATAACCATCACTAAGGCTGTAAGTGGGGCTCCCGTTCCCGAAGAAAGGACGCTGAGACTCTCCGCTGTGGGGGAAGGTTGGGATAGAAACAACATGAAGCGGAAACGCTCTGTTGGGGTAGTGGCAAGTAGATCTGGAGATGGTGACTTCAAAAGATCAATGCATTCAGAGCTCAGTTCTGATTCCAAATCGGCTTCTTGCGACGCCTCTTCTATAAGGTATTGCTCGTTTCTTATATTGTTTGGTATCAGAGAGTGGCAGTTTTTGTTGTAGCTATGTACTGCTGCATACATCCTTAGAAGGTTCTCTTCAGCAGTAAATGTGATCAAATAGTAGTTGTATTTCCATCCTTTGTTTGGTTGTGGTCTTTTGCTTCCTACTTTTGAAGGTTTCTGTGCATTTGTTTGTGGGCTGTTGCTAGTATGTAGCTTTCTGTCAGTTCAGGTTTTTGTCTATCAAGAATATTTGCTTAGCTGCATTCTCCAAAGGGACAATGATTCTGTTAGATTGGAAGGGATGGATATGTTGAGTAACTTGATGTTCCCAAGGTAGGAATACCTCAATTGACCTGCTGTCTGTGCCTCCATGTTTTTTGAATTTAATAAACTTGTTGTGGGCTAGGTGGACGGATCATGATGGTTTCCTTAGTCTGAACAAAATTATACCTTGGCCATCATCTTTGGGGATGTTGAGATGAGTTGTGAGTGAAAACTTTTTGATGGTGTCTGTTAAATCTAAAACTTGCTCTGCATAGTTACTACATGCATTACATAGGGCACCTGACATCTAGGGGATCTAACGAGAAATTTATGCTGGCCGTTGTCTTTATGTCACTTGTTATATGTTGGATGTGTCAGATTTTTTTTACTCTTTCTTTTTAAAGATTGAGTGGCAGATCAAATGCTAAGCAAGGGACCTCAACTGGAAGTCCTGTAAAAGGAAAGATATCTAGGGGTCCACGGAGTGGTCCTGTCATGGTGGTGAACTCTTCTTCTAATGTTCAAGCCTCCTCAGATGCGT
This sequence comes from Beta lomatogona, assembly GCA_947646795.1. NCBI lineage: Eukaryota > Viridiplantae > Streptophyta > Magnoliopsida > Caryophyllales > Amaranthaceae > Beta > Beta lomatogona. The sequence continues at coordinate 1,313,159 of CANSNZ010001029.1, read as the reverse complement.
GTGAAGGTTGGGAACAGTCTACAGGTACCAATAAGGTGATTTCACTTGATTTAATGCAGAATCATCCTCGGGCTGCCAATTCGTCTTATATGCTTGGACAATGGGGTGGTCAGAGACAACAGAAAAGCTCACGTAGCAGAAGAACAAATGTGGTTTCACCTGTCTCGAATCATGAAGGTCAAATTCCTTCACTAAAATATTCTCCACCTGCTATTGGTGTCAAGAGCTGTTTCAATGGTGACTCGGGATGTTTGGAATCTGTGGACATTCATAACAATAATGTAAAAAGTAAAATTAAGGTTGAGAATATGCCATCTCCTGGTCTTTTGTCAGAAGGTGAAGAAACAAGAGGCTCGGAACTCAGAATGGAAGAGAAAGGACCAATTTCTAGTGATGTCGTGCTAAATGGAAAGGGTAAAATGCGTGCTTTTATCTTTCCTACCAAGAGGAATAAAAATGTTTTGAATGAAAATGTTGGTGATGGCGTGCGGAGGCAAGGAAGGACAGTGAGGGGCTTACCCTTTCCAAAGCCGGGGCGCTCACAATCTGAAGCTAAGTTGGAGAATGTGTCAACAACAAAACGTATTCAAAGTACAAGGCCCGGTCCAGATAAGATCAAAAGGTTTATAAGCTCTCTTACTCTCTGTAGAAGATGAGGTTGGTTCATCTTTTTGCAATTTTCAGTCGCTGAAATTTTGTGTTTGCAGTAAATCGGGACGTCCACCTTCAAGAAAGGTGTCAGATGGGAGGACTTTCACTCGTAATTGTAAGATTTGAGCTCATTTTTCATCTACTGTTGCTTTTAATTAGTGTACAGACTGTTTTAATATGGGCAGTGTGAATTGCAAGTTTGCAACTGTTACAGCAGTTACAAGCTAGTATGTTTGTAGTGCACTGTACTCCCTCCATATAATACAAGGCACACAGTTTTTTGAAATTTTATGCTCTCTTTAAATATAATGCTAAAATTTATTAAATTATGTTACTAGTATTAGTACCTCATGTCCTCATCCCTCTTTGTCCGAAGTGGAAGGCCAGTTCAGTTTCCAACTTTAGAGGTTCTTTACTTCTTCTATTGAGTTCACTGGATAACTGTTGCCAAACTGGTTTCTTTTGTTTTAACTCATTATGACATGTGAGTCGCACTAAAGCATTGAGATGGCTGATGGAAATTTGGTTTCATTTGAGGACTGTCTATCAAAAATATTAGACATAGTTTATTCTGTTGTAATAAGGCTTTTGGAACTGCATCCTTATTACATATCTGATATCACCTACATAGGCTTACCTTTGTCCTAAGTACTAAGCAAAGGGCATTCCTAATTATGGTGGATCTTCACAGATCTTCTCTCTATTGTCATCTGAGACATCACTCATAATTTAATGTACTTCTCGTATAGTATTGAGTCTGTCTGACAGAATAATTATTGATTTGCCGTCTTTTTCTTTTGGGTTGAGGGGGGCAGGGGGTTCTGCAGTTTGCTAGGTTTCAATGGTTGGTATACTTTTATTGATTTTGTGTTTATAAAAACCACCATATACTGAAGTCTAAAACTTACTGAAACACTAGTACTAAATCTGTTTCTTGTTAACATATCACTTTCTCTCTCTGTCTTGCTCTCACATGCACCTCTTGTTCCTCCTACCAGCTGAATCTGATGATGATCATGAAGAATTGCTGGCTGCCGCTGCTGCTGCTCGCAAGGCTAGCTGTATAATTTCTGTTTCCCTTATCTCTTGAATCTTAATTTGTTCGTGTGTCCAAATGTTCTTTCCACAAGCTTCTATATATATTGCATGTTTAAACTTTATATGCATTGTTTTGCAGACATTTCTTGTTCTGGTCGGTTCTGGAAGAAAATGGAACCATTTTTTGGTTCTGTTAGCTCACAAGATGTAAGCTATATGAAACAAGAGGTAATACAGTTAGACAGGGACATATTATATACTCCCTCTATTTCTTTTTGTTCTTCCTGTTTTCCGTTTTAGGCCATTTCAAAAAGTTCTTCCTACTTTAAATCTTTTCTATTTTTGGTGTTTTGTTTCCTTATAATGCTCCCAAATGAAGTTACTATTCACGACACTTTTCCTACTTTTTGTTCTAAAGTGGTCCCACATGGAGTCTTCATTTCCCAATTATCCAATTTAATATATTTTTCTCTCTTACTTTGTCAAAAAGCAAAAAGTATACATAATATACTACATATATACCAAGATTCATTCTCACATGGGATAATCCTTGGCTTTTCCCCCCTTCCAAACAGGATGAACAAAAAGAAATAGGAGTATATAATACTCTTCTTGTGTTGTAAAATAAGTGCAACACTTCCTATTATTAGAAGTTTTAAGTTCAGTAGAATTTTTCTTTATTTGACTAATGGTTCTCTCTATCTCTCTCACATGATATAAGTCATCTTTTTATCTCTTTTATTTCTCTCTTCATTACATGAGCACCTTAAATATTGTGCCTCTCCCCTTGCACTTATTATAGAATGGAGGAAGTATGTTTCTCACACACACACACGCATGCTTGCACACGCCCGCGCTCGCGCGCGCGCGCGCACACACACACACACAAGGCTTGATCATAAATAGTTTGCTAATATCTAACTGTTGCAACACTTTGTAGTTGAGCCTTGCAGAGGAGCTTGAGGACAGCTTATCCGTGATTCAGGGTGCTCAATATAACATTGTGGTATATTACAACTTGTTTTTGTACCTTGTTCAAATTGGTTTGTGCAGCTCTTATCTGTTTATTTATGGTGCTATTAATTCTGGCAGGGTGTGTTCATGCACAAAGAAAAGGATGATGTTTCCCCTAGAAAGAGAAGTTGTGATTCCAATCAAGTAGTATATAAGGATGAAGTATTATCTGATGGATTAACTGAGGGAAAGCGGTTGGAAAAGTTTTCTTCCTTGTACCAAAGAGTTCTGTCTGCTTTGATTGAAGAAGATGAAAGTGAGGGAATTTACAATGGGAATGAAGGAGTGAGTATGTCATTTCAGTGTACTAGTGATGACTCTCACTGTGGCTCATGTAATTATGTTGATGCTGATATTAGAGACAGAGACAGACTTGACTCTGAGGCTGAGTCAATGGTTGATTTTCAGATTCCAAAACGTTGCTCTGGAGACCGATTTTCTTGTAATAGGAGTGTCACATCAAACACAACAAGGAATGCAAGTATGTCTGATTCTTTGTATAGCAGTGGAAGGTGGTTGGGGGATGATGGTCTCTCTCACTCAGATGCAGAGTTTGTTAGTGGAGTTTGGCAGAATGATATTTGTGGGCCACAACCTGCAGATCTGATAGCATCTGGAAATTTTCTCGATTCCCAATATCCGCTGATGTGTGTTGATGATAGACTAATGTTGGAGCTGCAGAGTGTTGGATTATATCTAGACGTAATGGTAGTGCATTTGTTACCATCACATTTCATAGCTTGATGCTTTGGTTCATCGAACTCTATTATTTGGTTGTTTCTGTTCTTACTCGTGTCCTCTGTTATAGCCTGATCTGGCCGATGGAGAAGAAGTGATTGACAGAGATATTATGGAGCTTAAAGAGGGGCTCTGTGATCAGGTAGGGTTTTAGTATTTTTTCTACTATTTGACAAGCTTTTTTATTTTGCAGCATAGTTGACACAGATGTCTAATGCTTTACGGTATATTTGAACATAGTTTACATGTATTTATGCCAGAGAACGATTTCGTGTATGGCTAGTTGGCCTAAGTTGTTTCCCTTAGGGGATTGTTGAACTTATTACAGAATAGCTATGTTACTTGGACTCTTTGTTTCACTTAAGTACCCATGTCCAGTCCTAGCACTTCGGTATGCGTATGATACTTCAACACTTCATTTTGGGCCAAATATATGCAATTTTCATGAAATAAACAAATCGACTTAGACAGGTGCACGTGTCTGACATGGGTACCAGTGTCCGAGTAACATTGCAAAATAGTCAAAGCAAGGTACAAAATGTCCAGAAAAAGGTTAAAAGAGGTTTGTAAACATCTAAAAGGTTCAAAGAATCTCAGTTTGGCTAATTTTACAACGTTATTGGTCTATCTTTACTACTGCAAAATTACATTTTATTTTCACTACTACCAGTATTACTTCAGTAGTTGTGGTTGGAGTTAAGTAGTAGCTTAATCATAGTAATGCTAGTATTAGTAGTTGTCGTTTTTATTATTTTTGTAATTTTCACAAATATAGAATTATAAGAATGCTAAGTTCAGTAAATTATAGAAAATTCTACAGTAACTTTAAAAAAAGAAGTTCAGACTCCATAATAAGCAAAAGTAAGTTGAAGGAACAGCTCTTTAGTTTATGAAATATTGAAAATCTAGTTTCCGGGAATATGAACTGGAAATCAGAAGCCCGTCTGATATTCAATTGAGCTCTCTGGATTTAAATGCTCTTGCTGTGCTCATTGTTGTCTTTATTAAGCGATTCCCATGCTTCTATCTCCTTTTCTGGTCCTCTTCCTCTCTATTGTCCTTACATATTTGCTATGGTTCATTGCAGATTGGGAAAAAGAAGTGCAACTTGGTCAAGATTGATAAAGCTATTCAGGATGATAAAGATATGGAGAAACAGTATGGATTTCCCCTAGGGTCAATGTAGCTTAATGCCGCCCCCCTTTCCTTTCTAGCACCCCCTCCACTCACTAGATCCTTTGTACTTTGCAGGTGCATTGAGCAGGTTGCCATGGAACAGCTGATACAGATGGCTTACAAAAGGCGAATGGTAAACTTCTCTTTATTTATTTTCTTCTTCCTTCCTTTCGCTATTGGAGGTGATAATGAGATGTCTTGTACACAATTTTCATAAATTGATTTGAAACTACTGGCATTATGTCATTCACGAATTCACCTTTTCTCTGGCTTGGGACGTGGGATTGGATTGGTTGGTGTAGAAGCATCAATTTTAATGGAGAGGAAATAATCACCATTCTTTGGCTTTGAATTAAATCATCAAATGGACTTAATTGTAACGATGTATTAAGTTGGATTTGCTTACATATAGGATTCTGCTTCTCATTTCCTGTTGGGGTGAGGTTGTATAGTGCATACATTTGACCCCCCCCAACCACCTTACTGGGTTTTTTGTAGTATTGGGTAATGTTGCTGATTATTCAACTTTTAAGTTGCCTTTGTGTAGCGTACAAGCTTCTAAAACTATATAGGCTTTTTATTTAATCAATATGCTTTGTTGACCGCTTAGTTTCAAAAGGTGCAAAGCGCGAGGCAAAGGGAGGCGCAGGCGCACACATCTTTTAGGCGAGGCGCAAGGCGCACGCATCTTTTAGACGAGGCGCACTTTAAAAAAAAAATTTAATTTTGTTCATGCGCTTTTTTGTATTGAATTTCAGTAGATGAGCCCTATAAAAAACAATAACAGTAATTCAATCCCTATAAAAAAGGAAAATGAAAAAAAAAAACCCTTGAGACATCAGAGGGGGAAGGGAACGTGAATATGAGGGGAGTGGGACTGTGGGACTATGCACTATGGGTTAGGTCAGCCTAATTTTGACTTCGTTTACTTATCCAGTACACTCTCTCCAATCGAACGATTACTGAATTTTAAACAAAATGAATGAAAGAAAATAATTTGAAAAAAAGAAAAAAAAAAACTGAAAGCAGAAGCTCAAGGCTCCAGATCGAAGAGGAAGAGAGAAGATGACAGAAGAGGACGAGGAAGAGAGAGGAAAACCAGATCGAAGAGAGCAGAGATCGAAGAAAACTTACCTGAAAACTCTTCACCGGCGTTGACCACCGGCATATCTGGTGCAAGAAGTCACCGAGGATGCTCGCCGGCGATCCCTATCAAATAAAAAAATAGTTCTAAATTCGCAAATTAGGGTTTTTGCCCTCAAATTGGGGATTTTGATTTTTAGCTGAAATTTTAGAAATTTCATGCAATTAAGTGAGGGATTTTGCTCGAAATGTGTTAATGAAAGCTTAGGTAACATTTAATTTAAAATTTCTTCGTCTTCTTCTTCGAGTTCAATTCAAATAGAGTTGTTTATGCGCCTCTTGCCCAAAAGGGTGCGCCTCCGTCTTTCTCAAAGGCGGCTAAAGGCGCGCGCCTGACGTCGCCTCTCGTAATGCGCTTCACCTGACTTGTAAGATGCGATTTGGCTAGCGCCTCCACTCGTCTAGCGCCTAGGCGCCCCTAACGCGCGCTTTTTAAAACTAAAGTTATGACCATGGGAGAGAATGAAGAGAGATTGTGGCTTGTGACTCTTCTTCCCTTGATAGGGAGAGAGGAAAGAGAACTCTGTGGATACTGATCCAGTGGGTAGATCTGATTATGAAGATGTGTGAATTTCTTTAGCTTGCTGCAGCTTGTTTGACATCTGCTTATCGACTTACGTCCTATAGTGTCTCTTCACTTTGGTTATCTGAATGCTATATAACGTGATTATTTTCTTTAGGGTTATATCTTTCACTCTTGGAGACCGTGTGGTGACTGGGTGTTGGTAATTTCAGATTTTCACATTCAGAAAGGATCCTTGTGTTATTTTCTTTTTCTTCGATCCCTCGTTAATCGTTATCCCTTACTGCTCTTTGAAGAAGATTTTGAGTCTGGAGGAATCACCTTGTCTTTATCAGGTTACTGTTGCTGGACGCCATATTATGTAAGACAAGTATATTAGTACTTGCATTGTCTGCTTCAGATTGGCGAAGACCATCGTAGTAGCAAAAATCTTCAAAACTTGACTGTACACTTGTATGATTGTGCAGGTTAAAAAAAGTTGGATAAAGAGCCTTTTGTGTTGTTCTGGTGCCATGGTGTGAATTTTTGGAAATCTTTGGCATATATACATGATGCCTGGATTTAATATCTTATTTATGATCAAATTAGCTTGTACAGCTGCGAAGTCATAATGTTAACTTGTTTTTATCGCTATAGGCTTGTCGAAGAAATAATGCTTCCAAAACTGTAATGCGCAAGGTGTCCAAGCAAGTTGCAATGGGTTTCATAGAACGAACTCTTATGAGGTGTAAAAATTTCGAACTCACTGGAAGGAGCTGCTTTAGCGAACCTGCTCTGCAAAATGTTCTCTTTGCATCATCTCAAGTCAATGAAGCAGGTGCTGTCACTGCAACTGATAGTGACATTTCCCATGGAGCTCCCAAATGTCGTATGGATACTACAAAAACTGGTATTATACTTGACTTTATAAGGAGAAAATCTTTTATATACCCCGAGTACTTTGAAATAAGCAATTCTGTATCATAATTTTCTCTATAAAATTTAACTATTATACCTTTTTATGTAGACACTTTCAAGGTAGAAACTATCTGATTTTACTTTGAGTTGATTGCTGCACTGCTCTAAATTGATTAAATGGAAACAACCATCACCATATTTTCTGTAAGTAAAAAAATGGTAATCAATTGAAGGTCAAATCTGATTGTTTTAAAGTTGTAGACTTGCATTATTGACTCAAAAAATCATAAAGGTAGTTGCTTTAAAATATCTTTATAAAGGTAGTTACTTCCAGAAAAGGCCATATACTGAAATAATTTCCTATTTAATAATTTTGGTAGATGCATTACTTGGTTAAAGACTATTTGTGTTAAATACTACTCCCTCCGTTTCTTTTTAATTTACTCACTTCACTTTGGGGGAGAACCAAGGAGGAACTACAAAAGTATGAGAAAGAAACTGAAAACGTGGAGAGAGAAACTGAAGTGAGAGAGAGAAAGTAAAAAGTAGGTTAAAATATTAAAAAGTGGATGACATGGGTGGAAAAAAAAGGAGAAAGTAGATATGACATGTTACCAAAAATAGAAAAAGCAACAGTGTGTAGATTAAAAAGAAACAGACCAAAAAAGAAAGTGTGTAGTTTAAAAAGAAACGGAGGGAGTACCTGTTAAATTATTATCTTAAAAAGCTGAATTAGCTACAGTGTGTTGAAAGGTCGCTAAGTTCCTTTGAGAGCACTGCATATGTTTTATCAGATTAGAAAAACTATACAGCTACAAGCGGTTGAGCTTGAAGCATTAATGCCTCTGTTACATAATGCATACAAGTCTTCATTAAATAGTCGCCACTCTACATATATTCGCTGGTAACCAGAACCTTTTGGGTGATCCAAGATAGTTTCATCTAGCTTTTTTTGAATCTTAATATATGCACATTTTCCTCCCTAGTGTTTGTTTTCTTATCTATTTATCTTGTGTCATCGTCCTGCAGCACAGCGTTCTCTGTCTTCAGCAATTGGTTTTGCCAATCGGGCAACATATGTTTGTTAGGATAAGATTTACCTCATGCGTTTTGATAATATTTTGGATTATGTTATATACCGTAAATTTATTATTTTCAATATTCTTCAGTTCATGTGCAGTTTTTTTTAGCCTGTTGTCCTTAATCCCTTCTCTAATTTATCTTTTTTTCTTATTCAATTTCTGTCACATGTCCAGATTTTACGGCGTTTAGCGTGCTGGATTCTTGCATCGATAATCTCGGGAGTGGGTATATTAATTCTCCACAAGCTGCCAGTCGTTCTTCTGAACACGGTTTCCAAGAACTCGAATCATTATCGCACAAGGGAAAGAAGAGGGAACTACTCCTTGATGATGTCGGTGGTAGCTCCATCATTAGTGGGGGAGCTAAAGGAAAGAGAAATGGGGGAGACCGAGATCAAGGTAGAGGTGCGCTGATGGCTAGTGCTGCGTGCGAGACTCATTCTGTCTTAAGCTTCAGCAGTGAGCAGAAACTTAAAACGAAGCCTAAGAATTCAACCATGGCTGTGCAATCAACATCAAGTTCAGTCCAATGGCAAAGCTCTGAACACAACAAGAGGGGCCAGGAAATCGGACCTTCATCTGGGAATGTTCCGGAAGAAGCTTGTGAGGAAGCAGAGGAGAATATCGATTTCGATCCCATTCAACTTGGTATTTCTGATGATACCAATGGACCTGAGGATTTCAGCAACTGGTTGACCGGAATGCAAGATTGGGACTCAGCTGGTTTAGAAATCCCCATGGATGACCTAAATACGGTGCTTTTGTGATTGTATATATGTGTACATTTATTTTGGCTTAGCTAGACTAACATTGCTTAGCATATTGAATTATTTGCTCACTTGGGCTCTAATGAAAAGGCTGTAAATAATTGTGATTAATTGATTTAATTGCGTATTTATTAAGATCTAAGATTAGATTACTGATGCTTAGTAGTACTGATGGTGTACTTTCCAGTGTATCTTACTGTATCTTGACTTCGTGAGCTAAGTGAAGATATCAGCAGTTTGTAGGCTCTGAATATATGCACATTTGTTCACTTTGTTAATTTTATTATTAACGATTTAGAAATACAGTTTTCATCAAGATAGAGAAATCGTTTGCCAAATGGGTTGATTATGTTCTTATTTTGTTTCCTTCTAATGGTTGGAGACCCAAGACTTTGACGATTGGAGCTATAAAACCGTTAACCAAATAAGAACTGTTTGAGAGTGAGGGATAGCTTAGTTGGTTAGAGCTTCCCTCCTGGTTTCAGGTGATCCCGGGATCAATTCTCATCCCCGCCCTTGTGACTCATTCGCACCAAAAAAAAAAAAAAAAAAAAAAAAAAAAAAAGAACTGTTTAAAATTCCTATTACTTCTAGTGAAGTTGCCAAATCTTGGACCAAGCAAATTAGCTTTTTAAACATATAAACTTCATATATTCTCATCAGTACGGTGCACTATAAAGTTGGATCGATATATAGTTCGAAAGAATAGCTGTACTTTTACTCCCTCCTATTCCAATAAAGTGTTTCTTGTGGTTCATTTGGGGTGATGATAAATTGTTCTAATATTAATATATAATTGAATTTACAAGTAATTTTGCGAGGAAAGTCTCATGCTGATGTCCATAGACCATTATAATGCTTGTTTACTCGGAGTGCTTTCTTCTTGAATTTTCATTATTATTCATTAACGTTTGTATACTAAATTGTAATATAAATATGATGACACATGTTTGTGCACGAAATTATTATTATGGATATATTGGCATATGCCTTTTCCTTACAATATTATATGTAAATTATTATGATTGTTGTATTTTGAATGTGTATACTGTATAGTCGACCAAACGAGTTGTTAAATTTATACACAAGTTTTAAAAGATATGTTAGTTATAGTCGACCAAATTATCATCATAGGCATTGGCATTGTCATTGAAGAAAATAAAAAAATGTACCTATTTTGTTACAATTTTATTTCTAAATCAGTAATTAAAAGGGACAGAGGAAGCAATATTTTGTACAAGATCTGTCGAGCTTTAGCAATTTAGCCATTAGCAGTCAATTCCAAGATCTGTTCCATACTCCATCTGTCCCATAATATAGTTCCCATTTCCATTTTGGGAGTCAAACTTTAAAATCTTTGACCAAATATTCTCATTAATGTATACAAAAAAACATACTCATGTGGGGTCTTGTTAGATTCGTCTCAATGTCTACATTTATATTATCAACTTTTTATATTTTTTACTAATACAAAATAGAAGATATTGTAGGTCAAAAGTACGTCTTGGAGACTGTGCAAAAAGAAATGTAAACTATATTATGGAACGGAGGAAGTACTAAATCATCCTAAACAATTGATCTATTCTTGTATTACAAGTTGTTTCTTTAATGAGTATTTTGGTGTTTATCTATTGTATTTGTCAACTACATGAAGCCAACTATCCTTGTCCCACCACCCATTACCCTTAACAACTTGAAATTCTTCTCTTTATATAGTACCAAATTTTTGCCTGACCTAATTTTGTGGTGGATAATAAAGTTGACTTGTTTTGGGTTTTGATCTTTCCTTACTACGAGAAGACATAACTCAATTTCGTTTTAGTTGGTAATAAAACGGGTCTAGCGAGCAACGAGGGTCCTATTACAAAGAACATTCCAGGCCCTGCAATGTTTAATTTAGAGGTCCAACACAACCTTTACCATTTAGCGAAGATAACTTGGCAGAAGATATGCCTCTATGGAATTGTTTTTTGCGTACATTGTAACTCCGAGTAGCAATTAGTTATCAGCTACCTACCAAACATCTTTATACAAATAGCTTGTACAATCAGCTGGTCAAACCAGCTAATATAATTAGCTAACAACTATCAGCTATCCCCTAATTGCCGAACAAAGCCTTTATTAGATACAATCAATGTACGGCCAAAGCTTAGGCCAATTATTTGGTAAAGGAGAAAAGAAAGGTCAGAAAATTCACGTATTGTTTAGTTTTCCGCGTGTGCTCAATCCTTTATTGACTCGTCCGTTATTGATCCACAACTTGCATGAGCCAGCCGGTTTTGGCCCTTTAACCAGACGACTACAACCGTCTCAGATCTCCTAATAACCAGGTCTAAGTCCCTGTCCCAATATTTTTGGATTGAACTGAGCTGAACTGGAACTGTAAGAGGAATTTGTCTGAACTGAAATGAATTTCCATTAATTCAGTCCACAAGAACAAAGCCCAAAACTAAAGCATTTGAAGAATTTTGTTTTAAGTTCCCTTCATTTTAGATAGATGGCACAAACAACTTAACTAAAACAAACGTCTCAGCCGCCATAATTTACTTATAAGCATCATTTCCTTTGAACATTTTATATCTGGCAAATACATTCTCTCAAAAATAGCCATGCATGGTGCATTAACACTTTGATATGCTAGAAAGATCTGAATGCACTACAGATAGAGACTATACGGTCATTTCTCAAAAAGAAAATACAAGTAGCAAATTAAAGCACATTTTGGCAATGACAATTATAATTGTTAATCATATTACAATATCTAAACTAAGCCACTCATGATAATGGAACCAAAAGTGTAAAAGCCAGAAGGGAAGGTGTAGATGTATATATTAATACTCAACTTTAATTAGATTTGATTAGCTAATCAGTGTCTAATGATGTGATATGGATAAGAATAATAATGATTACGGTAATATGAGTATTACGGTAAGGTCACTAATTAATTAGATTAGCTTGCTTAATGTTTTTGCCACTGTTGAATATACCTGGAGGATGCTGAAAAGAAAGTCGCAAATTCGCAGTTAGAATGTAAATTTAATGGCTTTCATTGTTGTACTTTTTTTTTGCTTCAAAAAGAACAATTAACTACTTCGGTTTTCAATTAACGTAAAATTTCTCGATATCAAAAAAAAAAAAAAAAAACAATTAACGCCATTTCATTTTATCATTTAACGATGAGTAACAATTACATCATGCTTTCAAATATTCACGTAAGTTTGTATGAGAGCATGCACTACCATATTCTTACAAACCAAAAGTTGGAAAAACTATCCTTAGTTACTTTCCAAGTCAAAGCTCGCGTGTTTGATAAATTTGACTGTATTATTTAAGATTTTTATCTAGTTTTCAATTTTTGATTGTGAGGATTTAAATACTATTTCAACTTGTAGTACTTACGATTTGAGAATTGTCAGGATAAATTAGAAACTTATTGTACTGTCAGATTTTATTTATTTTTGGTTTTGTGACTCCAAAAGTTATCTCATTTCATTATATAGTTTATATAATTATATAAATTTAAACTTTTAAAACCAGATAGTGGAAACTGACTGTGGTACCGAATAGTAGTATAATCGACAATAACAAAAACAAGCCTCATGAACATAGTGTTTGGTGTGAACCTATTTTTATGTTTGATCTTTCAAATTTGATAGCAGGAAATAAACTTTTGAAATTCTCAGGCTCTAAGTTGAAAAATTATTGCTTTGCAACAAACAATCCAACGGACTAAATCTATGGATGAAATGGACTGTTTGAAAGGACTACGTTCATGGAACACTCCCACCGTCGTAAGTTATGGACTACGTTCATGCTTTTTGTTTGTGCACCTAACTTTCTCCTCATTAAGAAAGTTAATTAACCTATGTAAAGAATGTTGTATTGCGCATTATTTATATAACCTTTTAAAATGTACATTATTAACATTATTGGTTATATATGATCTGTATTCTGACAACAAATTATATAACGGACAATATAAAATTTTATAGCTAGAAATGTGAAATTGAATTATGCAAGGGTAACCTTTAGGAAGTATAGGAAGCCATCCAACCTTTTAGTAAGACGGGGAGTCAGTTACTCATTAACAATTGGTTATGTACCAACTGGGGTAGGCGTGAGTGGTTAAGGGCCTCTCGCTCCTTAACCAAGGTCTCGGGTTCGAGCCTTGGGTATGGAGAAAAACCCAGCTGGGAGGGATGCTACCCTTCGAGGTACCCATGCAAACTCCCGCGGGAGATTAGTCCATTCGCCAAAGGCGGTGGGAAACTCGAACATCTATCAGTTTAATCCATACATTTATAGTTCAACTCGAACATCTATCAGTTTAATCCAAACATCAATTAGTTTAATCCAAATATCTATTAGTTTATCCCAACATCTATCTTTATAACCCATAACATATCAGTTGAACACAAACATCTATCAGTTTAACCCAGAACATATGAGTTTAAAACAAACATCTATCAGTTCAACCCAGAAGATCTTATGCCCATAAACTGATAATAGGACCTCGTCTTAATTATTCTAAATATATAGACGTTTCTCATGCAAGACGCTTTGGTATATTTAGCGTGCGTTCTCTTCACCTTAATGAATTAAGTTTCAGGTCCAATCAGTTCAGTTTAGTTCTGTTCAGTTCAGTTTAGATAAGTTTCAATCAGGTCCAATAAGGGCAATAAGTTCCAATAAGGTCCAATAAGGGCAATAAGTTCCAATCAGGTCCAATAAGTTTCAATCAGGTGCAATAAGTTCCAATTAGGTTCAATCATGTCTAATCAGGTCCAATAAATTCCAATAAGGTCCAAATAGTCAATGATCAATAAATTTAAATTAAAATACCACTATGATTATTATATAGTATTATATTTGTACTATTGTCTATTATTTTATTATTCATATTACTATTAGCTGATTATGTTATTATTAAAAAATTTAATTAAAGTACCAATATGATTATATAGTATTATATTTGCATTATTATCTATTATTTTATTAGTCATATTACTATTAGTTGATTATGTTATTATTAAAAAAATATTATAATCATGGTCAAATAAGGTTAACAATAATAATCATTATAATTATAATTTTTCTTGCAATTCGTCTTTAAATAACTAGAGATAACATGTTTTCGTTACTAATAACAATGAAAGATATAAATGTTATTAATTGATTTCTACTAGGGCTTTATGAAATCAAAGCAACAGTATTAGATATATTAGTGGAGAAAGTTGTGTATAGGCAAGCATATAAATAGTATGTTTTTTTGTTAAAATGTTAAATCATAAGAGATAATTAATAAGTACTATTTTTTTAAAGGATAAATTTTAATGATTATTATGTTATAATAAATTTTGAGGGATAGTATTTATGTTAGGGGTAATATTTATGTTATTACTCATCAAATTTTTTGTTAAATAAGGTCAAATAAGTTCCAATCAGGTCCAATAAGGTCTAATAAGTTCCAATCAGGTCTAATAAGTTCCAATCAGGTCAATAAGTTTCAATTAGGTCCAATAAGTTCCAATTAGGTTCAATCAGGTCCAATAAGTTGAATCAAGTCCAATAAGTTCAATTCAGTTCAGATAAGTTCTGTTCAGTTAGGGCTATTCAGGTGAAGAGAATGCACCCTTAGTGCTTATGGGTAACCTTCCGAAAGAGGGGATCACCATTAACATATTTTTCTTACAACTATTCTTTTATTTTCAATGGAGGATTATGTTGGGAAAAATTAATATGCTTTGCTGCTATCTTTTGCAAACCAGTACAACTGAATAACAAGATCTCCTAGTTGAGCCTGCACTTGCAACGATGTCTTCTGCTTTATTTGCTTTATCCTTAATGTCTTTCTTAATCTTGTATTATCTCTCACTAGACTTCTTTATTTTCTCTCTTCTCCACTTAAAACACCACGAATGGAAATTTTATTGTTATTCCTATTCATCCCTATCATTTCCATTTACAAGACGACATTTTTAGGTTTGTTCTTATGCACCAAATCCACTTCCTCTAGCATGCTATATAGAAGTAGTATATAACTTTAAGTGCTCATTGTTTCTGTTAGATAATCCTTGTCAAGTTATTAATTATTTACAGAAAGCAAAGCAGTATCCCCACCTTTTCATCTTCTCACCACTAGCCACTTTGTTTATTTAGCATTCAATATCCAAATAAAATGCTTTGTTAGGACTTAGGAGCGAGGCAATTTAAAAAACATTATTGTTGTAGTAGGTCCTTGGTCTACCACCATCTTAGGTTTAAGAGCGGAAACGGTTAAATATGGGAATGTGCCACACGATCACGAGAGAGTCCACTTCACAAGACAAAAGAGGTTTCACCTTAAAAAATATATGGTGATGTGGGGAGTAGTCGCTTTGCATTATAAAGTGAACTCATCTCTCTTCTTTTATTAATGTAGGACACTCACATATTGTGCGCTATTATATTATATTATAGATTGAACAGAAACATTTTAAAGTTGTGGAAATATCAAGTCCAATTTGTGCTTCATAAGTTATAAGCTTATGATATTACCAATTAAGTGACGAGCTTAAATCATGAAAATTGATGATTAGATCCTCTATTTCCTTTTTTTTATCACATTATCATTTACAATTGTAAGGGATTATGTCTAACAAGCACAGCGGAATAAGATCAATAAAGAACAATAAGAAAACAATAAGAAAATTGACACACAAGATTTAACGTGGAAAACCCTCAATGTGAGGGGAAAAACCACAAGCGACGACGAGCAACCCAAATCCACTATAATGGAGAAAAGAGTACAAAGTATGAACCTCAAAGGGGCACAAAGGCACAACGAGGATGAAGGAGATGGAGATCTCACAATAATAACTCTCTCTCAACAATGAAGTGGTAAAACTAGGGTTTTAGATTGGAAGAAACGATTCTCACATAATGAGCCTAGGAAAAAATATTTATTCCCTTGAAGGAGTCCTGGGAGAATAAGGAAATAATTCCTCTAAGCATAACGTGTGAAGAAAGCCGCAAAATATCAAAATTAGAAGGACCAGCCCATAGACCAGTCAGTGGACCAAGTCAATAAAACTTGCGACTATATATATATATATATATATATATATATATATATATATATATATATAACACCACACATACCAGGGCAGGGACCATGGTTCATCACAACAACGAACCACCAATTTGAGGCACCAACCTCAACAACAATACTTAATTTAGAGACAACAATAGAATTACTTGAATTAGTGGATTTTTATTATATTCTATTCCGCGGGTTTTATGATTGTTATATTGCAATAACCATATATATTTTGATGTGTAATGATGACATATAGTGAAACCAGGAGAACCTCCACATAAAGGATAAATATATATTATTGGCTTCGAAACACCTTTTGGATTCAATATGTAAACATTGCTTGTACAACCACTTGTTCTTATTACGTGCAATATATTTTGGTTTTGGTCAATTAGTTTTTCCTCCCTAACCATATCTTCTAATCCATGCACATTATATAGAATAAAAACAAAAGGAAAAGCTAAAGAAGAAGAAGATAAAGCACGAATTATATTTCATATAATATGATATATAATCGCACAACTTTACATTGTTGCTTTGTTTTTCTCTTTGTTTGATTGTGGAAGGGGGTGGAGAAGAAGCTTCCTTTTGATTTACAAGTGAAAGATAACCTAGTGATATTTGAAAAATAGAAAAATAGAAAAATAATGAAACAAGAAAAATCAAATAAAATAAAATCTATTTCTGATGATGTTGGAGTGAGTGATTCTGATGATAGCCTGCCACAAAGACTGTACGTACTGCACACCTTCTTCAATTTAAAAGGGAGAGAAGTGATTTTGTTGATGAGGTTGCACCATTTGTAAATCTTGGGCTGTGTGACATCCATTATCGTTGCTCATCATGTGTCTGAAAGAATAATAAAGTGAGATTAATTAGTTAGAAAATATTTAATATATTTTTGGTCCTACTACGAGGAGTTTCCCACCGCCTTTGGCGAATGGATAAATCTCCTGCGGGAGTTTACATGGGTACCTCGAAGGGTAGCATCCCTCCCAGCTGGGTTTTTTTTCCATACCCAAGACTCGAACCCAAGACCTTGGTTAAGGAGCGAGAGGCCCTTAACCACTCACGCCAACCCCAGTTGGTAGAAAATATTTAATATATAACTCGTCGAGTAATGTTTATGGGTTGCGAGAGACTTACACCGCTAACATGGTACAACTATTGTATAAAAATCTTTTGAACATCAATGAAGTAATAAAGGATGGATTACGATTAATTAATATTGGTACAAAGACTATTCTTCTCACATTTATAACAGGAAAATAAGTTCTAAAAAAGTAAAATTTTTAGGTAAGTTTCTATAAGTGAAGCTTACTGCCAGTGTGGGCTATCTAAGTGCAATTCATAATTACCAAAGGAAGTTTTACTAAGTTTAGCTAGGTTAAATATAGAGTTAGTGAAATTAAATTAAACTCAGAGTTAATAAATTTTGATAAGTTCATATAAATTTAGATAAGTGAATTTCAGATGAAAATGCATGCGGATATAGTATTCGACATCTCTAGCAAATAAGTATCTTATGGTACATTTCCATGGTCATGGTTGGTATATAATTTATACATGCATGATTGTTGATTTGTTCCACTAGTCTTTATTATAAACAATAGTTTACATTTTATATATCATTTTTTGAGGGATCGTGATCTTGGAGATCTACTAGAATTATCATGTAATGTCTATCTGGCCATAATTCAGACAGTGACATGTCAACAGATTAGATAAACAAGTTCAGTAGTAACCTAATATTTACCTTGATTATTTTCCTAGTTACATAACTAATTAGAGCCATGTATAGTATATACATCCTCTGCTTATAATAATGGCAAGGCGGCAACTTTTTCCTCGTTGATATTTTTGACAACATATTATCTCTTCTACTCTCCTAACGAATGAAGGTATTTTTTATCTCTCTCTCATCTCCTTGCTTTTTGCGCTCATTTTAACGTTACGAGTATTAAGAAACAGGATGAAGTACAAGTATATACTTTTTCAATGCTAACTTTTAGACAACAGACGAAAGAGGAAATGTCGATAATGCCCTCAATCCAAGTCCGTCAAAGTACAGTTTCCTCTTCCAATCCGGTCATTTTGTCTCCTATTAGTTGCTTTATTCTATTGTATATACTTAGTCAAACCTTGCTTAATTAATCAAACACTACACCAGCCAGTAAGTTTCTCAAAGCGAAAAGTATGAATCATAAATATCTTAAAAGTCCATAAAATCATACTACTACTACTACCTTGGAATTTTATGATCATATACTAAAACCCAAACAACAAAAGTTAAAATGACAAAGTCGATATATTATTAGATGATGAAAAATCTTACTCTCTAGGACGAGACGACCAAAGAGAACTTAATGCACGCAGTCGACCATAATATTCTCCGATGACCAGAAAACATCTAGCTGCTTGTCGAATTGTCAATATTCTACGTAGTTGATGAAGTGTTTGTTGCCTCAAATTATCAGCCTAAATTCAAGGAGAATAAAGAACAAACATGAAAAAGTTTTAAGTACATCAAAACAAATTTGTTAAAAGTAACACAATATCTTAATCATATTAATTAATCTATACAAATATATTAAAAGGCGTTCTGAAGCAAGTATACACGCCACGGTGGCACTCTCCCTGTAGTTGTTTCGTTCCATGTCATCAACATACATTAAAAAAATAGAAACATGTTTCATACAAGATTCGATCACGTGACCTCAAATTACTATAGTAAAGTTCTAACCAATGGACTATGCAACATTAGATGCTCTTTTTTGGCATGAAAATATTAATAACCCGAGGCATAGCCCGGACCTAATAAGTTAATTAATTAAAAGGTACAACTTAGCTTAACCACTAATTAGGCAAGAAAGAGAGAGCTTAAATGGGCGGGCCCCAAATGCAAGAGCCAAATGGGTAGTCTTCAAACAAATTTTCAAAGAAATTGACCATATGAAGTTGTTTTCTATGTTTAAGATTTGGACATTTCCAATCATAGAGTTTAAGGAGTAGATGAAGGGGTTGAATTTTTTTGTATTCTCTTTCAACAAAGATGTACATATTTATATATTATTCTTACCAAATTGTATATATTATGTTTTATAATATAGTTTATTTTGCTGTAATCGTTTTCAAATCACTTTCTGATAATGACATTATTAGAATATAAACCATGCATCAAATCCTAATCAATCTAGCAGGAAGATGTTGGAATTGAACCCTGATTTAAAGGTGGAAAGATTCATCTGTTTACTTATTTTGTAGGGTATAAAAATTAAAAAGTCAATTTTAGAAGGTTAATTCAAAGCTGAGGTAAGGATTATGTCATGTGCACGTTTGCCCTTCAGGTGTACTATATATATCGACAAAGTTGCGGCGCAAAACATGAGGGATAAAAGCCCTGGATTATGGATTGTGTGTATACAGTTCAATAATTACTATTCTAAAATAGACTTCTAACAATGTTATTAGAGAGCTAGTAAACTTTTACACGACATAATAACAAGACTGAAATAGACACGACATTAACACGGTAAGATTTAAGTTATCAACTTGTCATAGTTTTGCAACTATTTTACGTTTGATATAGATTTTGATATATTTTCTTGACAACCCATAATTTTACCGACTAAACGTAAAAATACAACTTGTTATTCAAATTGCCAACTCTAACATTATGGGTTTCATTATTACTTTCTACTAAGCTCTGTTCTAATTATAGCTTGGAAAATAATATTACCTTTGTTTTTTTAGATGCAATATTTGACTTTTTTATGAGTGTATTAAAATAATCAAATGTTTTTTTTAAAAAAATAGAGGTACTATTAGATATTTTTTTAGTATAATTATAATTGCACTATTTCAAGAAGTACCTAAATCTGTCATTTTCAGAAACCAATTGCAAAAGATATGGAGTACTTTTTGTCAAGAACTGTCTAATGGAAAAAGCTTGGTCCACTGTTCTTGTCACTTTATTTTAGCTACTCTAAATTTTAAATTGACAGATCACATACAATTAATTAAGTGGTAGTAATGCTAAATAAACCCAAACATGCAACATCAAAATTTAATTGGAAGACATTAAATGGTGGTGTGACTCTTAAGTAGCTATACTAAGGTAATCGCCTCTCCAAATCAGATTAGGACACTCCAATTCCTATCTCTAGATTATAAAACACACTAGAATCAAACAACATCCTATTCTTTTCATCCCAAATTTGACTTTGACGATTTCAAAGACACACCTTTGACCATTCAAACGAGTAAAAAGTTAGGAAATTTCAGTAACTCATTATAATTATTATAACACTATCTCGTATTACTATGTTTTTATATATTAGTGAAGTTTTCTCGTCAAAGTTTGTAAAGTTCGACCTGAAAAATCAAACCGTGTTGTGAACTACTCCCTCCGTCCCATAATATAGTGCTTACTTCTCATTTTTCACGAGAATTAAGGAAAATTGATAGAGTTTTAGGATTTCCTAAAAACATCTATTTAAATAAATATATTTTGGGTACATTAGTTTTGGAACTAGTTTTTTTTTTCTTTTTCCTTTAAAATAAAATGAAAGTGCAATAAATGTTCATTGGAATGACATAAAACAATAAATAAGGGCACATATTTTGAAAGAAAAGTAGGGGTATTTTGGAAAGTTTATGTAGAAATGAAGGGCAATTGAGTCCAAACAAATTGATAAAAAAGAAAATAGGCACAATATTTTGGGACACCCAAAAAAGAATGTGAGCACTCTATTATGGGACGGAGGGAGTGATATGTAACGGTCGGATCATTAATTATTGTCCTTTTAGATTAGTTATTGTTTTATCAAAATTCTAAACTAAATTTACCTGACGAATAAAACCTTCAAGATTAGAAAGTTTGCCCAAAGCAATAGCCATTTGATGCATGCCATCTGTAACAGTACTAGTAGCAATGGTATCAACCAATGACTGTTGAAGTTGTTCTAGACCTTGTGAGAGTGCCTCTTCTGCCTGCTGTGATGAGTGTTGTAAACTATATATCCCCATTAGTTGTTGCTCCGTTAAAGGGTCTAATTGTGCTGTTAACATCTACAAAACACAAAAAAAGAACACATCAACCTAAGATTGGAGGACAATTTAGTCATTTTACAAGTGAGATTTCACCATCAATCATAATTTGGATTGTATCTCAAACAATGCATAATCTGTCAAATACTCCCTCTGTTTTTTTTATCTTTCTCACTTAGAATCTTGACACTATTCATACTTAGAGGGAATCTTCTCAATTCTTTTCAATTTATAAGAAAAAATATAGTCATGTAGGATCTTATTTGATTCGTCTCAATTAGTATGTTATTAATATTCAATCGTTATAATTTTTACTAATATATAATAAAAGATATGTAAGTTCAAAGATGTGCATTGAGAGACGCGCACAGGAAAGCGAGAAGGATAAAAAAAAAACAGAGGTAGTAGTTCCTAGAAGTTAAAGATAATATTCAATAAGAAATTATTAAATCCCATACTTTGAGGGGTAAGGGGTTGATTTAGAGTCTAAATCATTTAGTGATTTGGAGTGTTGAATTAGTGACACATAAACTAGAAGAAGGCATCAAATTTCTTTGTTTTGATCTTATTATTATTGACAAGTTGCTTAGTAATTTGACATTAGAGCTAGTGCTTTTCAATACTAAAATCAAGAATTAAAATCTTCCTTAACAAGACACTAAACTTTAGACTAAATTAAATCTACGAAGAAAGTAATATCCCCAAAACGCACACTTGTCAAGTTCTTAATCAATTGGTCAATTATCTGAAAACAACTACTTTGGTGTGTAGATAATCATATAAGGCACTGATACATACACTCAAAAACCAATGATTTTAATTTGTAAGTAGTATGCGAATTGTTAGATGCACTTGAACATAGGTGCTCCTAGGCCATTGAACAAAATTTAGACCAAATAAAGTTCGTTCGCAAGAAAAACCTTGCATGTGAACCCTAGCTAATATAGTACATTATATATAGACCTGGTTATTTGGTGGGGCGGATAGGATCTCATTGGTAAGTTACTTTTATAATGGCTAATGAGTCAAATTAAGTGGGCCTATACAAATTGTGGTTTAATAACGTACAAGCCAATAAAGGAGCAAGCAAAAAGAAAACTAAGTGCATGTAAATTCTAAACAATAGTTACCTTGATAAGTTCTGAGGGCCTAAATCCACCCATCCAGAGAAAACAGCGCTCTGCCGGAGTAGTCCACATTCCGGTGATAAGGTGAAATATATCGGATTTCGCGGCGATACCCTTAAGCCGAAAAATCTCATCATAATGATTAATATAACCATCCACAATAATCCTTAAATCCCCATCTGATAAATGTGCTTGTAGAGCACCTCGTAGTTCTGTAGTGTGCCTATGATCATCTTCTAGCCATCTTGCATATTCCATGTCAAATATAGCAGCTCCTGCAGCACCATCTGTAACATCATAAGCGTTAATATATCTTAGGTGGCAATAATATACAAATGTAATATACTTCCTCCGTTCTGTTATAAATGAAACGTTTGCTTTTTCACTCAACCCAACACGCTTCTTTAATCAGTAATATCTTTAGTTGTGCACACGTAAAAATATAAAAAAGTTATAATTCGATAGTATGCATCTAGACGAATCTCCCACTTGACTATGTTTTTCTTTATATAATGGCGATAAATTGGAGTTAAAATTGATCAATGAATAGTGTCATTTCACCCAATGCTTCATTTAAACAGAACGGAGGAAGTATGTTTTTTTAGGGGATGATATATGTTGATCTGAGCTACTATTATAAGTTATAACAAAGTTGCATTATGTGTTTGATTGGATGAGATGCCTATGGTTATTATTCCGCGTGCAAATTTTTGTATCAGACGGCTTGACTCAATCAAATCACTATTAGTTAGACAAACAGGTAGAAGCTAAGTTGTTACTATATGGATAAGTTATGCAAACGAACCGTAAGAGTTTAAAGGTTATACAAAGATACTTGTAAGTCAAGAAAAATACGTAATAAGTTAGTTGTTTGATTGGATGAGACTAATTAGTAGGAGATCAACTGTGTTAATTATGTGTTTCTTGCTGGGGTTCAAACCACTTCAAGTAGTTTTAGAGGTTTTGCATAATCATGCATGAAATATTTGCATGTCATTAACCTAGACCTTAATCAATTGTTAATGAATAAACTTTACTGTTTTATGACTACGATGTTTAGTGTGCCAAAACATTTGTCACACCTTTTTTGAGGGGTGGTACATGCATATTTGAGACGACAACTTATTGATCTTTTGGATATGAAATATGTTTGATCATGAGAGCGATAGCAAGAAAGTGTGATAAATGCAATTTTTTTTTATGATGTTTATTAGAGTAAATATATATACATATAGTATTTAGTATGCTTATTTAGAGTTCATGTAATTATGTTAAGTAGGTTTGTACTCTTCATATAAGTGGAAAAAAGGCCTTTCTTAAAAAAATCTTGCTCTCAACCTCCCAAATTTTTTATCTTTAAAATTAAATATTTGATCTCCTCAATATTTGGTCTCCTCAAAAATAAACTCATGGGAAGGGGGTTTGTGTCAAGTTTTCCGGTGGGTAAGATATTTTGCGGTGGTGGTGCGCGGCAGCCGGTGGTGATGGGCGGTGGCCGGTGGCCGGTGGTGGAGGGCAGGTGGAAGGTGTTGGGTAATTAGCATGGATGTTTTGTTTAATTAAGTTGTTTAATTCTCTTTTAAGTGTGGTCCCCAACTTTTTCTCTCTAGAGGCCTTGGTTTGTGTGTCACTTCTCTATGTTGCGCTTTTGTAGAAACGGAGGAAGTACAATTCTACTACATTTTTGGTGCTTTGTTAAAGACCCTTGGGTATGAAAAAAAGAATATTCTTGTCAAAATGTATGGCTTATTCAAGTAGCCTTTTAAAAATGCAGTTGGTCATTTTTGAATATTTTTGGCATATACTACTCACTATTGAATTATGATAAAAATGACCAAAATAGTCGACATTATTCTGAATAATTGGCCTAATATTCGGTTGTTGTAGTAGCATTTGTTTTTTCATATTTAGGTTATGGGTCAAAATCACATAAAAATAAATTATTAGCCACCAACTCGAGTAAGACATAGGTGTAAACAACTTACTAAAAATTCTATGAAATGTACAATACTAACAATATAATACAACACTATTAATATATAGTTTCTGCTCTAAATATTGCTGTAGTTTGACATTTGTATTAAGTTCAAAAGTCTTATCTTAAAGAAACGTTAAATAAAGAACATAAGAAGAACACCAAAACAAACTACTCCCTCCGTCCCAAAATATAGTTCCCATTTTCCTTTTTTCACGGTAATTTATGCAAGTAGAATCTAAGAGGGATAGTAAAGATTTTGTTGTTTATTTAAATATGTTGTATGGGAAAAGATGATTTTAAGAGAGAGAATGGAGAATAATTGGTGAAAGAGCATTAATTGTAACACTTGGGTTGATGGGACAAAGCTTTTCAAGAAGCAAATAAATGATGGGACACGGTTTTTCTAGACAAATTACTGAAAAATGTGGAACTAAATATGAAAATGGGAATTATATTTTGGGTCACCCAAAATGGAAATGAGAACTATATTTTGGGACGGAGGGAGTAGTTCTCAATTGGCGACAAAGCTTTTCCCAACAAGTTGATCGATGCACTTGTTGGCGTGCTAAGTGAGTATAACTAAAATTCATACTTCCTCCCTTCTTTATCTATTGCAACAATGACTACTTATGTTAGTTTCATATCTATTGCAACAATGATATTTTTGGTTAAAAAAATAACTTTAGTTGACAATATTACCCCTACTTTACCTTGCTAAAACTATCATTAATTACCCACCAACTAATTAGTTGACAATATTACCCTTGCTTTACCTTGCTATTTTTTATTTCCTTAATAACCGTGCCCAACCCCATTATTGCAATAGATAAAGAACTGAGGAAGTACATATTTTGCTATCCTAAATATATCACTTTTTAGGTATAGTAAGTTGAAATTTGGATATTCCTATTATGAGTTTATATGTTCCATACTCACCATTAAAAGTTTTCTATTATGTTAAGATTATATTATGATCATGTTATTGAGAAGACTAACAAAAATTAAATGTAACATAGAGTAATTGTTTGAACATGAAAGAAAAATCAAGTTACTATAAAATAATATCACCTGAGCTAAGGTTTGCAGGAGCACCGCCTCCTCCACCCAAGAAATATCCCTGAGAATCCAAAAAGGAAACAAATTAATTAAAAGTATATAATATGCCCCAAAATGTGATGGAAATCCAGTTCATTGATTTGCAATGCTGAAAAGTTGGGATTTTCACTTGGAATATAATATACTACACAATATAAATATTACGATCCTACTAACGGTTGTCCCGGGCATTGGATAAGGAATTTATTTAAACATAAAAGTCATTTAACCAAAATTACTTTGGGATAATAATATAGTATAAATATAGGTTCCTTATCCAGCGGCCTCGAGGCACCCGTTAGTATTTGCCTAAATATTATATGCATAATGCATATAGTAACATGCTACAAAATTTAATTACAAATATAAGAAGTGTAGTAACCTGTGCTCTAGCTCTTTGAAGGTCTTGCTCTAGCTGTGCAAGCTTTATCCTGCTTGATTCTAGCTGTTGTACATAAGCCTATTTTTCATAAAGAGAGATAGAGAAATGAGAAGATGCAACATTAATGATTTATTTATGATAAGAAAATAAGATAGAATATGTTTTATGAAAGTACCTTTTTCCTAAGTCGACTTTTCCTTGCTGCTTCTCTGTTTTGAGCCAAACGTCTAAGTGTCTGAAAGATTTAGCCATAACAAAGGAGAATTAGGCACAGGGGCGGCTAAGGTCATGTGCAGGGTGAGCAACTGCACAGGATCCCCAAAATATGAGGGCCAATTCTATAAGAAACATTTAGCTAAAGGTGAAAATAAAAAAGGTGCATTTGCCTAATTAGTTAGAAAACTAATAGGAGCGAAATATCATAACTATTCTCAACAAGCACTAGAATTAAAGCCCTCTCGACATTTTGTACCTAATTAATCGTCTAATTAATTATTAGGCAGTTAACCGGTCTCGAAAAATAACAAAAAGGGGGATTTTGCAAGTACCTTTGCATCAAGCACTTTATCTGATTTGATTCCACCTTGTCTCTACAAAAGTAAAACCCTTTTCATCAAAACAATATAATTGCATTCAACAAAACCTTCTTTAAAAAAAATTAATCATAATTGAAAATTAAGTGGGTCGATATGGTTTCTTTTGAACGGGTTGTGTCATCTATAACAAGCCCTTTGATAATCAGATAAAAAATATATTATAAAAAGGAAGTATAGTGGTCAAAGTTTGCATTTTCAAAAGAGAAAATATGCCAAGTTACACCACCTTTATATGGCAAACTTTTATGTTATATGCATGTATCTTCATGTGCTAGGTAAGAGTTGTTATTACAAACATTGACATATTTTTGGTAAGCAAGGAATATTAATGATTAGAGAACTTACAAGGTCAACTTCATTTTGCTGTGCAAACATAGTGATGAGATGAGCAAGATCTCAAGGGTATGAATATGTGTTGAATAGTGATGTGAGGTCTTACCACATGCATTTAAGTATTTGTAAGAAAAAAAACCAACACACACAGAGAGTTTGGAGTAGGAGGATATGCATTTAATACTACCTCCGTTTTTTATTATATGCAACGATTTGACATAAAGTAGAGAGGAAAAATGTCTAATCGTTGCAATAATAGAAAAACGAAGGTAGTATATAAGATGGACAATTTTTCTGTGATGGGGTTGGTTTTTTTTGTTGTTTTCTGATTTGGGTTTAATATGAAAGCCAAAAAACAAAGGTTAGGACTTTGAGTTATGGGGATTAGAGCTAAAACTGCTACTACAATAGTACTATCAAAATATAATAATGAGAAAAACAGTAGAATTACTGTGAAGATTCTATCTTTTACTTTTTTCTGATGTGAAATTAAATTAACAAAAATCCACTTCTTCTTTTTTGTATGTCAGACATTTTTATCAGAAAATCATCAGAAAATGAAGAAAAACCTGCCTTTGATGTTATGAGTTTTTTTGGGATTTGTGTATTTTTGTCTTTTTATTACAGTAAAATTTAGAAAAACCCATTTCTAGAATTTTGTGGATAAATGGTAAGAGGGAAAAAAAAAAGAGCCAAATTTCAAAAAGAAACAACACATAGTAAAACCATAAAAAATACCTTTTCTTGAGGTTGTTTTTGAGCTGATTGATTTTGAGATATTCCTGTTCTAGAGGTATCACTAGCCATTCCTGGTTGCTGGTGTTGCTGGTGTTGCTGAAAACTACAAGCTTGTTGTTGTTGTTGTTGATGATTTTGTTGTTGTTGTTGTTGTTGTTGTTGTTGTTGTTGTTCTGTTGTTGGTTTTCTGCTCATAGGAGATTCAGGTTGTTCTAAATGAGTTTCAGCTTGACTTGATGAAAAAGTGTTAACAGCTGATCCTGAATCATCTGTAGTACTTTCTCCTCCTGATTTTGAACTTCCCTGATAATAACCCAACATTTTTTTCAAATGGGTATTAAAAAAAACTAATCTTTTTCTTAATAAAAATTATTATCTTCATCAAATGGGTTAGTATTTAAATGATTATCCAAATACACAAGTAACACTAACAACAACAAAAAAAAGACTCAGAGTAGGAAACTTCAGAAGATACAGGAAGGTTGTTGTTTTCAGTCATTAATATCTAAAAAAAGAACTAGTCAAAGTAGAGAGAGAAAGAATCTAGAGAGAGAAAGTAAGGAAGATACTAGATAGTACTTACTCTGTTGGTTTGTTGAAATCTCATTGGCCATGAAGGGAACATCTCCAGAGTTGCTGCAGGTCTGGCTCCAAATAAAGCTGCACAAAATCACCAAAAGCAATATCTCCAATATCAACCCAACTCCCAAAAAAAAAAAAAAAAAAAAAAAAAAAAATTTAAAAAATAAATTCAAAAAAAAATTTCACAAAATAAAATAAAAGTTGCCAACTTTGAGATAATGAAATAGTACAAAGAAGAAACAGAAAACCTACTACTGTAAAAAAAATTGGTGCAGAAAAAAGATTGCAGTTATAGAAAGAGAGTAAAGTGAAATGATATAGTGTACTGTGTGATCTAAAGAAGAGGTCATGTTTTCCTAGTTTGTAACCCCACGCCATTCTGTTTTTGGTTTCTAAAAATCATTTTTGTGTTGTAAATAGAAAAACCAACTTCCTGCCTTACACTGTTACACATACATACACTCATTATCTACCTTGTGTTATGAGTATGTGTGTGTTTTTTTTTTTTTTTTTTTTATCCATATGAGCTACGAAGGCAGTACAAAGAAGGGGAAGGGGGATTCGAACTTGTGACCTATTGTTCACAGCACCTCAATCTTAACGATTAGGCCAAGACATCCTTGATAGTTATGAGTATGTGTGTATGAGTGTATGACACATTCAAACTTACTTCTTTTTCTTCCATTTTTTGTTGTTTTTATGTGGGGGAAGAAGTTGGTTAAACTTATTAAACGTCAGAAAAGGCTAAAAAAAAACAGAAGAAAGTGGGGATTTTACATGATTTGGCTTCATGATGTCCAATCTTAACTCCTTGCAGAACAATAGCTTGTTCTAGCTCTCCAAAATCAAAAGAAGATCCTCCTTGATTCCTGTGTTTTAGTCAAAAAAACAACAAAACTTGTCATGTCATAAAATCTTCACCAAATAAGCTACATAACAAAACCACACTTAAAAAAAGTATAATTCGTGGTTAAATGTCCGATTATTATCAGTCTAAATGACTCGAGTTTTCTTGAGCGTTATGATAGGACCATATCCCTCATCTCACAAACAAATAAAAAAAACAACCAATAAGACATGATCCTCTTCAAGGTTGCGCCTTTTGAAACTAGTAACTTTTTGTACACAAAAATAATTTGATATTCATTTTCACGTTAATAGTGTAATTTGAACCTATGAAGCACGGGTACTTCTTCTAGGTAGCGTACTCGTACCCGTACCAGATACGATACGTATCCAGTATGGGTACGCGTACCCATTCCTAAAATTTCAAACTCTTGCCGTTTTCCGAACACGTACCCGTATCCGTTTCTGTGCAACCTAGATTTGAACTACTACGACGATATAATTAAATTCGAATGGAGTAAGGAAGGAAAGAAAATATTATTACATGAAAGGATTAGAAGTTGTAGGGTTGATTCCATGATGAGGAACTGCAAAAGGAATGTTAAGATGATTTGATGAAGGACATGACTGTGATAAACCAGTCTCTCCAAGCCTATGACTTGACGCCATGCAAAAAAAACTCTTCTTACACCATTCTCTTTAACTTCTTCTTCTGCTTCAAATTCTGAGCTTCAAAAAAAAAAATCAACCCAACAATTTTTTTTGTTGATTTCAGCATAAATGACATAAAAATGATCAAATTAAGAAAAATTTGGAAGATATTTGTGACAAAGTTTATACCTTTGGAGTATATTCTGTAAAATTGACTGAGTTAAAGCTTAAAAAGGTTGAAAGAAGAAAGACAAAGTGTAGTTTTTATGGGTGTGGTTGTAAATGAAGAAAAAGAAAGATGCAAACTTTAGTTGTCAAAATAGTTGAAAGATAAGTAGCCACCAAAAGAAGAAGATCAAAAGATCAGAAGATAAAGAAAGGCTAAGTCTTTTTCATATACATGTATTTATATTTTCAACTTTTGAAGCTTTTATTTCATATCATGAACAACTTTTCTCTTCTTTTTTTGTGGGTAGTTTTTTTTTTTTTTTGTGTGTGTGTGTGTGTTTTTTTTCTCTCCTTCTCTATGAAGAAAACATGGATGATAAATGATTGTTCTGTGCAAAGTTATTATTATGAGAGTTTTGAAAGTCTCATCTTATGGTACAGAAAATCTTGTCCTTCAGAGGTCTGTTTCAGAGGGGCCCACACCTTCTTCTGGTTTTGTGGGGTTTGAAAAACAAAAAAAAAATTAGTAGAATATTTTATTAAATATTGATTTGGATTAATTATATTAATGGGTTTTTAAGGGGGGAACAAATAATATATGTTTAATTTTGTGGGGTCAAATAATATGTTAAGGGAACCCACTAGAATCACTGACTCCAACTCCACTCTCTCTCTCTCTCTTTTGCTTTCTCTCTCAACCGCCTATGGTTTGTTATTGGTTGTTTGTTTACAAGCTTTGCAAGAAATGCAATATTAGCATACACTGCCTTGATATTTAAGGTTGAACTTTGGACGTTAATTCCGCATGTTTGATTCAATATTTTTGGACTCTAAGAAATATAATCGTATACCTACTCTGTTCTTTTTGTTTGGTTTCAACTTTGAACTCGTCATGATCAATATATTACCATTACTTGATGAAGTTATAAATTTCACTTGTTAATGGTAACGGTTATCTGTTTCTTACCATTCCAATGCTTGAAGCCTTGAACCAAACATTTATAAAGGTAACAAGTTTTGTTACCATTTCACTCCTCTATTTGATTTCATTCCCTTTTCATTTCATGACTTGAACCAATCACGGTGTAAATTCGGATAGGTAATTATTACGAGGTTTCATTCCAATATGATATTTGTCCTTACTAATCAAAACAAAAATTGTCAATATATATTTGTTATTATATTTATATACTATTCTTAAGATAAATCTCTTGATACGACTTTTATTTGTCATATTATAAAATATATTAATTGTCCAAACAATTTTTATAAAAGTGGTGCTTTTCAGGGAGGAGTAGTGTAATCTATCAAAAGTAGCATAAAGAGGATATGAGATGAGACAAGGTTTTCTTTCATAAAAGATGGTAAAAAGAGAAACCAAAAGACATGACTTTCTAAAGTTGTTTAGCTGAATCTAATTTTTATTCCCTTAATTGGGATTTTGATTTTACTTTTTATGGTCATTATTATATGAATTTCAAGATTATATTGTTATTTAACGTTGTGCTAATTGCCCTGTCAACCAAAACATTATAAAAGACATCCACTTGTATAAATTTTATTCTTGAATAACCACCCTTAATTAAGAGAGGAATTATCTGGTATTATCTCCTTTGTTAAGAGGTCAACATCCATTCCTTGTCACCACCTAAAACATGCCACACAAAGATTCTCTTCTATTAATAGAAATTTCTTTCTTTGAGGTGGATATGTCTTCATAAGATTATTGATTAATGTGATAGGTTTCATTTGTATTCATATTAGGGTCTCCTTAATCCTTCAATTAGGTGTAAGTTTGCTAAAAATTCTTTGAAGTTGTTGATGTTGGCCCATAATATCTTGTTTTTTAGCCTTACAACCAATCTGGTAGGGAGGAATTAAATAAATAAGAAAGAATAAAAGTATTTACAATAATTATTTTTATTGTTTAAAAACGAAGGGACGCATTTTTTTTTAACAAAAATATTATCTTTCTTCTATCAAATGGAGAGAAGATGAAGGGAAACTAATCTCATGAAATTCATTCCTCTGCTTTCGATTCTTTTATATCTGATCGGGCTTCTTCTCTTTAGCTGATTTTTATTAAATTTGATTTTTTTTTTTTTTGCTAATTAAGATATATAATTGACTTTAACTAATTATTGAAACTAGTTTTTGTATTCATCGAAGTTAATCTTACATAAACTTATTGTTTACAAGCTAAGTAAACTTATCAATCCTCTTAATTTCTATTAGCTAAAATCTAATAATGGAAACACTTTTTTGTTTCTTTTTTTCTCTACTTTTCCTTTATTTTCCTTTTTCTACATGGCCTTTTGCATGGACTTGGAACACATACATATAGTGAAATAAAGAGGGAATAAAGTTTGAACCTTTTCCTAACACATTTGCATTACTATTTCTATGTTTGTATCTAAAATGCATTTCCACATTAAGAAAGAGGCATAAATTAAACTTTTAGGTAAACATCAAAATTTAATAGAAAGAGGTGGCACTAAATTTTGTTTCTTTGTTTAATGTTATGCCCATCCATATATTTCTTTCTTCTTTTGTAGGTGCAATTATACCTTCTACTAATTATTCTTTATGCAATCAATGATTGGTCCAAAAAAGATAAAAGTTCATAAATCAGCTATAAGTACTAAGTCCTATTGTAATTAAATTAAGTCTTACATCTAGTAATATTATAATTGAGCTTCTTAATGTGACTTAATGACTTGTTTTTTATATGGAGGACATATGAGAGATTAGCTAGGCAATCAAAAGATTCTATCATTGCTTCATTATTATTCAATCTAATCCTTGATGTATATATTTAATTATGTTGCTTTTTATTTATCCAAAAGCAATTGGTTCTGTTCAAATGTTAATAGTTGTTAATCTTGTTATTATATTAACTTAAGGATCTAATTAAGCCAAAAGATGATCTTTGCTTGTTGCTCAAGCATGAAAGCAAAGTTTATTGCTTTCTATATTAATTATCTAAAGGGTTGAAACTGGTTTCTTTAAAACAGCCATTTCTTAAGTCAACATCCATGCTTAAGTGACTAAGTAATGTTTCAAACTTGCAAAAACTAAACAGGAAAAAGGAGGCAAAAATAAAGTTTTTACTGGAAAGTCATGAAATGATATAATTGATAAATATGGAAAGAAAACGGAGATAAGCCTACTCTTTTGAAACGTAAGCATGTGATTTTTAATTGAACAATTGTATTACGGATAATCTATGATAATATATCCTTATTAGTAAAGGATCCTAATTTAATCAAAGAATTCAAATCCATCAGAACTAATAGTTGATAGTCTTTTTTTTCCAGCTCGAGCTAATAGTTGTGTTGCTCAGACTCTTCATTACAACTTAAGTACCCGAGTCGGGTCATCGACACTCGGACACGGGTGGGATACTTGGACTCTTCGTTTTGGGCCAAAACAAGAAAATAACTTAGTCGGACATTTGGACACGTACCCGAGCCTAAGCAACATAATCAGCTACACTGGCAGCTATCAGATAAATTGCTGATCAAAATAAAATAGTGAGAGAGAGAAAATGGAAGTAGAAATTGTTCAGTTTTCCTGTTGCTGCTTCAATCGTCATAATCTATATGATGACAAGGACTGCTCATCATCAAGGACAAACGCAACCTATCCCTACCCTTAACATCATACTATATCTGTAGATCATAGTCATATACCCAATTTCGGATATGTTCCCTTAATCTTCATATATTTTAGTTGGAATTAGCTCACTCCACGACCAATAAGAGCTAATAATTTCATATAACGGCTAATATGTTCAGATAAGCGACAAAATAAGGACCAATGAGTTTCAGTAACTAAGGATGAGTTCAAATAACGTATGATATGTTAATGTAAGATCGAGATTCGTGAAATTCAGGCAAGAAGAGTACACGATTAATGTCTATGTTATTATTCTTTTGACAAGAAAGAACAACATAATTTATAAAAAATAGATCTGCAAAAAAAATATTGACACCTTTGCAATCAAACAATTCAGCTAGCACCACTATTTCAGTAACTTCAGTTACTTCAATAATCTTTACTTTAAGAAAAGTTGATAATCGTTGTTCCTCAATATGCAATCTCTCAATAATTTGTTATTGCATCAATACTTCAGCAAATCCATATAATTTTTTTTTCTTATTAGTAAATTTGGAATATTCTTGTACCAGTAAAATTTAAAGAATGTATTTTCTATTTTTCCAGGTTGTTGGTGGAAGTTTAGTCTCCAAGCTTACATAAAAGGTGACATCTTTTGGTATGGTTGGAATATTTGCATTCTGTTGCATTTGCTTATTCTATCAGTATCAGAGATTCAGAAGAGGTGACACACCAAAGGTCCCTCTGCATAAGAAAAGATGCCCATGATGGATAGATGTACATTATTCTCTTATTTATTGTATTTGAACTTTTATGTTTGCTTATTATTCTTGAGCAACTCAAAAGTTACCAAGTGTCGTAACTCGTAAACAATAAAAACGAAGTTCTCTAACAGTAGATAGATTATTCACTGGGTAGACAGTTTTTTCGCTATTTTTCCCGTTATTGGGATTGAAATTTATTCTAATAGTTAGCAATCCCTCATTCATCTTTTCTTCCTTCTTTTCTTTTCAAGAAAAAGCGGAGGGGTAAATTCGTAAGTCCACATGTGTAGGCCCATATTAATTCCTCCTCTGTTCCTTACAAGGGTCACTAAAGTCTAAAAATCAGATTACCAGGCCATGCACAGAAAATCATATAGGAGGCACCTGATCATGTCCTTTCTTCTTGCATGAGAAAAGCCACACTAAACTTAATCATGTGCTAATTAAACACTATAAAGATGGAAAGATAATTGTGATTAATATAATTAACATGCATGATTCTGAATGACAAACGAAAACATGAAAATCAAGGGATACATCGAAAAGGCAACCGTAATCTGCCGTGAAAGTCTGACAATTTTTGTACAGATCAAATTCTTCAACAGTGATACAGTACATGGTTAATTGATGCAATGCAATACTTCAAAGCATGTTTTGCTAGTATCATCTTGATTGCAGTTATCACTACAAAAATTGTATCAGCATTTATGACCAATTCCTCACACCCAACAACCGAGAAAATATGGATCCCCCTAACCTCAGAGCCCAAAGTGATATCCTTGCACCAATATATCTTGAGCCCCAGGGCTTTTCACTCGCCTTAGCTTATAAGGCCCAGCTTCCTAATAATAGCATGGAGGACTTAGGATGGATCTGGAAAGTGAAGACAAGCCCAAAAGTTCAATTCTTCCTTTGGCTTGTGTGTTTAGATCGTTTACCTCACAACAAAATACTTAGGGATAGACACATAACCCAGGATGCACTTTGCCCAAGATGCCCTCATGACGTCGAGGATGCTAACCATATTCTTCGACAATGCCAAAAATCTCAAGCAGTATGGACCTTAGTATCCACATACACCCCCTTAGACACCCGAAACATGACACTTTGGTTGCAAGAGAATATCAAAAGTAAGAGTGAATTTCGAAACATTGAGTGGTCCATAATATTTCCCTTCTTATGCTTTGAAATCTGGAAAAGTAGAAATCACATCATTTTCAATCCCACAAAAATTCCGCGTGCTCCTGAAGAAGTGCTGGCCCAGGCATGGAGAAATGCAAGGGACTTCATTCATGCAAACGGTCCATCGGAGATTCAAAATACTACATCCCAAATCTATCGGTTAGTAGACCACACCCCTAACACTTGGACCATGCTAAATGTAGATGCCGCATTCAAAGGCCAAGCCCTAGCAAGTGGGCTAGGGGGGGTGATAAGAACAAGTGAGGGGAAATGGATGATGGGGTTCACAAAAACCACCTTTGCGAGGGATGCCTTAGGGGCTGAGCTCCAGGGAATTCGTGAGGGTCTATTACTCGCCCTCCAGTATGGCTTTAAAAAATTGGTTCTCTTCTCTGATTGTAAACAGGCCACGCAACTCCTTGACCAAGAAGTAACCCAAACTAACATTTATACTGATGTTCTATGTAAATGCAGGGAGTTAGGCAGGACATTTGACGAGTTCAAGATTCGGCACTGCAGGAGGCAAGACAACAAACTTGCAGACAAGATGGCGAAACACTGTATGGCACACGAGGATCCACAAATATGTAATAGCGTAGCTAGTAGTTTCACCCTTGTTCCGAACTATTGCGTCGAAACTTACTTAGAAGAATGTAGTAGTAATGATACTATGGTTTGCTCTACGGAGTTGTCTGACACAATGGTTTAATTTAATTTAATGCATCCCTTATTTCACCAAAAAAAAAAAAAAACAACCGAGAAAACAAAATGACTCTTCATCAGCATTATATCAGATACACAGTAAATATACATCACATGAGCTTGTTTGGTGCAGACTCAATTTTTAACAGTGGAGCATAAAAAAGCGCACCTGAGGCGCAAATAGGCACTGAAGCCCAAGGCAGAAGGGGTCAAACACTTCCATCGGAGGTTTTTCAAAAGCGCATGTAAGGCACTCAGGCACACACACACACACACACAACCTTTTTCAAATCATTTATTTTATTTCGACACCTGCACCTCACTTCAATGAGGCGCGCGACTCAGGCCTGCACTTTGCGCCAAGGCTCTAGGATTCCAATTGCCTCAGTGCGCCTTGAGCTTTTTCAAACACTGATCTTTTCATGATAAAATGGATAATGCACCCAACCCTGGGTAAACTGGATAAAACAGATGGAAGGAGGATTTATTCAATCACATAGTTTGGGCTCCTAGAACTGCGGAGTTCCAATAATAATCTGATCTCAGAATCAAATTGGCAAAAAGCATCAATAAGTAGGGAAACGAGAAACCTGCCACTACCTAAGTGAGAACTTTCTTACTTGGATCTTTCAGCAGTGCTCGAATCTTTAGAAACATGCATGCAATCCTGAAGTTCCCCTGTTTTATACCAATACCAATATTTGGCAGATCATAATACCAATAAACAATAGGAAGCATGATACAGTTACATGTAATTTAATCTGGATATGCCATACTCTCCATCCACAGTTAGACAAAAAGCCTTTAAGAAAAGACTTGGGAGGAACAGCTACTGCCGAGCTGATAGGATACAAGAAAAGGGAACACTTCAGTTACAGAGTGTAATTCTAGCCTAGTCGGTAGGACTACGCTAATAGTTTCAGTGTTTTAAGTGTAAAAAGAATGTTCAAATTAGGCAAGACAATCAGACCTAAAATGCAAAACGGAGAAGAGCCTATAAACTACGGGGTAATTTAATCCATTCATGTCTTTCTCCGTGAATTTGTTTTCAGAAAAAAGGCGTACAGGATTTGAGGAACCTATTCTAAATTCGACTAGCAAAGTAGCAAATTATATGATCCAGAACAACTTTTGAGGCAAACCGAGGACAATGAAAGACCATGATCATCAAGAATAACCCACTTCTAACTAATTTAAACTGCACATGATTTAGAAAGAGCAAAAAACATCTGTGGCAGCAAGGGTAAAGAGAATAACTTGAAACCAGTAGAACATGATGGCAGATTGACTGAGCGAGAGGTACAAAAAAGGGGCAAACATGCCCTGCCTTCACAAATCAACAAATCATATCCAAGATAAGGAAAAGTTCTTCCATATCATTCACAGAACTAATAGGTGATCAATCGACAATAAAAATAATACAACCAACCTATATCTGACATGCCAAAATTTTGAGTGTCTAAAAAGAGATATTTGCTGTCCTTACTCGTATTCAAAATGCACATCGACGTGCATATACTGCCGCATTAACCGAACAATGGAGGAAGTAAAGTTGGCCAATATTTGGCATTCTTCATGTGTTTTGGCATCTGAAACAGTTCCATGAATAATCAACTTCCCAAGGTTGGGGCATCTTTGCAGAAGCTCTTCAACCCACTGAGAGAAGAGATCATTAATAACAGTCCAGCCAACTTCCAGTACAACTACATTGTGCAGTTGATAAGAACCCTCCAAACTATAGTGAATCACACTATCCCTCAAGTCATTACTTAATGAAAGATGGCTCAAATATGGGAAGCAAATAGCAATTGTTTCTAAATCAACAATGTCATCCTCGTCATCAAATACCACATCCCAAAGCCGAAGAACTCTCAAATTTGATGATCTAGAGATCATATGATAGAACTTTGGCCAGATAATTGTGAAGTTGCTGACATCGACAACTTCAAGATTTTCAGATGTTTCACCAATATCAAGATGTATAACACTAACATCATCAATTCTGAAATGCTTCAAGGTCCCCTTCCCAATAAGATCGAACATCTCCAGGGCACAATCTTTCAAGTGCATATCCTCAAGACAGTCGGCCTCCAATGTAAACTTGTCCAAACTAATGGCTTCAACATAAATACTCTTCAGCGTTGGACTGCTCAATTCTACACTTACTTGGGCATCTGACATGGCAATCTCAGGATTAATAAGGGATAAGCTCTCAATCTTTGGACAAGCAGTTAGAAGAAGGTTCAAATCCAATGCTGAAATGCTAACATAACTCAGAGAAAGTGAAGTAAGGCAAGAAAACCTTTGATAATTAGGTTCAACTCCGGTAATCGTATTGTGAGCCAAGACCAACATCTCCAGCTTGTGCCTCCCACAAATATCAAGAATGTTAAGATTTGGGCTAGTCCTCACATTGTAATACAATCTTTTCAAACTTTCCCTGGTATACATAAGCCAAGCAATAACTGTTGAAGCCGAAAACTCATCCACATCATCCATTAAGATAGTAAGCCCTTGCAACCCACTAGTTTGGAAAATGGTTTGTGTAATCAAGATCTCTAATCGACTAGTCAACAAATCACGATAAACAGGCCAATCGTTGGAATTGAATGAGAGTGAATGGAGGTGTCTGCGAAACGCTTCCCTCCATTTCCGGCATGTGGCGGATGCTATCACTACATCCCTGGCAGCCCCTAGGCGGGACAGTATGTTTCCAACCACTTCAACAGGTACATGTTCCATGGTCTAATCATAGACCAAAAACAATCAACCCCAAGACCAACAAGAGCAGGATATTAGGGTTTTCTGATTCTTGTTCAATAGCATATTACATGGCTATAGCATTTCCATCCCAATACATCATGATCATATCATATTCCAGTTCTTCAGCAAAATTATCAACAATAAAAAAAAGCCATTGTCTAAAAACATGGTTATTAGTGTATTACCATGCCCAATTTGAATCAAACCACAAATTAAATTCCTCACAATGACAAAATTGACATCATTTTCTGGTATCTATAAGATCTTCCAACCAGATGAAAGATCCAAACTTTGAGAATTATCAATATCAAAACATACAGATCATCAAATGGGTATTCATAGAATCAAGAAAAAAAAAACCCAATAAAAGATGCAAAATTTTAATTGAATTAATTAAAACCCAATAATGGGTATTGGTTAAAGAATTCAAAATTTGGAAAATTGAAACATACCCAGTTGAGAAGAGTGCAGAAAAAAGAAAGTAGATGAAGAAACCCTTGTGAATTTCGTCGGATTGATCAGAGAAAAAAAAAACTCTAAATTACCGTTGATTGAAGGTGTATCAATGGATGATTTTTGATGAATTTGGATTGAGGCATTGAGGGGAGAACGAGTCAAGCACAAGGCTTGATCACAGGCGTAAGTAGAGGAGAGAGACTCGCCAACTTTTTCTAAATACGGCGTACCATTGTTCTCTTTTCTCGATGCCCACTGTTCTAGATGTGCCAATCAATCATCAATAAAACATAGGAGTAAAAGACTTTATTTGAGAAACTTTGCAAAATTTAGATGAATTTGATTTTGAAATTTTACTTTCATGAATGTAAACTATCTTTTATGTGATACAAATGACCACTTATTATGTATAATTTCAAATATATAATAATGTTTTATAAAAAAATAATTATATTAAGATTTTTTTTTTTTAACATGATATAAAGCAACTAAAGTGTATGAGAGAATCAGAACAATGTGACTGAATCAAACAATGGACTTTAGATTTTTAGGCGCTCTAATATGAGAATCATATGCTGTAGGTCAGGGTCACTAGATAATTAAATCATGAGTGGGATTTCAATGTTAGTAGAACCTATCTTTTCCCCATTTTGATCTTTCATATTTTAACACCCCCACTCTCTTTATATAATAAAAACTTAGGGATCCATGGTATTTTCGGTCATTTCCTCCATCTAGTCTACCTATCTAATAAAATCACAATTTTAAAAAAAAAAAAAAACCTATCACCTCAAAATATGTGTCATGATAGGTTTTAAGACTAATTTGATTTTTAGGACATGGAATGATGAGAGTAAATGATTAACTTTTCCACATAACATCGTATATCGAATCTAAGGCCTTCTCATATCCTCGTTAGTTAAATCATTATGAGTTTTTGAACATAACTTCTTTTGCAAACCGCTCTACTCAAGAACCTACATAATCACACAAGATCACCTCTATACCCAAAATTTTCATGGTAATAGCAAAAGATGCATTCACATGAATTATTGACCAATATACTTGTCGGCCTCCCTCATCAAGAAAGGTGTGAGGGGGAATAAGGTCTCCTGAAAAGCATATATAGAGCCTTATATGAAATGGAGGGAGGCAGGTCTTTCTTGTCATTGACAAAAATAAAGGTGTCATGACTATTCCGAATACCTTAGCATAATTGAGGGAAAAATGACGTTCTATTCATGGTGTAACATATTATTGGTTGTGTTTGACAAAGTAATTTCCCTTAAGCCAAGAAGATGGGTTACTTTGCTAATACTCAAGCATGGTAGGGAGAAATTTCCATGTTTTCGTAGTTAGATAATGAAAAAAGAATATATGAATGAAATATTCAACTCGAAGTTGACATCTTGGGGCTAACGAGGTTATAGATAATGTCTCAACGGTGAAGCAAGCTTTGTTGAGTAAGTTTATCTCTCCAAACATTTGATGACACTTTCTATAACCATAATCTTTGCATAAATTATAAAAACTAATGGTAAGCAAAAAAAAGGAGTGGGATGATGTTACATGATTAGTATAGGAGAAAGAAATAACTTATTTTATGATTGGTCATCCCATTACAAACTTTTATCCAAAAAAAAATCAACAAAACAAAATTTTCATTCATGGATCATGGGTGATTAAATTTCTTGATTACCAAATATTAGTTCAAAAGGAATAATCTAACTTCTAGTTTCGGGATCCCTTTTGCAAGGGGGTGAGACTCAATCCCACGACATTTGATATCGAAGGTGATGCCAACACCACTAGGTTACCACCTAATGCTCATTTATATGATTGTATTCATCTATTCGAGTGTTTCTCAATTGCACACAAACATTTTTTTTTTTTGCAACAAGGTACACAAACATTTATCTATAGATATGGTAATTTTTTTTGAGGGGATTATAAATATGGTAATTATATCCCAAATGTTTACCCTAAAAAAAGTGTAAAAAACTTGTATGGACTTGGTCCACACTAAATTAGTGTGGACCTAATGCTAATTCATGTTATTTATGAAAAAAAAGGATCACTATATAAAAAAAAAGATATAAAAGATAAATAGATATAAAATATGAAGTTTTGACTATAAAAAAAGGTTAATATGTCATAAAGTGAAAATTTTCATCATGATAAACTAATGTGAGAAAGAGTTATTATATTAAAAAAAACAGTCACTATGGTAGATCGTAACTGTATATTGTAACTTAAAATTTGAAAATGTTACTATATGGAAGAAAAAAATGTCACTATGTATGATTTTGATCCATAATAATATTATTGTGAACCAGGTCTACGCAAGCTCGAATTTTTATAAGACAATGTCCCTTTTAAGTTAAGCACCCAACATTTCCTTCCAAACGCACACACACTAAAAGTCAGATAGATAGTTCATACTTCATAGTTGCAGCTATTAGCAATGTCAAAGATCCCAATTTTCTTGCTAATTATCATAATTACTTTTCTATTGATGATAATAGCCACTATTAATTTCTGGGTTCTTCCTCTTTTTCCTTCCTCTAATTCTCCCTTCGATCATCACTACAATGTCGGAGATCAAGTCCCTCTTTTTGCCAATAAAGTTGGCCCCTTGAATAATCCCAGGTACCATTGAATTCTCAGTTTTTTCTTTTATTTAGTTTCAATACTTCAGTTATTTTTTGCTTAATTTACGCTTTGAAATTTTGGCCTTGAGAAATTGCTGAGAATATTGGTAGTTTTCTTGATTATAACATAATGCTGTATTAGTGCGGAACTTAATATTTTTTACCTTAAGATTTGGTGATAATTTTTGGGCTTATTGAAAGCACCCATCTTCATTTTTATGCATAAATACATTAGTAAAGTGCTGTGTTTTGTTGGGCATTGTCCAATTCTTATTCTAGCTTTTGGAATTTCAGCAAAGATCTTCCCATATTATGTATGCCCTAAATTAAGCTGAAGAGTGAGTATATATTTTAGCTAAGTGTTACCTAATTCGTTAATCCCCCGCTAACCATGATCCGAGATGTGTGAATTGGTAAGGGTTCATGATACAATGCCACAGGCACAATGGTAAATTTTTGGACCAATTTTTCAATATTAGGTAGGGTATTGTGATCCCGTACCCATTTAACGTACTAAAGCGTACATCGAATTAGGTAACACTGATTTAGCTTGAATCTCTCTCTTTTGTTAATTGTTTTTGCGGCTGCTGCGATTTTGCATATCCTTGGATTTGAAAAATTAAAATGATTGTGTATGATTTTGGGTGAATTGGAACATTTTTTAGCTCAGTGTAACAAACTCTTCTACTTGTAAAGTTGTAATAGCAAGTGGCATGCTGGCTTTGGTGATGTTTCGAGTTTGATTTAACTGTTTTCTTTTTAAGATATCCTTTATTTCTTTCTCCCTCCATTTTTAGATGGTTTTTTGTAGCTTTTAGAAGCCTTTGTGAGGAAGTTTGATGTGATCTATCTTTTTGCAGTGAGACGTACGAATACTTTGTCTTGCCATTCTGCCGCCCAGGTTGGCCAATAGTCTTACATTTAGAGCATTTTATTTCTGAATTTCTGTAGAAGATTGAATCAACAACTTTTTGTTACACATAGTTTTACATTAATTTTCTTCATTGGCAAGTATAATCATGCTAACTGAATGGAATAAAAAGTTGAAACTTAAAAAGGTATGCTGAAAAGTATCTACTGGTATATTGCAGTTCTGAACAATCATAATAGGAACCCCACTGGTTTTCTACCTATTTCTCTTCTGATGTCCTCTTACTAGGCTTTCTGCTTAAGTGCAGAAGGATGAACAATTAAGGAAGAAGAGATAAAGCTGTCTAGGATAATAATAAGAGTTACATAATATCTGGTGAGTTGTAGATGGGTCTGTAGACGGCAACCTTAAGCAAAGAGGCTGGGTTAAGGGGTGTACAGCACATTGATTTTAGTTCTAGTATACTGCCTACGTATACGATCCTGCAATATAATCTGGTATAAATCGATGATTAGTTAATCTACACAATCCCTTCATATCTGTCCTTTATGGACATTCAAGCTAGCTTTCTGCAAGATGGCTCACTTCATTTTCCTCCTCTCCTAGTTGACTACCAAACATGGTTCTGCAGTTCTTCAGTTCCTTCACCCAAACACTGAAAAATTCTCTGGCCATAACTAGTTAGGTGCATCTTTTGATATGTTTGGTTATCTTCCTGTATTATAAACTTCAAAAAAAAGAACAGTTAAACTATAATGTTGCTTACACTTTTTTTACTGCATCAATGAAGCAATTTGAAATTAACCACTGAAAGAGCTCTGCTGCTTCAAGGCAGCTGAACTGTGTTTTTGGTTCTTCATATCTTGTTTGCAGATCAGTTGATCAGAAGAAAGGAACCGTTGGGGGAAGTTCTAAATGGTAATCTTTTGACAAACACTCGCTATGATATGAAGTTTCAGGTTACGAAAGTGGCAGAGATATTGTGCACAAAGACATTGGGAAGGGAGGAAGTTGTGAAATTCCGTGATGCAATTAAAAGAGATTTTTACTTTCAGATGTACTACGATGACCTCCAGTTTTGGGGATTCATTGGGAAAGTTGAAGGAGAGAGCTTGAATTCCCATATGAGAGGACCGAGGTTTTATCTTTTCACTCATGTTCAGTTTGAGGTCTTATATAATAGCAATCGTGTTATAGAAGTGCATGCTTTCAGTGACCCCAATCACATTGTCGACATAACAGAAGATGCTGAAACTGATGTGAAGTTTACTTACTCTGTAAATTGGAATGCAACATCCGTCCAATTTGCAAACAGAATGAGAAGATATTCAAGTGCTGCTTTACTATCACCAGTTCAGCAGCTTCACTGGTTTTCAATCATTAATTCAGTTGTCATCATATTGCTTTCAATGGGATTACTTGCCATGCTATATTGGTGGAATATCAAGAGTGATTTGAGAAAGTAATATATCATTTCCAGTTAGTACTACTTGTGATGTTGCTTGAAGTTTTGAGTTTTCAGCCGGGGTAGGTCTCCTTGGTCGACAGTTAATCATTTTGTGTTCTAGGTATCCTAACGGAGATGAAGATGATAGAGAGATTGGATGGGCGTTCATGGGTGGTGATGTTTTCAGATGCCCTACATTGCTGTCTCTCTTTTGTGCTGTGTTGGGATGTGGGACCCAACTTTTTCTTGTGTAAGGGACTTGGATCTTTCTGATACTGCTACTTGCATCATATTTTGACTCAGCACCTCTAATACACTACAGCATCAGCCTTTTCTGATCATTATATGCTCTGAGAGGCTCCAGAGGTTGCTTGCTTTGGACTTATAGTCAAGTTGTCATCGCCTCATCAGAGTTGTCTACTTGAAAGTTTCTTGGTGTGTTTTTTGGCTGAAAAAAAGGTTTGACGTATATGATATACAGTGTAACTGACACAAGCAATTTGGTCGCCTCCTTGTTTTATGGGGGGAGGGGGAAGGTGTCGTATGACTCATATCTGACCTTATAGTTTATTTGGTTTCTCTTTACAAAACAGAAAATGTTTTGCATAAACAATAGAATTATTGAGTTGCCAGGAAAAGTCATTTCTGACAACTGGGGTCTTCTATTTTGAATTTTCTGTAGCTGTGAAAATGTAATTTTGTTTGGGTCTACAGTCTACCTTTTAAATGCATTTTATAGTAGCAATTTGAATGAAACAGGCAACTTTCAACACTGGTTAGTTTTTTGGATAATAGCCTTTCCCAGACTAAGATTTCATTACATT
Organism: Beta lomatogona; assembly: GCA_947646795.1. Classification (NCBI taxonomy): domain Eukaryota; kingdom Viridiplantae; phylum Streptophyta; class Magnoliopsida; order Caryophyllales; family Amaranthaceae; genus Beta; species Beta lomatogona. The sequence goes on along the minus strand of CANSNZ010001029.1, from coordinate 1,268,229 downwards.
GAACGCACAGACTTAATGAACAACTTCGTCCCTCTGTTATAATTACATTCTGCCTTCAACCTCCTAAATATTTACTTTGTTATTTGACAAACTTTCTGAACTACGTATCAACTCTTTGCAGTTATATTCATTTGCTAAGTTCATTTGTTGCAATTAGATTCCATCAATTTGTCACTTGCTGCTTAAAATAAAAAGCTTTAACACATAAAGTGGTGATATCTTCGACCTGTTTCCTTCCGGCAAATCCAGTATGACATCTGTTAAATCTTGCCTGTGGTTCACTTTATGTTCCTTTCTGACCTACATTTGAACTTTTTCAGGGTTTGCTGCTTGTTTGTATTGATCATTCTTGGTCTCTTAGACCCTTATACACATGGGACCCTGTGGACAGTTGCTGTTGCGATTTACACTGTAATGTCAGCAGTTGCTGGATATTCTGCTGCTTCGTTTCACTGCCAATTTTCTGAAACTGGATGGGTAAAAGAACATTCATTCAACTTTGCATCTGAAACAGCTCTGCTTGCCCAGACGTTCTGTATTTTTGCATTCATGATGCAAATGTTTCTGCATGGTTATTTATTTATTCATATATGACGAATTCTTCTCTAACGAACAACTATTAATCTTGCAGGAAAGAAGTGTCCTCCTGACTGGGGTTCTTTTTATGGGTCCACTGTTACTTGTGCTATCCTTCCTTAATACTGTGTCTGTATCATATGGGTCTACAGCTGCCCTATCTTTTGGCATGATTTTTGTGATGTTTCTCATACATACATTTGTTGCTGCCCCATTCCTTGCATTAGGAGGAATTGTTGGACGCCATTATAGTTGTACAAACTTTGTACCTTCGACCATGAGACACATGAGAGAGATTCCTTCATTAACTTGGTACAGGAAAATTCAGATTCAAATGATTCTTGCTGGCCTCTTACCTTTCAGTGCAGTTCTTGTGGAGTTGCATCTGTTTTATGCAAGCATCTGGAGCTACAAACTATTTACACTCCCTAGCATTCTGTTCATTAGCTTCTCAATCCTTGTCTCACTTACTGCTATTTTGAGTGTCGGGTTGACTTATATTCAGCTGTCCGTGGAAGACCCTGAATGGTGGTGGAGGTATGCGACGTCACCCATAACACGAAGAGATAAATTTTTTCTTCCACCTTTTAAAGTGTCTCTTACTGTTTTCATGACTCAAAAGTTGTGTCGACTCTAAACATCTCCTTCGTGTCTGCAGATCAGTACTACGTGGTGGATCAACGGCTATTTTTATGTTTGTCTATAGTATTTACTTTTATGCCAGGTCACATATGAGTGGTCTTATGCAGCTATGCTACTTTCTGGGGTACAATGCTTGCATTTGTTATGCATGCTTCCTAATGCTCGGTGCAATTGCTTTCCGTGCTTCTTCAATGTTCATCTACCAGATGTCTCACACTGTTAAGAGCGAGTGAACTCTTCATTCATATAGTTTCCATGGATATATATCATAGAGGAAAAGCCAGAGGCTACACGGAATGGAGAAAGCATGACAAGTTTCTGGCAAGACAAGATTCAAGGCCGTAACGATGACAGTTCCAGGTTTGTTTGAATTTGCGATTAAGTCTTGTTATACATGTTAATACCTCGCACGACAATGTGAGCCTTGAGGGCGGAGGCTGTTGTTTTATATGTCTATTGGCTCTAAGCAGTTGCTTTAAGCTCATATAAGTTCATGACAATGAGATATATCATATTCTCCAGTTTTGGCGGCTAATGATTCTGAATATTATTATGAAAATTAGCTACACTTTTTTCACTTAGTTAATTGTCAACATATCTGTTGGTATTGACAAATTTTGAAAGTAATTTCTGTGCTCATTTACTGTATAATACTATATCTGGAAATAACTATAACTGTGATATACTCTAACTCAACTTATAGTGTGACAATTAGATATGAAATCAGGTTGTCTTCTCATCTTGCTTTTCCTTTTGATGGTGGGAAACTCCGCAGTCTCCTGCTTAGACAGAGGCCTTTTCAGCTACATACCGTAGTGTGAAAATCCAACTTTATACTTCCTCCATTCCTAAATAAGTGTTACATTCACTTTTTCATGTGAACTAATGCGCTTCTTTGATCATTAATATTTTTAATTGCGCACAAGTAAATTGTAAAAAAGTTGATATTTCGAAAGTATACATTGAAACGAATCTAACAAGATCCCAATTAACTATGTTTTTCTTTATATAATAGCGAGAAGATATAGCCAAAGTTAGTTGATGTATAGTGTCAATTTAGTCAACGTAACACTTATTCAGGAACGGAGGAAGTATATTATGCCTCGTTGAACTCTCTTTTGTGCCGTGTAAGCATAGTGAAAGAAGTAGGGTTACCTTTTGTCAAGAGCTTCCCCGGTTATTGAGCTTGTGATTTCATAGCAACTGTTTGATTCGATCTAAAATTGCTCTTTCATGGTTGGAACTTGGAAGTACACAAGTTCTCGTGCATAAGCATAGCCATAAGATGAGTTGAAGGTGGGTGTCTTTTTTTTTTTTTTTTTTTCTTTGGAAGCACAGATCACTTTGTATGTGTTTTACCGAAAAATGCACGAGTCGGAATATTTTGCTCCTTTTTCACCTATTTTTGCTGGCTCAATTTAATGGTGCATGCTTTATAGTGATATAAAAAAGACTGGATTGACAATAGAAGTTCCTTTCCTATCTTACCTGATTGCTCTTCTATGTGTTCATCATGTAATCAGATGATTAGTTGGAATTATAACCAGGAAGTATAGAGCTTGGAGTGAAACTAGTGGAGAAAAGGGTTATGATGTAGTTGAAACCTTGCACTTCGTCTCAATTTTCTTTTAATGAGTTCTTAGGGTCAATCCTACAATTATTTCAACCGTCCTTCTTCCTGTTATTTGTGATAAAAAAAAAAAGTTGCAATAAAAATTGAATTTGCTTTAGACATTAATATTACTCTGCTCAATAATTTGTTTAGGATACAATCAACATGCACTTATGAAAGAAGGCCCTGGAAAATTTGATCCATAATGGCCATCTTGCATTTGCGCATGAGGAAACAGTCTTTAGTAATATCTACCTAGTACGTGCCTAAGATTCATTTCTTACATTGTTCCTTTTTTAACTCGTAAACTAAATGACCATATTTGGTGTTCTTTTATTCCCAAATGAGAAAAGTTATAGATAATAATGAATAATCCACTCATACCCCATCCTTCATATCTAAAGAACCAGGAAGCAGCTAATCTCGAATGGGGGGTTCATTGATAGGATCATCGTAATATGGAGCTGGAATATAGTCTAATGACTTATATGGTGGAGGTGATCCATGGGTGGGAGACTGCATTGTTGGAGATGTAGGAGATGAAGGGGGGCCATGAGACTCATAAGCCGGAGCTGGAGCATAGGCTGAAGAATCGTTTGCTGGGTTCCGGTAAATAGGCGGGGCATATACCGGCATTGGAGTATGCATGGGCTTCTTGTATATTGGTGATGAAGTGCATACTGGTTTCCTATGTATGGGCATTGGTGTGTGATATGGTTTTTTGTATATTGGAAACGGGTGGTTGTACATGGGCATCTTGTGCACTGGTGATGGTGAAGACATATGCTTCTTTTGTTTGGGTTTTGGATAAGATTCTGGAGTATGGTAGACTGGTGTAGGATTCAGCCTGTGTTCAGGTATTATTTTATCTGTCGGCGTGTTGTAATCTATCGTAGGACTGTCCATAGCGAGGCCGGAGGGATTTTGTTGTGGTTGATCTTCCGGAATGTTGTACTCTGGTTTCGGAATATCACCATAATTGACTTCACTGGCTGAAGAAACAGCCACGATTGACAAAAGGATCACAGACAAGAAATTTGAGTGATAGAGAGCCATTAATTGTGATCTTCTTTAGGTGACTTATTTGTGAACAAAACTATGCAATTCGATGATGTTAAGTAGGTGACATATTGTAGCCTTTTATATATGACTCCCTTAAGATTGATTCCCATACTTCTAGTTGATACCTATGTAAATAAAATATTTATGTGGAACATATTTAGTGTGTTAACAACACATTCTACATGATAGTAAGGAGTTTTAGGCGCATGCAGCAACAAAGGTTGTGGTTTCACACCCCTGCAATGGAGCAGACATATTAGGAACTCATCAGAGGTTTTCTCTGATGTTTTTTTTGTTGTGACAAAAGACATTTTTTTTACCCTCATTTTGCGTGTCTGAGGCTATCAAAAGTATTGGGTGAGACCGTCTTACCATATAATTGTTGAGACAAGTCCAACCCATATACTTCATATTAGTAAACACACTTCTTCTCCTTTACATGATCTCCAATACGTATATTTCAGAGCATTCTTATTCATCTCTCTCATGGGCATCTCATCTCCAAATAAAAAATTCAGAGTATAAAAATGGATCCATTTCCTCTTTACATGATCTCCAATACGTATATTTGATCATTAATATATTTAAGTATACATTAATATAACTTTTAAAAGTTTAGATCTTGAAAATACACATTTGGATGTTTCTAATAAGATAATAAGATACCACCTGATATCTTTTTTCTTACTTTTATAAGTGGAAAAATAAGGTTAAATTTGATGAACTTTGACTTGGAAAAAATTAAATGGATCCACTATTTCGGGATGAAGGGACTAGTTCAAACATCAATTTAGATTCTTCTCCAATTGTGATCTCCACATGTAAAAATTCAGATTTTAGTAAGTGTACAATTCACTTGGCTGTAGCTGCAAACAACCTGCTTGAATTGAAAATCAGAGCTTCAAAACAAGAACATGTGGAAAAGGACAAAAGGTCAAACATGAAATATTGGATTATGCTTAGCAGAAAAACTAATTGATGGTATTAAGGTCATAAATAAAGGGATGATTCCAGGTAATCATGTTATATATGACCATAGAAATTTAACAATTTAGAACCTACATTATTGATTCTAAAACCATTAGGAACCACTAAATTTCTCAGGGTCGTATTTAGTATGACCACCTAAGAATTTTCGTGGGAGAATGTGATATTGCATTGTTGGCGATTCAATCATAGTATGTGTTTGGTGCATCAAATAGATCAAGCTAGTAGAGATGGCAACTATTCATGCCAAGTGCTAATGCAATTGTGCTATGAAGTTGGGATGGCTTCATCTACCATGATGGGTAAGGGTAATGGAGGTGGAGAATTCCATGTCTTTCGAATAACAAATGGTTTACTGTGATTTACCTTTTAATTTGTGAAAGTATCCTTTTATTTTTTTTGTCTTCATTTTTATACATTTCTTTGTCAGGGTACAAAACTTAGTATACTGGAGGCGTTTGATGAATTCATATCGACAATGAACTTTTTTTATTTTTATTTTTTGACAACGGGGAAAATTTGCATTAATTAAAAACTGGAGTACAACCTAACGCTAATACAAGCAAACAAAAACAACCAAACTGTAACAAGTGCTGTATTAGCTCGTACATACGATATGAAAAAACAACTAACTATTACGTGTCCAGTCCAAAAGCAGCTTGTCTTGAGCAACGACGGGTGAGGTTGGGTGATATGTCTTGATGAAAAAGACCTGATATGAGAGGGAATCTGTTGTGATACGAAACTCTGACGATCTTCAAATAGAGACTGCCGCACTACAGCTAGTAGACCCCAATGTCCACTAGGTACTAAATCCCAAGGTTCTTGAAAAGAAACATCCTCCTGGGATTCTACTGATTCAACGAACAATGAAGCCACGTCTTTTGGTGACTTCTGACCCTGCTTCGAGGGTACCTGGAGTTTAGTCTCATTGGACTGAAACTCGAAAGATGTGGAGGTCGAAACTTGCTCCAAATCAAATTGGAGGGCCTCCCACAAGATGCATTTTTTAGGTGTGATGACACCTGAAGTCATCACGAGAAATTAGGGCGAGTTAGACTGATGAACTTCACCCCACTTATGGATCCGAAGATCCAACCTCACAATCTCAAAACTAGAAGAACGACGCGCAACAGATCTGAAATGATAACCTCCTCTCATCTTGACCAACACTCGAATTTCTGAAGCGGCAGAAACCTCACAGCCAACTCCAGGATCATTGGCTCTATTCAACCGGTTTCCTAGATCTTCCTTTGTCATAGGAAACCAAGAACCATGCACTGCCCACCGATCACTTTTAACAAACACCCAAGCACATTCAGACACAAAAAGGCAAGGGTTATTGGATCTGGAAGATACGGACTTCAAATTGAAATATGAAACGAACATTAAATAACCTAAAAACACGAGTACGACTTTCATACTAATACTCGGCCAAGATGAAAACCGGGGATGGGGAAGGGGAACTTGACCAAACAGGGAGAGGGGAGGGGAACGACCGAAAACAGGGGAGGGGAACTCAACCTAGACGGGGGAGGGGGAACGACCGAACCAGGGGGGAGGGGGACTCGACCAAGACAGGGGAGGGGGAACGACCGAAACAGGGGAGGGGGACACAAGACACGACACGACGACCAGGACAACAACAGGGGACTCGATGGATGACCAGGACGAAAAGGGAGGGGGATACACGCAGCATGGGGGAGGTCGACGAACTAACGGATGCGGGGGAGGGAGTGGCCGACGAGCGAACATGGGAAGGGGGAAAACCGGAAAAAGCGACGACGAAGGAAAACCAAGGGACGACGAAGGAAAACTACGGGACGAGAACGAAAACAACGGCGACGAAAGGGGAGCAGGCCCGCCGGCAACCCTGCGGCCACCGGCGAGCCTGCGGCGGGTGGGTTGGGAAGTCTTAGGGTTTCTTTTTTGGGGGTGGGGAGGTAGAGAGAATTTTAGGGTTTTTCTTCAATTTTTGTGGTTGAAGATGTAAAATCGACAATGAAAGTGTACTAATTTAAGCATCAGTTTAACAACGTTGTCTTGTTTTTTTTTTCAATGGCTTACACTTCTTCCGTCTTTTTAAATTCCATCATTTCGTTTTTGGTATTATTCATCAACTAACTTTGTTAAGTTATCTCGCATCATATATAAGAAAAAAACATAGTCAAATGGGGTCTTGTTAGATTCATCTCAATGCAAGAATTCTAAATATCAAATTTTCATAACTTTTACTTATACGCTATTAGAGATATTGACGTTTAAAGAAGCGTCTCGTCAAACGTGAAAAATGAATTGGTTCAATTAAAAAAAACAGAGGAAGTATTATCTTAAAGCGGTGAGCCGGTGACTGGCACCTTACACTTGTAATTTTAGATTGAGATATTTTGAAATAATTGGCCACTTTCTATATCTAAAAAGTTGATCTTTGAAGTTTAATTACGATTTATTGTTGATTCTAACAACTAAGAACATTAAGCAAGAGTATCTTATGGTGGCATAGTTAAGATGCCAAGATATTAATCATGAGTTTATATAAAAAAATATACTTATGAATTATAAAGGGAGTGATTTTTTTTAAGGGGGTGAAGGTAGGGACTTGGGGTGATAGCAAGCCAATAGAAAACTAATAATGACACATATAACTTCTACTTACATGGATTATCTATTAGCGGATGCCAAAGTTGTTAAAATCGAGATTCCAGTTTGAATCGGAAACGACCTATAGAAACGAATCTTAAAATCGAATCTTAAAATCGAATCGTAAAATCGTAAGATTCTACAAACACGTATAATCAAGATATTGCACTCAATCTTCATTGTATATGCTAAAATTATAAGTTAAAAGACCTTAAAATTGGAGAAAATAGTTGTTTACCCACTATATTGGCAATAACTAACAAATAACAATATATATCTATTATTTGCTTTGTTAGCATTATTTAAATTTGCGAGGTTTTCGCTAGTCAACAGAAATGTATAGAATCGTCTAGAATCGTGAATCGAATCGTCTACCATATTTTGAATCGTAAAATCGTAAGATTTTAATATTTGAATCGCAATTTTAATAACTTTGGCGGATGCCATTTAGCTTAGTTGGTAAAGTCTTATGAGGGTGGTACCCAAGACCTGGGATTGAATCCGATCTACGTCAATGAGCTTAGTCGCTCATTTACACACAAAAAATCATGGATTGTCTATTAGATGAGGCAAAATCATCAATTTGAATATGGTTATAGTTAGTATTGAAATTCAAGATATGCAATGCTATTTTTAGGCAATTGTGTATTGTGATTTTATATATCGAAGGAGATAATCAAGTAGTTATAAGAGTGCTGCAAGGGCATTACACTTGCCCTTGGACTATCCAAACCCTACATGATGACATTCGACATCTGCTTCGTCAGTTGAGATTCTACACCATTAATTAAACATATATTTCGGGAAGCTAATCGGGTAGCAGATTTTCTATCAGAAAAAGGTCATAATAGTTCTGTTGCTTCGGTTGACGTGGATGTTTCAACGGAACCTATGTTAAATAAATTTGTTCTTCTTGATTCGTTAGGAGTCTCCCTTGAGAGAAGGGTGTCCTAACTTTCCTTATGTACCAAAAAAAAAAAAAAAATTGTGTATTGTGATTTGTGAGTGTCATTTGACTTATTATCAATGATAATTTTTCATTATCTTAACGGTTTTTTCACCATATACCCCCGACAAATTAAAAAATTCACCATATACCCTCAATGTTCCAAAAATTCACCATATACCCTTGAGTTTTTGAAAACGTTCACCAAGTGCCCTTTTTCTAACTTCCGTTAACTTACCGTTAGCTTTATTTACGATTTTGCCATCATTAAGCCCTAACCCTAATTCTAATCTAACCCTAACCCTAATCTAACCCTAACCCTTACCCTAACCCTAATCTAGCCCCTAATCTAACCCACCCCTCCACCACAAACCCAACCCCTACCCCCTCCCCCTCCCTCCACCCCACCCCCCCCCCCCCCCCCCCTCTACTCCACCGACGCCGGCCCCCACCCCCTCCCCTCCCTCCCTCCACCCCAGCCCCCCCCCCCCCCCCCCCCCTCTACTCCACCGGCGCGGCCCCCACCCCTTCCCCCTCCACGTCGATTCCCCCACTCCCTTCCCCTCCCCGTCGATTCCCCCCCCCCTCTCCGTCGATTCCCCCACCCCCTCCCCCTCCCCGTCGAATTCCCCCTAACCCCACCCCCTCCCCTCTCCCCATCGAATTCCCCTAACCCCACCCCCTCCCCTCTCCCCGTCGAATTCCCCTAACCCCACCCCCTCCCCTCTCCCCGTCGATTTCCCCACCACATCCCCCTTCCCCGTCGAATTCCCCTAACCTCTTCGACTTCGAATTCCCCTAACCCCACCCTTCCCCTTCGACTTCGAATTCCCCAACCCCACCCCTCCCCTTCGAACACCGGCGGAAAACACACGCACAAACGCAGAACACCGGCGCGAGTGCGGCCTCTCCGTGGAGTAGATCGAACAGAGAGAGAAGAGCGAGGGAGGAAAGAGGGTAGGGGGATGGGTAGGCTGCGGCTTGCGAGGGGTGGGGGACGCTGGTGGTCAGGGAGAGGGGGGGGAGGGGCTTCGGCGGAGGGGAAAGGGAGGAGGAGGAGGGGATGCGGCAGGGAAGGAAGGGAGAGGGGATGCGGCGGTGGAGGGGAGGAGAGGGGGGGGGGTGGGGGCTGGGGTGGAGGGGTGGCGGGCTGGGTGGGTTAGGGTTTAGTGTAAGGGTAAGGGTTTAGGTTTAGGATTAGGGTAAGGGTAAGGGTTAGATTAGGGTTAGGGCTAGATTAGAATTAGGGTTTAGGGTTAGTAATGGCAAAATCGTAAATAAAGCTAACGGAGAGTTAACGGAAGTTAGAAAAAGGGCATTTCGTGAACGTTTTCGAAAACTCAAGGGTATATGGTGAATTTTTGGAACATTGAGGGTATATGGTGAATTTTTTAATTTGTCGGGGGTATATGGTGAAAAAACCGTTATCTTAAATAGAGAAGCATTGTTTTGCAAGCTAATAATTTTGGGTGTAAAAGAGCCAGCGATCAATACAATAAATTTAATTGACTAATTATATATTTTCTTTCCGTTTTTGTGAAGATTTTTTCATATCTAATTTTTCTTCTATAGGAATCAGGGGCGGATCTAGCGTGGGTTCAGTGGGTTCAACTGAATCCACAAAATTTCGGAAAAAAAAGAAAAAAAATCTGAAAAAAAAAGTAAAAATAAACATTAGTTAAAACAAATATCGCACGAAGTAGTTCAGATGGATGAATGTTGGTTCAGTGGTCCGCGTGTGAGTGAGTAATACTCACATGTTGATGCGCGGGGCGGGGTTCGAGGATGCTCCCAACACATTTTATATCTTTTTTCTTTTTTCTGCTAGTCAATGCTGAAAGTAATGATGTTAGCGTAAATGTGTAATACTAGGCTACTGTTAAATCTTCTAAAAAGAAAAGGCTACTGTTAAATACTAGGCTATCAAATATACAATAACCTAACTCAGGAGATATGCTAGTTATATATAATAAATGGTCAAATACAATATTTATTATTTTAGTAATTCTTGGATTAATTTCAAACTGGATTTTGTAATGCTTGAATAAATAGAAATTATTGAATTGGCATTTGTGAATTGAGATTAATTAGGTTCGGGTGAATTAATGAATATTATTAGTTAGTATGTAGTATTGGTTGTCCTAATTGCGACGATCAAGTATAGTTTAGTCACATATTTTAAGAGAGATCTTTTCGCTCCAGTTAGCAATGATAATCTATTAGAACGCCTTCAAAATGCGAAAACTCGTAAAAATGATTTTTTTATAGTTTTTTTTCATGTAATCTGAGAAGTTGTTCCCATAGTTATTGAACTGAAGTATTTTATTTTTTTAACCGATTTAATTTGGTTCCTTTTTTGTTTAACGACTTATCGATTCTGAACCCACCTGAGTGAAATCCTGGATCCGCCACTGATAGGAATAATGGTTAGCAGCTTGCAAAATACTCCCTCTGTTTTTTTTATTTATCCTGATCACTTGAAAATTTGACACTATTCACAGTTAGAGAGATTCTTCTCAATTATTCTCAATATATATGAAAAATATAGTCAGGTGAGGTCTTGTTTGATTCGTCTCAATTAGTACTTTATTTGTTTTGATAATTCTCAATTAGTCCTTTATTAATATTCAATCATTATAATTTTACTGATATTTAATGAAAGATATTTGAAGTCAAAATGTGCATGGACAAACTCGCAAAGGAAAGTGAAAACGTTAGAAAAACCCAGAGGGAGTACATATTTGTCCGTCAAATACACAGGAACCGCGAGAACCCGTGTAGCAACGCAAAATCATGGTTTTTTTCTTCCGAAAATGACTGTCGTAATATGCAGTGCAACGCAACATGAAACTACATTTCAGGATACAAAGTAAGCAAGTTACACAATGCTACACAGCACACATTGTAACAAGAACTACTAACTTGAATTTTTTTAAAATTAGACATATGGATACATAGATGGATGTATTATTTTCCAGCTTGAATTATAGGATAATCAAGTTCGACTACATGTACCGCTAACATAACAATCGCAGGAGTAGCCAGGGCAACACGGGTCGAGGACACCGCAAGACGCCCCAGCTCCTGGGCACCACACGCAAACACCAGCGAACTCTTGGTTCAGGCAACGCGTACCGTCGCAGCACTCTTCATTTGAATAGCACTCTTCAATGAGTTGTTTACATGCCGCAGCGTTGGTGCTCATGCTCACCATAGTCACAATTACAAGCAGGAGAATAAGCTTTATTCTGCTACTTCCGACCCCTACGGCCCGTTTGGTAGTGGTTAATTAATTGCGGTAATGGGAATGAATTTTAAGTGTAGGTTATAAGGGAGGCATCCTTAAAATCTCCATGGGGAGACAATTTCAACCCCCAAGTTTGTGTCTTTTCTCCATGGGGAAGCAATCTCACCCCTAATTTTCATTACCACTCATTACCACCTAACAAGGTGGTATTGGATGGGAATGAAAATTCAAGAAGAAAAATAGACACTTTAGGATAAATTAGCATTACCATGGGAATGAACAATGACTTTCTTCACAAATTTACATACAAATTCATTCCCATTACCACCATTTATAACCAACTACCAAACAGGCCGCTAATGTCATCTTAAGTTTATGCGTAGGGTTGCAAGTTATTTGTGCTTAATGTTGTAGATGGCTGATTGAATTAAATGAAGGCGTAATTTCCCTTTTTATAAACGAACTCATCAATGAATGTATTAAAAGATTACTAAGGAACGAGTAGAGTATTATCTTAATCTTCTCCGATCTCGCCACCGTAACTCAAGGTGTAATCGGCACAATGGACAACTATTTAATCTAATGGTCTATTATTGATGAAAATTGATAAACAGTCCTTTTGATCATTGGGATAATTATTGAGTTAATTAGCTTATAAACATCTTAGAGTCTTGTCTTGGAATATACCGCGCAAGTTTATTATAAAAATGTGCGTAACTTGAAGTAATCTATTGAGTAAACAATGTCAACTAGGGATCATTTACTTAGTCTTCTTTGCTTATAGTTTGTTAGCTCACCTATAATTTTTAATTATTCATTTGATTATTGGTATATTCCAATCTAAAACTTCCGGAATTTTTTATTTATGTAAAGAATAAGCAAGTTGTAAGAGATATTATTACCATTAATACATTTTATTATATCTTTTAAAAATCATAAATTTAGAAAGTATGCAATAATCTTCATTAATAGTCTTCGAAAATTGGAGAGATAGAGGAAATTGGATTTGTTGAGGGAGGATAAAAGGAGATGGAAGAGATTGGATTGGTGTGAAGATGTAGTGAAGAGGAGGGAGACCTATATCTAGAGGAGGGAATTAAAGAGGAGTGTAATTTTTCGGAAGAATTGCATATGCTTGAACTTAAGAAAAATTATACTTGTATACATATAAAAAATCAAACACGATTAAAACATCTTATGCTTTTTTTTTATTATTTATTTCTTGGTCTTTGTTTATAGTTGGGTCTTTATATATTGTTTGGTTATTATATCTTGAAGCAGGATATATGTGGTCATTGTCTAATTGACCCAATGCCGCTTCCTTCAGCTGTTCACGCTTACTAGCTAGCACTTGTGTAGCTGTTCGTTTCCAAGACAAGTAAGTTTTGTATAGTTACATTTGCTTGAGCGCGCATGGCGGCCGACAGCTAGCTCTGATATACTTCATCCTTTTTATAATTATTGCAACATATTCAATTGGCATATTTTTTAAGAAATCCATGTGAAAAGGAGAGAGATACAAATAGATAAAAAGTGGGGATCACGTGATAGGAGAGAGATAAAGAGAAGATATTACCAAATAAAGAAACACTGCAATTAATATAAAACTTTCAAATAAAGGAAACGTTCTAAAAAAGAACAAAAAAGTATAAATAAAGACCAAACAATAAACAAAACCTAAGCAATAAAAAAAGCATATGATGTATATATGGGCTAAACTTGGTATACTCATGAATTATGGACATAAGGTCTTAAAGGTGTTATTAATACATGAAATCTTTTATGAAACTTGTATATTCTATGGGGTTAATTTAAAGTGATTGTGTGATTCAAATCTTAGTCTATCATTACAATTCACATCAAGGTATGCTCACTAAGACTTTAACCGTGAGACATTTTCATGATTATGTATAAGCTTAAGTTAGGGGTGCTAATTGAGCGAGTCGATCGCGAGCAGGGCCCTGCTCAAATCGGCTCGAAAACCATGCTCGACACGACTCGAAAACTCGTTAAGCTTGCGAAACTTTTGCCCAACTAGTGTTCGTTAATTTTTTTGCAGCTCGACTCAAGCTCGAATAACTCGATCGACTACTCGAAAATCATTTTTTTTTCAATTTGTTATTTCTTTTAAACGCATGTTACTAGTTTATGAAGTATGATCATGGAGGCATGGACCATGAGGTAAATTTTAATTGGGCTTGGTAACTTGGACCTTATTTCTCAAAATTTTTAGAACTTTTATATTAAATAAAATAAATTCTTAGAAAAATATATAAGAAAAAATTATCGAGTTGCTAGCGAGCTTAACGAGTCGAGCAAGACCCTGCTTGACTCGTGCTCGTTAAGGTTTCGAGCCGAGCCAACTCGAGTCGAGTTTTGATCGAGCGTTGACCGAGTCGAGCTCGAGTTGCTCGACTCGATTAGCACCCCTAGCTTCAGTCTATATATTACAATAATATTATTATAGATTTCATTAAATAAACCTCTCTAATGGAGAGAGAAACAAATTTTTATTGTGAAAATGTTTCACATCCAACCAAACGGAGCCTTAATCTGTTTTATGAAACTGGGCCTCACATTCATATCAGGTGAAAGTCCAAAAAGAACTTTTGTTTCCTGCGCCGATACTCTGATTATTCTACCTAATCAGTGACATAATTTCTGAAATTTTGATTAGGGAGGTTATCATTTTGATTAGCGAGGTTATCATTTAAGTATCTTCGAATGAAACAAATCTTTATGTTAATCATTAATTAATTTTTTTTAGGTTCCCAATTTTCATAATTAGTACAGGACCTCTATATAATTTGAGCCGGCCCTGTAAATTAATTTATGTAAAAAAAACAAGGGTTGTGATCTATAATAACAAGTTGAGCGTGGTGGCTAATTATAACTCAATTATTTGTCGAACGAAAAGGACTACTACGACTTCTCTAAAGTGGACAAAACATAGTCTATGTAAAAGAATAAAATAAAAATCATGACAAAGCATTCGACCAATACAGCAGCTTGAGTAACGTTGGCTGGATCGGAGGTTACTAATTATACATCCCATGATGGCTATAAATAGAGAACTTTCTCCCATATGGTGAGCAAGAACTAAAAACACACGCAACAACAATAACAAAAATATCCTTAATAATTGTGATGGCGGAAATTAAGAAATGCGTAGGAAGTAGCAGATCAATGCTTATTCTGTTGCTTATAGTTGTGATTATGGTAAGCAGGAGCGGCGGCGCCGCGGCATGTAGCTCAATTGGCGACAGTTGCTCAGATGTAGATTGTTGCGCAGGCTCCCGTTGCGTAATAGGTGGTTCGGGAACTATTTGTGTATGGTGCCCAGGACCTGGGGAGGGTTGCGGTTTCCTTGACCCGTGTTGCAACGGTTACAGCTGTGACGGATTTTTTAGCGGTACATGCAGTTAAACTTCGAAAAAGAGGGTAAAATTGAAGTTGTATGTAATCTATGAGTGAATAATTATCAGGTAGATGGAAGTCATGGAACTTCCATGAATGTATCGATTTGTCTAGATCTAATAATTTAGACTTATTCATCATTTAGGGTTTCTACCTAGATAGAATAATCGTCAATTTCGTATTGGCTATGCGTACGTTACCTACATGCATTTATATTGCTTCTTATATGTAGTTTGTACCATGTTGAATGTTGTATTGTAATTTTTATTTACTCCCTAGTCCGCTTAGTGTGCCAATCATGTGTTGTACTCCATGTTACTACAATTCTTCTTTTTTTTTTTTATATATAAATGAAGCAATGTTATATTGTTTCAGAAAAAGTACTCGCTCTTATCTGATTCTTCATTCTTTTTCTTTTGCAACATATTTCACGGACTAAATTGATTATTACTATTATTGATTATCTACCCCGCCCAAAAAAAAATAGTATCCAAAAGTACTGGTAAATATCATCCTTACAAAAGTCAAGTTCTTTGCTAAGGCGTTTATCTAAACCCAACAAAGTCACCAGATATGCAATTATATGGTTTCCCGCCCTTATGTTAATTTCATTTAGGCCTGATTTGGAAAAGAGAGATTGATGTAAAATTAGAGGTTTGAACTCATATTAGAGGATTTGACTAGTCAATCCTCTAGTTTGAGTGTTTGGTAAAGAGAGGTTTCGATTAGCTTATTGAGCCCAAAAAACTCTTCTTGAAAAGATGGGGGAAGGAGCTTTTTGATATTAGAGGTTTTTGGAATGAGTGGATCAATTACATTTATGTCCTAAAGTTGTTGAAAATCACATTAATAAATAATAAAAGGTATAACAATAGATTATGCACATGTCCTTATTGGTCATTTTACACAATTATGTACCAAATCAGCTATCAGCTACTTACGAAACACCTTTACACAATCAGCTATCAGCTAATACAACCAGATAACAGCAATCCGCTAATTGCCAAACAGATCCTTAGTATTTTCTGACATTCCTTGGTATCCCCTGGAACTATGCTGGTAATTAAGCTATCTTGAGTAATAGTGACGGGAGACGGACCTACATGAAATCCTAGGTGGCACATTCTCCACCCACTATAAGAAAAATTGATTTAAGAATCCGTCAAAATCAGCCACTATATATGGCCCAAATTCAATTGCTAAAAGACGTTAACAACCACCAGAGACTAATCCCCTCCACCATTGAAGCGGCACCATCTGCACCACCGTTAGGCACCAGAACCCGACATGTACCATAGTGGCTAAAGCTATAGCTGGCAAAATAGACTCGTACCCGTTGACCCGGCACGAAACCCGTTTTCCACCAGAAAATAATGACATGAATAGAATCGAACCCGAAATAAACCGACATGACCTGACCCGAATATGACTCGAACCCGAATCTACTCGACCCGAAGGGAAATGACACGGAATTAACCCGATAATGATGACCCAAACCCGACCCGACCCGACCAGAAAAGTTGTCAAATTAGTTATTTTTTAATCAAAATTAAGGTAAAAATTGTCGTGAAATACTATATATTAGTTAGTCATTGTCCATTAATTATTTCACTTGCTCTCATTAGTCTTATATGTCTGTTATTTATTTGCAAGATTACAGAACCCGATTTAAACCGACTCGATGTGACCCGAAATCTCATGGACCCGAGACGGACTCGCGCCCGAACGGACCCGACCCAACCCGAACGTAACCGAAACATTTGATCTGATTATGGCCCGACACGTAATGACGCGACTCGTATGACCCGTTTGCCACCTCTGGCTAAAGCTCATCGCCTTTCGTATTTTGTTTAGTTCTTGCCTTGCTTCTTTCTTTCAAATTAAGTTATCTCTTTTCTTTTAAAATTAATTAAGGATCTAATATGTTCGACTTATTTTAACTTATTTCTGAAAATATAAGATCAGATAAGATAAGTTCAGGTAAGCTAAAATAAATAAGATAAGATAAGATCAGATAAGATAAAATAAGTTGAATAAAACGGATTAACTATGTTAGAAAACACAATATATTAGAATATAAGTTAAGATAAGATAAGTTAAGTTAAGTTAAGATAAGATAAGATAAGTTAAGTTAAGATAAGATAAGATAAGATAAGTTCAGTTCAGATAAGATAAGATAAGTTCAGATAAGAAGAAATAATTTCAGATAAGTCAAAATAAGTTGAATCAAACAGATCCTTAATGTATGAAATGGTATTCACAAACTTGGAGACTTGGTATACAAATCTGTAGTAATAACATGGAGTACAACACATGATTAGTACATTAATCACACTTAGGAGTAAATAAAATTACAATACAACAGTCAACATGGTACAAACTACATATAAGAAGCAATATACATGCATATAGGCAACTTACGCATAGCCAATACAAAATTGACGATTCTATCTTGGTAGAAACCTCAAATGATGCATAAGTCTAAATTATTACATCAAGACAAATGGATACATTCATGGAGGTTCCATTTACCTGATAATTATTCATTAGATTATTACAACTTCAATTTCACCCTTTTTTTGGAAGTTTAACTGCATGTACCGCTAAAAAAGCCGTCACAGCGATAACCGGGGCAACACGGGTCAAGGACACCGCATGTAACCCCAGGTCCTGGGCACCAGTCACAAGAAGAATATAAACCTTCTGGCGCAACATGTGTGTTGCAACGGGAGCCTGCGCAACATTCTGTATCTGGGTAATAGCAATTTTCTCCGATTGGATTACATGCCGCGGCGTCGGTGCTCATGCTCACCAGAATCACAACTATAAGGAGGAGAATTAGCGCTGATTTGCTACTTGCAACCAATTTCATCATCTCCGCGATTACTAGTATCTGTGTGTTCTGTGTGTGTAATTTTATAGATGGCTGAGTGAAAAGAAGGGAGAAGGAGTCCTCCTTTTATAACTATCAACAGAAGCATTAAGCAATGCCTCCAGTGAAGGATATTATTTTTCAAATTCTCACCGATTAGTTAGAAGTTGGCGTAGGTCTAGCTTTGTTTTGTTTATTCGAAACGTTTTGAATTTCATGTTTGCCGATGTATTCGTCATTCATATCTCTTATTATCTAATAGTAAAATTTATTGGAAAATTGATTTTTTTTTTTAAATATTTACTTTGTGATAAGTCCAATAATATTTTACATACTACAATTTGTTTTATATTAGTCAAAACATTCCGATCAAATTTACGTTATATGAATATTGTAAAAGTCAAAATGTTTCAACTATTAGAAAACAAGGTGGTACATGATAGCATGTTAGATTTTTTTTCATCAGTAAAAATATTGTAATAATCATTTGTTACCGGATAAGGAAAACTGTAATAATAATCATAAAAAAAATACAAATTATGGAGTAATATGAAATCATGTCTCATTCAACTCCTAATTCATAACAACCAAATGATGTCTGGTCGACCCTCTCTCATCGCATTGATACGTTTATCGTAAAGTCTTGTGTGACAAGTCTCAGTCCAAGACATTACTAAGACATGTATCAGTTTAAGCCTGACCTCTATCTTTTTTTTTCTTTTTTTTTTGCCACATTTATCAATTTAACCAAAACTTCTATCAGTTTAACTCAAACATTAATCAGTTTAAGCCCATAAAATGATAGTAAGTTCATGCTCATAAACTAATAGTATTATGCTCATAAATTAATGATTTATACCCATAAAATGATAACTTTCACGCAAGATGCTTTGCAAGTTAAGACTTACAACTTAAACTTTTTTTTATTGCTTATATTTTAATTTGTTTTTTTTTATCCATATGAGCCACAAATTAAAGGCAGTACAAAGTACAAAGAAGGGGAGGGGGGATTCGAACCTGTGACCTATCGTTCACAGCACCTCAATCTTAGTCTTCGGTCATTATATATTAAAGCAGCGAACATTAATCATTCACCCATTTCCGTTCCCTTCCGATGTTTACTAAAGTCAACCCTTCGATTCTTTTTCTAATAAGTCTTGCATACTTTCTTTCTTTTTTAATGGAAGAGTTCAGGGATTTTATTAATGGGCATGAAAGCCAACAAAGGAAGCAAGGAACTTTCATAATACATCAGGTGACAGAATAAGAATAAAAAAACATCCAAATCACACAATATCATAACTAAGGGCACCGGCCAACTTTTGCAAGACTAAACAATCACATTGACTTCTCTTCGCCTGAATTGGAAACTCACCTTCTTCGGTTCTCCACTTCATAAAGAATATTTCTTAAGTTACTGTAAAAAATTATGAGTCTTCGTGGGCATGTATCCGTGTTATGTGCCCAAGATAGAGCGTTATTTACCCATTTTGACAAGCCTCGATGTACTATATATGTTTGCCGGAGGTGCCCCTTTCTTAGTTTCTTTCTTGTCAAAGAAGCACTTCATTGAAGTTCCTCAAAAGCATATGGGGGTATGTTGATAGATAGTTTCTTCCAATTAATTACCATCATTCGAAGTGTAAACAAGGATAGTATAGTCATGGTCTCGTTCTTTTTTATTTTTTGACGGGATCATGGTCTACAAGGGGATCAAGGGTCTTCTGCGACGGAAAAATATCAGTCACTAATCATAGATATTCCATTGCAAAAAGCATTTTGTGACTGATTTTTTTTCGTCACTAAATCCTCATTGCAATTTATATCTGTCGCGAAATTGTGACTGAAATTTTTTCAGTCACCAATTTGAGAATGGTAAAAGCCGTCGCAAAGCTGCGACTGAATGTTCTGAGTCTCTAAATTGTAATGAACCATTTCTGTAGCAATCTAGTGAATGGATGTAATTTATTTCCGAATTGTGATCAACTAACCGCATAGCAAATTAATGGCCGACTTTATCAGTCCCAAAATAGCGAGGGATTCAACCCATGCCCTAATAACGACTGAGATTTCCCCTCATCCGATCCTTCCCTATATTGCCACTGATTAATATGTCGCAAATTAACCGTGAATTCTTTTTGATCCGTAAATTAGAACTAATCTTTAAGAATTTGTGACCAACATTTGAGCCGTCTCTAAGTTGTGATCCACAAATTATTTGGCAAACTAGCTAGCGGCATATTTTCTTTAGTCCCTTATTTGTGACTAATTTAATCCCTTATCACACTTTATATTTTATAATTTCTCTTACTCATTATATGCCACCCTTAGGAATTTATGAATTTAGGAATTTATAACATAATCACGCATCAACAGATGTAATTAATGCTTATCTATTACTTTAACTCATTATATGCAGCCATAAGGGCTGCAGATATCATTTTCCTATTGTTTAATAATACTCCTCACTAAAAATAATAAAATGTTTTATATGATAAAGGCATATTTTGACTTCTTTTTAATCATATAAAGATTTTAATTTTTTGCAGAGTATTGTAGCGAAACTTATAATTACTAGTTTGGTAGAAAATTTTGATAGCACTTACGTATGTGATTGAGCAATTTGGTTGACATAATTTGAAACTCGAATGAGCAAAAACGTGATTGATGAGTGTCATAGAAACTAGATTGTCATATTTGTTAAGGTCCAAAAAAAGTAGCCACACGGCACCACTCACATGTAGGGATGGCAATTGGGCGGGGCGGGTGCGGAGGATGGTACCTCCACACCCGCACCCGCATAAAATTCCCATCCCCATCCCCGCCCCACCACCCATTGCGGGGGAAAATTCCAGACCCATCCCCGCCCCACCAAATACGTATTTAAACCCATCCCCGCCCCACCACCCGCACCCCGTCACACCCACTTCATCCCTGCGTCCACCACCCGCATGAGTACCCACACCCGCTTCGTATCCGCGTCATACCCACATATTTATATTTTTGTAAGATAAAACTATTAATAATATAAGTATATAAATAGAATTTTAATAACAAATATGCGGGGCGGGCGGGGATAGGGCGGGGCGGGCGGGGATGGGGAGGGGCTAGCATAAAATCCACACCCGCTCCACCACCCATTGCGGGTACCATTTTAATCCCCATCCCCGCCCCATCCCCGCCAAACCTAGACCCATCCCCGCCCCACTTGGGCGGAGATGGGGCGGGTCTCCTACTTGACCCGCCCCACTGCCATCCCTACTCACATGTCATCGACACGACGACGGAGGAAGTGCGAATGTGGAGTCGGCCACATTTAGCTCATTCCATATATATTTGGAGCACTTTAAACATTATATAAAGTTACCTCTCATTTAGACCAAGCAAAACACTTCTCTAAAAAGAACTTTACTTTTAAGGTACGCAAGACATGTTCAAATTGTTCCGGGTGGGATATGGAACTTTATTTTCCACTTCCCAAGACTAATTTTTTTATAAAAAAAAACAAGTTTTGACTCCCATTTCCGTTGCATTATTATGAGACACTAACTAATAGAAGTATTATCTACCAACATGATTTACCTTCTAGAAAGGGCTTTCCCAAGCCCAAAAGGACAACAAAAAAGCAAAATTATGATTTACGTAGACATACTTTGTTTTCAAGAATAGCAAGAGATCATATAAGAAGAGAGAGACAATGATAATAGATGCAACTTTATTTAGACAAAAATATTGTACGTAAAGTAGAATCGGAGTAAATAAAAATTACAACGCAAACTGGTACAAACGATTACAAATAATATGCATAACGCGGGCAATACAAAAGTCTAAACTTTAACATTTAGACAAGTAAACACATTCATGATGCGTGGTTTTATTTTCTTGAAAATTATGCATTGCGTTAATTAGTTAAAGCTTCAATTATACTTTCTTGTTGAAGTTTAACTACATGTGCCGCTAAAAAAGCCATTACAGGTATAGCCAGGGCAACAAGGGTCAAGGGCACCGCAAGTACCCCCAGCACCAGGGCACCATTCACATATAGAAGTTATCCACGAATAATGGTGGCAACGGGAGCCCTCGCAACAACCGGAACTTGATGAGCAATTTTCGCCAATCGCGTTACATGCTGAAATGATGGTGCTTATGCTCACCATAATCACAACTATAAGCAGAAGAATAAGCAGTGATCTACTACTTCCAACCCATTTCTTCATTTCTGCCATCTTTATTATTCTTACTAATATTTGTGTTGTGTTGTGTTGTGTTGTGTTGTGTTGTGTGTCTCTACTGTTATAGATAGCGGAACAGTAGGAAGGAGAGCTATCACTTAATAAATATTGAATAAGCCGTTGCTTAATTACACTAGTCAGATCACTACGACTCACTACTTTCCAATTTTCGTATATACAAACCGAGAAACTTGAAGTAATCTAATAAAGTAAACGGTTTAAAGTAAACAAATGCTCATCATTTACTTGGTCTCGCTGGTTGCTTATAATTTAGTTAACTCGCCTGTACTTCATTGATTGTTCGAGAAGTCAACATTGATATTACACCCACATATATATATATATATATATATATATATATATATTCTAACTATTTTTTGGTGCAAATGACCGACTAAGCGCAATGATGTAGACGAGATTCGATCCCAGGTCACGGGTACCAGTGGGTGATAATGAGCCTGACCTCTTTGTGTTCAATTCGAAAATGCATACTTACATGAGAAATGAGAATGAATATTACACGCTATAACTCTAATGAACAAGTGATGTAACTCTAATGAAAAAGTGATGTAACTCCAAAAAAACAAAAATTAGAAAAAAAAAATTCAAGAAAAAAAAAAATTTATTTTTTGGGCTCGAAATTTTTTCGGGGGTATAACTCTAATAAACAAGTGTTGTAACTCTAATCCAATCGTGTGGTTGAGATTCATTCTCATTTCTCATGTAAGGAGCATTCTCATGTGATCCTGCCCCTATATATATATATATATATATATATATATTCCATATACTCCCTCCGGTCTTTATTAGTTTACCCGCAATCCATTTTTCGGATGTACCTTACACTAGTAGAATTTTTGCTTATTGCTGCGGTGGTATTGCTGCGGTTTTACCCTTACGCAGCAATAAATCACGAAAAAAAAAGGAAAAATCGAAATTAAACATATTGCTGCGGTTGTGGCTAGAAACTGCAGCAATATGGTTTCAACGGGAAATTTTTGAAATAAAGTTGACTATTTGACCAAATATATTGCTGCGGTTTCTGACAAGAACCGCAGCAATAGATTAAAATAATATTTTTTTAATAATATTTTAATCTATTGCTACGGTTTCTTAAGAAACCGCAACAATAGGGTCATTAGGGTTTTTTTATCCTTTTAGCCTCTATTAGGCGCCGTTTTCCTCACTTTCATCCGCTCACCCTCATCTCTCTTCTCTCAACGTTCCTCATTTTCGCCTCCATCAATGTTCCTCTTAAATCCTCAGCATCATCTTCGTTTTTATCTCTCTCTCTCTTCTCAAATCTACTCTTCTCTCGTTTTTCTCGCTTCCTCAAGCTAATTAAATTCTTCGATCGATTCCGCGATTGTTTCTTATGCTTTGACGACTGATTCCTTTGTTCTCGATTTTCATCAACCTCTTTCTCTGGATTTCTGGCGATTTCTCTTGAATTTGACAAAGATTAATTAAAAATCTTCTCAATTGAATCGGAAATTGAATTCATCGCTCATGTTTATCAGCCTTTTCTAGTGATTTCGGTTGATATTCCTGGAGATTCATTGAAGTTTCTTCTCGCGATGAATTTCCGGCGAGTTTCGTTCGTTTTGTTCGAAGTTTCGTTCGTGATAATCGTTCGTTTTGTTCCTCAGCATCATCTGCGTTTTCTTCATCGCCGGCTCCTTCGATCCTTCGATCGTCGCGAATTCTGTTGGTAAGGTGTTCGATTCTTCGTGATGCTTTTTCTGCTTTGCGTGATCTTCTTGTTTAAGTTAAGCAAACTCAGGTATCTTTTAATTTTTTCAAGTTTTTGTTTCGTGTGATTATGATTTCTTCGTTTGAATTTTCGCATGTGGAATGTGACGGAATTTCTTGAGTTTGGCTTTCATCGCCGTTGACGGCGTCGATGCGGTGGTTGATGACGGCGGTTGATGGTGGTGGTTGATGTGGTGATTGATGGCGGTGGTTGATGCGGTGGTTGACTTGTTTTAATGGTGAATGGAGGTGGTTGTTCGGTTCTCTAAGAGGCCAAAGGGGAGCAAAATCTGAAGAATTTGGATTGAGTTACATTAAGCCATTATTTTATTCAATCAAATTTTGTAGATCTAATTGAATCTGTAATTTAGGTTTATGGTGAATTAAATTAATTTGTATTGTTTAGATATCATTTGTATATATATTTTTAGATCTTATATGTGTATTTTCTGATTTCAACATAAAACTTATAAAGTCAAATGTATAATGTTGTTATGTAATTTGTCAATTAATTTCATGCTTGAATGAAAATGTTGTGTGGGTATAGATTTTAGTATACTAGTATATGACATTATAAATGTATAAATTTTTTTTTTTATAAAAAAAACAACTTATTGCTGCTGTTGTTTGGTAAAAACAGCAGCAATAGACTCACCTATTGCTGCTGTTTTTACCAACAACAGCAGCAATAGGATACTTTCCAATTTTTTTTTTTTTTTGATATTCACACTACCTATTGCTGCGGTTTTGGGTAAGAACCGCAGCAATAGGTTGCTATATTGTTGCGGTTAAAAACCACAGCAATAGGTAATTACCTCTTGCTGCGCCTTTAATTGCTGCGCGGCCAAAACCGCAGCAATAGGCCACTTAATGACCGCAGCAATAAGCAATTATTCTACTAGTGTTATTAGTTTACCCATTTCTTTTGATCCTATTTTTGGAATGGGACCACTATCTTTCCATCACACACACATTCAACTTTAATATAGATTAATCTTTTCTCTTTCTTTCTATGTCCCACAACATCATATCTCCTAAAACTCTGTGCAAAAGAAACGGGTAACCTAATAAAGACCAGAGGGAATATTACACAATAATAAGTTAGTAGTTTTATTGTCAAAGAATGAACTCAAAACGCAAATATATATATATATATATATATATATATATATATAAAGAAGACGTGTAAACTAAATATAATAATAGGTCAAGCTTGTTCGTGAACAGTTCGATAACGGCTCGGTCAAAGCTCGGTTCGTCGAGTTTCGAGCTCGATTAAACTTAAATGAACAAGAGCCGAGCTAGCAAGAGTTCGGGCTCGGCTCAACCGATAAACCCCCCTAAGTACCACCCCCACAAGACTTTACCAACTAAGCTAGATGGCATCTGATCCACGTATATATTCTAACTATGGATGGTCTAAAAACTATATATATCCAACTATATTGCAGATATTTGAAAATATCATTTACTCTCTACCCGTTCTATGATAGGCTGATAGCCTTACAATCAGTCGTTACTAACTTTGAGATTTTAGCAAAAAAAAAAAAAAAAAAAAAAAAAAAAAAAACTTTGATATTGAATTGCTAATTGTAAATCAAAATACTAATGATATTGAATTATCAATAACTCTTACTCCCTCTATCCCAAAATATAGTTCCTAATTCTTTTTTGCACATTCTCCAAGACGTATCTTTGACTAACAACACCCCACATGAGTATGTTTTTTTTTTGCATACATTAATGAGAATATTTAATCAAAAATTTTAAAGTTTGACTCTATATCCCAAAATCTATATTTTGGGACGGATGGAGTATTAAATTTATGATTTCCCTAACATGATTTGATGCTTATGGTACGGTATCATGAAACCCACAGAAAAGAGACAATAAATGTAACACCTTGAGGATCTTAACAATCAACTCCTTTCTGTCAAAAAAAAATAAAATAAAAAATCAACTCCTTATGTTTCTAATACGGGGCTATCATGTCATTATTTGGAGGTGTCATAACCAACAAAAACCCGCCTTATATGACATTGAGGTTCTAATCAAAACTTATTATATCTACTTAGGCAAGATGATAAGTAAAATTCTAGAGAAGCAAGAACATATAATCCATATCCTAAAAGTTGGCATGAATTAGAGCATTAAAATCATACTTCCTCCGTTTGGAAATAAGTGAAACACTTCTCTTTTTTATATGAGAGCTTTTTGAGAAAAAATGTTTCACTTTTGTCAGAACGGGAGAAGTACGTAAGATTCAACTTAACCCTATATTAGAAGTAATCTTTTGGGGCCAAAATTTAGTTGCGAAGTTTTAAAAAAAAAATTAATTTAAATATAAAAGATTTGTGGACGTAACTTCTCTAACAAAAAATTTCTTTCAAAAAAAATTAGATTTGCATCTCCCCTTTGCCAATTTCCTACATACACACGCAAGAAGTCTCTACACTTGTGACGGCTTATTTGGTTTGCTGAAATGGCGATATTGGGGTAATTAATCTATAAGCGATGATTAATATGAATACTTATGTTCATTTATTTAGGTAATTAATCTATAAGCGATGATTAATATGAATACTTATGTTCATTTATTTAGGTAAGATGAATTTGCAAGTGGTGGGAATTTGGATTTCTCACTTTACAAGCAGCAAAAATTGAACCTCCTGTCATCGAGATGGAAGGAAGGCCTCCAACTAATTAGGCCAACCTTGATTCTTATTAATATAGTTTAATAGGATTTGATTCCTTCACTATTTAATTACAAATCTAATATTCTACCACCAAACCACATCTCTTTCTTTTGGATACTTGTGTTCAATGGATTTACACAATTCTTCGATCAATTTTAAATTAAGGTACGTACGTTTAGAAGACTTGCTTAACCAATAATCGGGCACTAAATTAGCGACATATAATTTTGTTTATACAGTCCCACAAGGAATCAATTATTAAACTAACATCTTAAAGTTTGACTTTTTGTTGCTAGTCTTTGTTTATTGCTTGGCCTTTATAAAGAATATATTGTTTGGTCATTATTTATTTATATCGAAGCAACGAACATTGATTACTGACCCAATTATGTTCCCTTTCATTGTTTACTATAGTCAATACTTGTTTCGCTGTATTTTTTTTGCTTGATAAGTCTTGCATACATTTATTATTTGAACTCAAGACAATTCATACTCGAACACATACAAAAATAATCAAAGTTTAATTTCAAGCTTTCTATCTACTTCAACTCTAAATGAGATCGTCAAACATACAAGATGATAAAATTAGGAG
Organism: Beta lomatogona; assembly: GCA_947646795.1. Taxonomy (NCBI): domain Eukaryota; kingdom Viridiplantae; phylum Streptophyta; class Magnoliopsida; order Caryophyllales; family Amaranthaceae; genus Beta; species Beta lomatogona. Next base: position 1,240,956 of record CANSNZ010001029.1, on the reverse strand, counting down.
AGGACTTTTACTTGCTAATTGCTAATGGTGTATTATTATACGCTGATTTCCACTAGTAGCAAATTTTGGTTTTTGACCTACACGTCAAACTTAAGTTACTTACCATGATTTTTAACTCATGCATTTGAATATAAGTTATCATATCAAATCTTGTTAAATTCATTTAAATATGTATATATATGTTTGAATTATCGAATTATATCAACATTAATACTAATGCGCAGAGTTATTAGGGAGAATTTGGACATCAATTTGAAAATGTGTCACTAATGTCTCATATTTTCATATATTTTTTTGGTGCATTTTTTAAAGCATTTAGATTCATATATAGCTTCATATTGCATTATATTTTCATGTTACGTTATTCTATTCCTTTTGTGTGTTTTCGATGTTCTTTGATGATATTTCAGGTATTGAGAACATAATTGGAGTATTATTAGACAAGTTTGAGTATTAGGAGCAATTGGAAGGAAGTTGCGCATTGATAAGGATTGTCATGGATATCTTTGAGTGGAATTTGGAGCCAAAATGAAGTTGGAATTTAATGAAAGAATTATGGAAATTGAATCATGTCTACTCTTTTGTCCATAACTTTTGACTCGATAATGATAATTGATTGATTCCAAAGGCATTAGAAATTATACTTGAAGAGCTTTCCAATAATAGGCTGCAAGGCCCAAGGCGAGTTATATTCTGGGAAATATGGGCTTTTAGGTTAGGAGATTCTATTCATTATACAAGTTAGACTTCTTATTTTTCTCTAGCTACGTTATGCAAGGAGAAAGTGTTTGTGTTTACTTTTCTTGAGAATATCTATTCAAGACTTCATCTTTCCAATCATCAATGTAAGTATTTATCCTTTATTTTATAATTTTGATTATCAGTTATGCTTTCTTTTATATTTTAGATTTTGATTATTTAATTACTATGTGTGAGTAGTTTTCCAATCTAGGGTTAAGCAAACCCTAGCTATGATTGACAGTATGATTTATTCCTTTAATTCCCCAAATTAGTTGTTTATTTGTTCTTACTTAATTTATTGTGCAATTTCTAATACTATATTAGGGATAATTAGTATTGCTATCATTCCTTTGTCTTGTTCACAACGGGAATTGGGCTTTGACGGATTTGAGTATTTCAATTTAGGACATGAAATTTTCCATGGAAGTAGGTAAAATGGATTGTTAGGAAATTAGAATGTCGTGTTTAATGTCTTTAATTTGCATGATTTCATGAGAGTAGGCTTGATTGCATATTAGGAAAGTCATAGAACTCGGGAGATGTTTATGGTATTTTATAGGTGTATTTTTCCTTGTGAACATTTAACTGATTAGTTTGTGGTAGGAATTATTATTGTATTAATTCATGCTAGTGGGGATACTTAGCTCTAGAGTCTTTTATTTATATGTTGATTAATATAGTTGATTCGACCATAATTGATATTAATCTATTTTAGTCTAACCATTATTTAAGGGCTAATCATTAAATAATTTTTTCTCTGGGACAGATCCTGACTTACCCTACTACATAATTAGGAGGTTAATTAGTTAGGCTATCTATTTTTGTTAGGTGCACGACGTGCCTATCAGTCACAAACACGACGTGCAGTAGAACCATAAAAGAACATCCGATGGACAAACTGCGTCCAAAGCCCAACATAGAGTTGATTTACCACGTGTTTTCATGCAATGAGCCATGTTTTGAAGGGGACAAATATTTTTCATTAATCAAAAGCCATACGGTATCTACAATCGCTATCAAAGAAAAACGAAACACAACCTAACTTGGCCAAATAAAGTTCCTCTACAATGTAGCTATGATAACAATGAAGTAGATCTTGACAATATAGCACAACCTTCGTTTGTACGCTGAATCATATAGCTTTCGATAAAAGCATTTAGCATTCCGTCATAGTTTTGAGAATATATCTTTTTATCGGACCGTGTAGATAGCGTACAGATTCCCAATAGTGATTGCAAATTTGTACAATAAACCATCACTAAACAGCAGCTTTGCAACAAACATAAAAATCAAACTTTAAACTCCCGCAAGAGGAGACTAATAAATCAAACTCTAAACTCCCACTAGAGGAGATAAAGAACCCAAATTATTTGGGTAGAAAATTCTCCAATATAGAGATAATAGAGAATTATTATTAACGGAAAATAAGTGCGTATAAGTAGGAATTGTGGCTTACATACCACTGTCGAAAAGGATGGTGGCGACTCGAAATTGCTGAAGAAATACTAGGGTTTTTAGGGAATGAAAAGAGAGAGACGGCTAGGGTATTATCTCCATTTAGTTATAGGGAGTGGTTCATGCTGGTAGGCGTGTCGCGCACCTAACAAAAATAAATAACCTAACTAATCCTCCTAAGTATGTAGTAGGGTAAGTCAGGGTCGATCCCACAGAGAGAAAGTTGTTCTATGATTAGCCGTTAAGTAATGGTAAGACTAAAGGAGGTTAATATCAAATATGGTCGAATTAACTATACTATTCAATCTATAAATAAAAGACTCTATAGTTAAGTATCCCCACTAGCATAAATTAATACAATGATAATTCTTACCCCAAACTAGTCAATTAAATATTCACAAGGAAAAGCATACCCTATAAAATACCATAAATCTCTCCCGAGTATCTATGGCTTCTCTAATATGCACTGAAGCCTACTCCCGTGGAATCATGCAAATTAAAGACATTAAACGCGGCACTCTAACTTCCTAACAATCCATTCTACCTACTCTCGTGGAGAACTTCATGTCCTTAATTGAAATATTCAAATCCGTCAAAACCCAACTCCCGTTGTGATCAAGACAATGGAATCATAACAATACTAGTTATCCCTAATCTAGTATTGGAATATGCACAATCAATTAAGCAAGAACAATTAAGCAATTAATTTGGGAATTAAAAGGTATAATCATGAATTAATTCACACTAGGGTTCAACTTAACCATAGATTACAAAACTATGAAAGCATAATTGAAATAAATAAAGAAAATAGAGAAGAATAATAAAACATCATAATATAAAACAAGGAGAAAAGAAGAAGAAAAGAGATACTTGAATTAATGGAAGAAAGGTAGAATGTTGGAGAACAATGGAGATCTACAAATTTCTCTCTCTAACTTCTCTCTCTAAAAACCATAAGTATAAACTAATAATGATGATCTCCTCTAAGCTCCTCAAAATAAAGTTTAAAGTCCTATTTATAAGCTAAGATTAATATAAACCGACATAAGTTAGGTCACGCGGAAGATACGACATTACAGCAGGTTGCACGGGCAAGCAACTACGCGCAAGGGCGTGCACGGTCGTGCACGGTCGAGCGGAATCTTTCTCGGTCGTGCGAGCAAGGCAGAAACATTCGTGACTTTTGATTGCAGGTTGCACGGCCGAGCACATATCCGCGCGGGCGTGCGGGCGAGACAGTGGCTTCAGCTCAACTTTGAACAGCTATAACTTTTGATCCAGAGCTTTGTTTTACACATGTAATATATAGTTGGAAAGCTCTTGAAGTCTAGTTTCCAACCTAGTTGGAATTACCTCATTATCATTCTTGTGTCAAAAGTTATGGGTGAAATAGTGTAGAGGTATCATATTTCGCACAAGTACACAAAGTCGTGTGTATCTTCTTCACTTTCAATCCGTTTTTGGCACATGATATATCGTTTTGAAGGTCATCCAAGTGCCTTAATCGTCGTATCCTCAAATAGAAGTTCAAAGTACCAGAGATTACATCAAAAGACCAAAAAACCCGTGAAAGCATCGTAGCTTCTGAAAAAGGACCTAAATATGCACAAATGCAACGTAAATGCTCTAATGCTACATGAAAATGCACCTAATATGCAACTAAATTATGTTAGAATACGCACTTATCACATGCAATGAGCCTTGATATGGAACTCTTTCGTCGTTTTTGCACTTAAATCTCGAGCCACAAACTGCGACGATTTGTAACCTTGCTCTAACTCGTCCAAACATCTCCATATACACCTAACACTTAGGGTCCGTTCTGTTCAACTTATTTTAACTTATATAAGATTTTATAAGATAAAATAAGATAAGATCAGATCAGATAAGATAAGATAAATAAGATGTTAGACACACACAATAAACTATCTTATGAGATAAGATAAGATCAGATAAGATAAGATAAGATCAGATAAGATTCTATAAGATCTTATAAGATAAGATAAGATAAGATAAGATAATATAAGATAAGACAACATAAGTTGAACAGAACAGACCCTTAATAGGTAGATGGTCAATGCTACTAAAGTACTAATTACTCTGTTATTATAGTTGACATGTTTCTTTACTCGCACTTGCCTGCAAAAGTGCGCTTAATTAGTTACTACTAAAACCACATAAAAGTGATGATAAGACACCAGAGAGAATAAATTTTTTAGAATTATTAGTTACAAGATTATATATTTTTTGATATGAAACTAATTCATTACTAATGAAGGAGTCATACGACATCTATAATAGAAGTTCCGCTCATTTTTTCTTTGCCTTTTGTTCTTCTTTGTCGGTGGCTTCGTAGCTTTTCGTTCTTCTCAATCGGTGGTTTTCCGGTGGTTTTCTTTGCTTTCCACTCTTCTTCGTCGGTGGTTTGCCTAGTTTTGGTTCGGTGTTCGCTGGTTAGAACACCCCTCCCTTGTTGCGTCGTCGAGTCTCCCTTCCCTGGGTGGTGCGTCGGGTTCCACATCCCCCTCCCCTATTTCTGTGTTGTTGGGCTTCCCCCTTCCCCTCCCCCTGGTGTCGTGTTATTGGGCTTCCCCTAACCCCTCCCCTCCCTAGGTTAAGTGTCAGCCTGAGTTTGGGCTTCCCCTTCCCTCCCCCCTCCCCTAGTTAGTGTAACGTGGGCATAAGTCTGGGCGTCCCCTTCCCCCTCCCTGGTTAGTGTTGAGTTTACCATCCCCTTTTGTTGGTGGTTCCGGCTCTCCCCTTCCCTTAGTGCGTGTTGGAAATACGTTAAGTTGTTTAGTTTGTGGGCGTGTTATTATGGGTTGTTTGTTTGTTAGTACAATAAGCTGCTTGCTGCTTTTGTTAATTGCTGGAGGTCGTTTTGATCTTGATATTGGATCTGGTTTAAGTGATTGGTTAGGGTTTGCGTGGCAAGAGATTTCATGGATGGGGTTTGTTTTGTCCGATTTTGACAATCGGCCGGTTCTTCGAGATCTAACTCTGGTTAGATTTCAATCTCGCTTGGTAATGATTTCATCAATCATTGCCTTGACAAAAAGAAATCTGAAGGCGGCTCCCCAATTTGGTAATTGGGTTTATAGCGCGTCAACTCTTTTGTGCTTCTCATAAATGGAGAAGCCTGACATACCCTTCCAAAAGGGTATCGAGTCACATAGGAATGTGACCCTTCCTGGAAATCTAGACGTAGAATCCCATGTGACAGAAGGTCAATGGGATTGGTCCTGTAGCGAGTTTCTATTCTCGCGAATGCTTTGTTGCTCCGTTTGTGAAATCAGCCTTCTCCTCTCACTATGTTTGTCAGGGTTCTGGCGTTCGACATCTACCAGCAGAAGATTTTTTCTACAGTTAACTATCATCTTATCCCTCCAGATCGAGCAGTTTTATCCTTGTTTCAGTTTTTTTTTTTGTAATAGTTGTGTAAGAGCGAGTATCGCTCAGTTTAGTTTCTTTAAAAAAACTAATATGGACCCGGTGCACACTAACTTAGTGTGCACCTTATCCATCTCACGTGAGTTTAATGATTACAACTTTTCGTTTTTACCGCGTTCAGTCTTCCCCTTTTTTCTCTCTCCTGATAATTTCTCTCTCCTCTGATAACTTCACTCTCCTGATAGTGTATTTTTGAAACAATATAGTGTATTTTAAAATGATATAGTGTACTTTAAAATGATATAGTGTATTTTAAAATGATAGTGTTTTGCTGAGTTTTTTGGCATGATGATGTTGCATGTTATAGTGTATATTGACATGATATAGTGTATTTTGAAATGATATAGTGTATTTTAAAATGATAGTGTTTTGCTGAGTTTTTTGGCATGATAGTGTTGCATGTTATAGTGTATTTTGAAATGATATAGTGTACTTTAAAATGATATAGTGTATTTTAAAATGATAGTGTTTTGCTGAGTTTTTTGGCATGATAATGTTGCATGTTATAGTGTATATTGACATGATATAGTGTATTTTGAAATGATATAGTGTATTTTGACATGATTGTGTTTTGTTGTGTTTTTTGACATGATAGTGTTGCATGATATAGTGTGTTTTGACATGATATAGTGTATTTTAAAATGTTATAGTGTAGTTTATTTGTATATTACACAAAATTATCATAATCGATCGTTATAGTGTTTGATATGATAGTGTATTTTGACATGATATAGTGTGTTTTAAAATGATATAGTGTATGTTTGTTTTGAACAACTGTTTTTGTTAAAATTTTAGAGCGAGAGAATCTTATTGAAGAGAGAGAAAATCGAGCGGATTTTCGAACGCGGGAGTGACTAGTTTGTAGTAGGGCACGTGTCTAGGCCTGGTCCACACTATTTTTAATGTGAACCGGGTCCACGCAAGACGGATTGTAGTTTCTTTGTGTTTGTAGGCTTGTCTTAGCATTAGGTTGTACTTTATTTTTTCAATTAATGCACATTTTCCCCATTGCCAAAAAAAAAAAAAAAACTAGCAAATACGCCATAAAAAAATCACGATCGTCGCATTGTAGACGACATCTGACATTTCTGGCGACAATCTTTCACATCTTTGATTGATGGAGCCTTCGGCCCTCCACGGGGGGGTCTTTCGTGTAGAAGCTTGAAAGAGGAGATAAGAAGAGAAGAAAGTGATGCAGCGTAAAAGAAACAAACTCACTGATTTATTTCATTCTTATCAAAATAACAACGGAATACAATAACTTTTATAAGCTAATACCAATATAACTGCTGCCTAAAAATAAGGAAGCCAGGCATAAATTAGAAGAAGTGGGTGAATGCATGATCCCACTAAAAAAACAGACTCGTGACTGTGACCAAGTAAAAACTAGGTCACTACTCACTACAATCAGAGGATTCTAGAAATTAGGAACATAAGTAACTAATTCATACTGAAGCATATTACAACATTTCGATCATGATAATAAGGATTAAGGGCTTCGATAGAGGGGAAATAAAAACAATAAAGGGGAGATAGTTACATAGCGTGGAACACATCATGCAACATGGGTGCATCATGATTCGAGTAAATCAAATTACAATTCAACACATAACTTATTTTTTATTTATGGTGTTTAGGGAGTCACAAGGCGGGGATGACAACCAATCCCAAGATCTCCTGAAACAGGGAGGGGAGTTCTTACCAACTGTGCTATCCCTCACTCACTCTCAACACAATACTTATCGGCATTCTTACAATTAGTCATTAGACATAATACATGGACACATATATAGAGGCTTTGTTTTCATTGTAAAATTATCCATTGGGTTACAATCACAACTTATTATTGTACGTAGAATTTAACTGCAAGTACCGCTGAAATAGCCGTCGCAAGTGTAGCCGGGACAACACGGATCAAGTGCACCACAAGGATCTCCAGCTCCTGGGCACCACGCACATTCATGAGTAAAACCGCGAAGCCCAGTTGCATGAAAATAGCAATTGGAGCCTGCGCAACAATCATTTGCGTAAAAGAAGCAATGTTAGCCGATTTGCCGGCATGCCGTGGCGCGCGTGCTGGTGCTCACAATGATCACAATTGTAAGAAGAAGAACAACCATTCTTGTCATATCAACCCCTCTCTTCATTCTCATTATCTCCGCGATATTAATAGTTATAATTATGTGTAGGACTTACTGTCTTTGTGCTATTTTTGTGTGTTTTATTCTGTAAAGTGCTGATAGAAAGAAGAATGAGATGGACGAGTTCCCCTTAGACCCTTATATAACCATTAATCATGCATTATACATATCCTCACGCTATCCTAACTCTAGCTGTAGTCGGTCGACTAGTGAATAATAATAAAAAGGACACTTTAATATGATTTAGATCAACTTGAATACTTGATTAATTAATCTCATGATCCCCTAATGAATACCAGAGAGTGATGATATAGATTTCAATCCTGAAAAAGTCGTCGCATTATATCTTCACAAAAACAAAAGAAGTCGTAGAATTTGTTGAATTGCACACATTTTTTAGTCTATTTTAATCAATAGTTACATATTAACTCGCTATGTCTTACATGTGGTTGGTCACCAATCCGTAGATGTTGGTATGAGGTGTAGGATGAGCATCCTACACCAGCTCCAAAACGCAAGGCAAGAAGAATAAAACGCACCAATGAACATGCAAAAAGTAATTGATTTGACAGCCAATGTACATTCCCTTACTTCCAGTGTACATGTCGAAAATTCAAAAAGTACTGATTTGACAGTTCCTGTTCACCATTTAATAACTGATTTGATGTCAACCGCCATCATACTTCTTATTATTTACATTGTTGTACATTAAGTGAAATTGATTGTACATTACTGAGATGTTTGTTTGTACATTCTTGTTGTTTACATTGTTGTAACTAGGATGCCAAATGAATACTTTTATTCTATTATGTTTCTTTGTACATTCTTGGCTTCGTGGTTGTTCATTAACAAAATCAAAATGTACAATGACAGCCCCCCCAGCTGAAAGTAACCCAATTCCTGAAACTGATGTCAAGGGAGTAATTTGCAATCTTTGTTTCTTTGTACACTGGTGTGTTGATGTTTTGTTCACTGATGAAATTCAATATGTACAATTCAATATGAAATGCAACTATAGGTGGAGCTAGTAATCAAAAATAGGTACAACAACCAACGCAATAAGGATAAATCACAATGTACACTGATGGTCATTACTTTGATCACTGAAAAATACAAAATGTACACTCGTATATTATTGTACAACAAACCATATGCATTTGTACATCAAAAAAATTGCTGGCCCACTTTCAAAAATGGGAGAGCTGGCCCACTTTCAAAATACTGCCAAAAGCCAGCCAAATTTTTGGCTCTCCTAAAACTAATAAAACGACGTCACTTAGGGGAAGGTGTAGGATGCTCATCCTACTCCCGTCCCCAGAATCTAATTTGCGGTTGGTCACACCATTAGTTTGCCATTCCATATATAAGGTTTAATTATTGTATTTTGAAGTTACTAATTGATATACTAAGTTTTATTTTAATTATTAATATATATAGTAGGGGTTAGTGATAATTGTTGAAGTCACTTGTCCGAAATTGGGGATACTAATTAGTGTTACTTGTCTTAGGATTTACTTATTAATTTTTTTTTTTTGGTGTTTAGAAAGGCTACGAGGGGAAGACATGAGAATCGATCCCAAGATCTCCTGTAATCAGGAGAAAAGCTCTAACTAATTGAGCTATCCCTCACTCTCTACTTATTAATATATACTAATTAAGGCCTAACGGTTATTTATAATTTTTGTGGTTACTTGTATAAATTGAATGCATTACTTATGTCTCAATATACTTGGTTTGAATTGTACGCACATGGTCACATGGTTGTTAATCATGCGGCGGGTCACATAAGACTTGCTAGTAGTAATTAATTAATGATTACAAGAAATACCTATAAAGAAAAGGAAGAAAAAGGCTAGGTTTTACGAAAGAAAAAGAAGTGGTGCCTAGTTCTGTAACTATTAATTAGCTCTATAACGAGCTTTAAACAATTATGGTCAGTACGGAAAACAGGATAAAATTTAAATTATTCACTTTGAAATTCTTGACTCTTGAGGTTCATAAATGCCTAGCAATATTGTTCGGGTTGTAAAACGGTTGGCGGACAGGATAAAGGACCGCCAAGGAATGGAGTTGTTGGCGTTCGCTGGTGAATAACTGCAAGCAAGCAAACGTAAACTACCCTCGGGGGGACTAGTTGTATGGGAATAACCCAAGTACGTTAGCGGACCCCCTTGATGGGTCTGCGAACATCTCATAGGACGCGACATGAGAAATGTCATCAACAACGCTAGAGGTCAGTTCACTAAATGTGGTCCGACAACACCGTTGGCGGTCGCCTAACAAGACAAAATAGAGGAATCTTCCCTCATATCAGGCACATCATAGCCCTACACATGTAAAAGGATTACGCATCCTGTCAGAGGAATAGTACTTCTATAAATAGCCCACTAGTACTATTCTGCAAGTATATTCTCACACACAAATTCCTTATCTCTCTCTAGATCTCTACTTTCTCTCTCTAAATCCTTAGCGGACACATACTGACTTGAGCGTCGGAAGGGGTTTCCTCGCATTCCCCCCCGAGGGTAGTTTACGTTTGCTTCCTTGCAGTTATTTACCAGCGGACGCCAACAAAAGGTCCGCCAACCGTTCTACAATCGGAACAAATATCTTTTTCAACTAGAGAATTTTAGGCTTCGAACATGAGTTTGCAACTAAAGGCTGAAATTAACGAGGCCAAAACTTGTTAAAGAGATGGTAAAACCCACGCACTGGCGTATTCAGAAGGGGCGTTGGCCAAGTGGAAAAAAAATGTGAAAATTATTTACTTAAAAAAAATACAAACTTAACATTTAACAAGACTTGGGAAGTTGCGATGACTCACCAATGACTATTATTGAACTTTTGATCCACTAAAAGAAGAAAACGGAAAAAACTTTATCTACCCATCGGGTAAAATACCTACCATTAATAAAGACTTGTTGAAGGTTGTGGGAATGGAATCCAACTCAACATAATTATTAATTTTTTAATGCTCTATTAATAGTGGGTTGTCTACTCGGTAGATAGGTGTAGCAATGTTCGAAGAAAACTTAAAACTTTTCACTTTTTGTCAGTTCTAACTTTCTCCTACCCATGTAACTTTTTGCATCAGACATTCAGACTTCCACTTCTGTTTTTTATTTTTAAAAATAAAACCTAAACATCATTAAATACTAAAGGAAGCGTGGAAAAAGGAGAAAAGAGTGAAGACCTGCAATCTTTTTGATATATAAGGGCTCGTTCGGTATTACTGTGGTTTTCCTGTTTTTTGGTTTTTTGATTTTCAAAGTCATGTGATATATGTCCTATAATGAATAAAAAAATTAGTCAAATTTATTGGGAACATGATGATTTTGAAAACTGACAACTAAAAAGTGAAAACCACTTTTTCTGGTTTTCTATTTTTGGTTTTTAATTTTCAAAAAAATTGAAAACTGAAAACAAAAAACGATAACGAACGGGCCCTAAGTTGTGTGATTTTATTGCATTAAAAGCCAGCCTTAGTTAACTAAATGCCTAGTAGGCAGCTAGACAAATGAGCAGAAGACTGCAGTGCATATTGAGATAAGATTGTATGGTGGGTGCCAACCTAGTCGCTGGTATTCCCTTGGAGCAAATCCCTGATTATCATTAGTAAATGAAGATTGAAGAGATTAAATATTGAAGATCTTATGATTAGAGGTATTGTGATATATATATATGGCTTACAAAGCCACGTCTCATAGCAAAACTGGCTTACATGAACTGGTAGCTGTTAGGTATACAAGCCCAATATAAAATGGGTCCAATGACATGGTTAGATCTGAGGTTGTAGACTTGTGGTGAAACTTGGACGAATATATAGCATAAGAAAGTAGGCAACAAAGGGCCAAATTAAATGGGGTTGTGTTCGCACGCATGGCTTGTGAATTTTGGAAGTGTCCTACGATCAAATCAGTGCGCCACAATTTGACGTTAATTATTGGCCAAAATGTATATTGTATTAAGTATAGTGTATAGATATCTATCTATACAAATATATTAAAAGGTGTTCAATAAAAAAACAATATGTAGTTACTAGGATTCGAACACATGACCTTTGAAATGAAATGTGAGAGTTTAACCACTAATCTACTATAATAACAATGCTTAATGTTTCAAAGTAAAAAATAATAAAGTCTTATAATTATATGTAATTATAAAAACATGTAGACAAGCTTTTTAATCTTTAACCCTTTTATTAAGTAAGAACATTCTCTTACCCAAATTTCATTGAAATTGTTATTTTTATCCCCAATTCCTTAGAAGTTTATTTGAATAACTTATAATGCTATAACGTCCATTTTCTAATCTCGCACTAGACTGGATATTACGAAAAACTAATAGTATCAATTATGAATAATAATACATTTGATAATTATAACTGACCTGGGCCATCGTTCGGGCCAAAGTACTAGTGGATTATTGATAAAGAGAGAAATTAAATAACAAAACCTCAATTAAAAATACTATAACTTCCATCCCCTCATCTCTATTATGGGCAAAACGAAGTTTTATCTAAGCAAAAATCCCGTCGCAACCTTTGGTGATGAACCAAAACTTTTTGGGGTCAAACCATCATTTAGTGAGTCGCCAATCCATTATGTTGGTCACTAACATCTATATAGCAAATTATGTCAGCTAGATTTGCAGGTTAAACTCTTTGGGAATGAGAGTGTGTGATAAAGGAAACTTCATTATATATACATATATACTTCCTCCATCTTAAAATAAATGAAATGTAGGGATTGGAGTGGCACGGAGATTAAGAAAAGAGAGAGAAACAAAAAAGAGGAACTCGTGATGAAGAGAGAGATATAGAGAAAAGTAAATGCCGAATAAAATTATGTTACATTTATTTTGAAACGACCTAATAAATCATCAGTATTTCATCTATTTAGAACAAGCATATTACTTCAAAAATAATTACCGTGTATTAACTCCTCTTCGTCTTAAGCCAACTTATTTTCTCCTTTTCATATATTTGTAACTAGAAAAATATTGTATTGTTCCCATCAAAAATATATATACTGTATTTCCCTTCAAAAAATATATATATATATATATATATATATATATATATATATATATATATATATATATATATATATATATTGTATTGTGAAAGGAACCATAAGTGATCAGTGAAAATGTATTATATTATATATAGGAGCTTAATAATACAATATTACCAGAGGGAATTAAAATTTCCTCTAAACATTCTTATCCTGTATTTAGTTTTTTTTTTTTCCCTATTGTAATTGTATAATTGTTGGTTCTGGAATCTACAATACTTACAAATACTTATAAGAATGAAGTTTAACAAGTCTTTAGTTATTTATGAATAGTTCGTTTAATACTCTTATTAGGAAACATAAACTTTGTCTACTCAGTGGATAATCTACCCACTAAAAATAGACATTATTAATAATTAGTGGATTCTAGCTCAAAATTATTAATAATTTTTTAGTGGTATGTTTTTAGGGTATGTTCTATTGTTCTCGCCACCTTTTTTTTCTAAATTTTTCTTTTTTTTTTTTTTTTTGTGAACTTTTCTTATTTAGTCTGATCACTTTTATGAACTTTTTTTCTGAATTTTTGTTATTTATTCTGAAAATAAGAAAAAATAAGGTAAAGAGAATAAATTCTTAGCTTAGCCAATTATTAGATGAATCGATCTGCCTCTTATTATGATTTTTCCAATAATTAACGGCGTTGACCTGATCCTTTTACGTACGTTTGTAATCGAAAATAAGTTTTAGGAGCTCAATTATTGAACTCCAAAGGGTATTAATTTCATCACCTAATAGCTGGCAATAAATAGGAGGCAGTGATTATAAATTTATAATGCAGAAATTCTTTGTTAAACGTTTGACTTAATCTCACCGATTGCGAGCTAGTGCGTGCCAAATAATTAGTAGATGTTAAATTGTTAGGTAGCTTGTTGTTTCTTCATTGTGATGCCAAGAATAGTCGACTTAGTCCAACATTCCATCAAAAAATTACTTATATATCAGTTCTATAATATAATAGGTTTTTAAGCAGATAGAAAGTTGGTTGGTAGGTTTATTTTATGTTTTCTACGGGTGTAAGGCTGTAAGCAACTTGTTTAAAAATGGGTAATTTTATTCACAGTCTATATTTTTCTAACACCATTATGGACATTCAACTTTTTGCTCAATTCTTTTGACAACTGGCAAATCAAGTATATTTTCAGAGAAGCTAATAGAGCAGCAGATTGGATTGCAAATGTAGGTTATCTAGTTGATACATCTTTTGTTATTGATCCGTGTAATAATTCTAGTTTATACTCCATCCTTGTAAATGATGCATTAGGAGTTCCCCGGATGTTTTCCTCTTTTCCTTACTATATTAAAAAAAATTACTCACACCGTCCATATTTCTATACGTATTTTTTTTTTTTTTTTACCTTTTTTATCTCAAATTTTTTTTTTTTTGGTAAGTAAGCAAGAAGTATATTAGCCCAAAAAACATCAATACGACCTAGGTCCCTCAACAAAAATTTAGTATTTTAGCATGAACCGAACCATATTTTCAATTCCACCATGGTCCATGGTGAACCAACCTTTTTTTTTGAGGTTATGTTTCCGCTGTAGGATAATAGTTAGTTGATGTCTATGATTAGCTAGTAGCTCGAAAATGCAGGATGTTACATGCAACACATAGAAAGCTTGGCACATTCACTCCTAGTAATAGGGAACGTCCATTCTTTGCTTCATTCGACGCAATCTTATGTTCAACTAACACACTACTGTTTTTGTAAATTTAGTAGGGAAGCATGTGCTCTATTCCAAGATAAACAAATTGCATACTTAATTGAAAGTATATAACGCGCCCGCGAATCGAAAAAGTTGTGATGTCCAAGCCTCTTGAATTTTTGTTTCCTTAAGTTTTTGTAGTTGGAAATGGGATTTTTTTATAGATAAAAACATTCTTGAGATTTTAGCTATTCAATATATTACTCCATATTTTGTATATTGTGTATGGTTTAGTACATGGTAACTTTCCATTTTTTATTTTCTTTGTCAAACGTGATGTCCAATATGCCTTGATTGTGCTTGAACTTTAAATTTGTTGATATACGAACATAGATTGAGGAAGGTTTTGAGTTGATTGAAAAATTATTTTGGAATTTTTTTGTATATGATTATTATGTATTTTTATTATCTCTTATTATTGAGATTAAGTTGTAATTTAATAGGGGAACATCATTGCTCCCCCCTTCACTTATATAATAGAGATAACGAGGTCTTGGTTACCTGACTACTTCATCAAATAATTGATAATTAAATAGGAGGAGAGACTTACTAATAATCCTATTACAATCCATTGTAAAAGCCGGAATAAATGGTGGCAACGATAATGAAATCTTTATGTGTAATTTTGTAAACAAAGTTCCATGGAAATGCTATTGGTACTGACAAAGATTTCTATATTGCATTGGAACAGTGTTGTGTGCTCGAGTTGTGCCTTACACGAGTATACAGTATTCATATACGGATTAATTGATAGGAATAATCCCACCTTTGGCCGATCTGCTAAAAACAGTCTCACTATCAATTATTTCTCAAATAAATCCAACCTTTGCACATCACCTTCTCAAAATGGTCCATAACTTGTTGGTAACCGGTTTACTAGGTAAAGATTGACACATGTTTTTCTATAGGTCTAGAGTTTAAAATTTATATTTCATAAAAAAATATCTCTTCCCTCTCAGTATTCTCACCCAGCCACCAACGCCTCTCATCCCTACGCCATCTCTCTCCTCCACTCCACTGTCCTTTCTCTTTCCTCCCCCTTGCTAACACCTTGGCTGACCACCAATTGCCCCTCCACCGCTGTTTCTCTCTCCCATTCTCCACCATATTTTTCCAACTTTCTCTCTATTCTCACCCAGCCACGATGTCCATTCTCTCTCCTCTAATTTGTTTTTTTCATCTCCTTAATCAAGTGAACTCAATTTATTTGTTGATTCATTCAAATTCAATCAAGTTGCAAAATTATTTTTAGAAATTCAATTATGCAAACGATTTTGTGCGAGAAAGAAAGAAAGTTTGAATTGATGTGTGGATGTAAGTGATAACTTGGTGGCGGGTTGGTTTATTTTTGCGTGGTGAGTGGGTTTTGGAGTGAGTGGGGTGTGATTTAGTGGTGGTCAGGTGGGCTTTTAGGGTGAGTGCGAGGTAGGATTTGATGGTGTGGGGGGGTTGAATTTCGGCCGGTAGACGAGTTTTCTGGTGGTATGTATTTTAGTGGTGGGTGGGTGGATTTCGTGTGGTTGGGTGGGGTTTCGTTGTGGTTGGTGGGATTGTGGTGGTTGGTATGGATGAGACTTTGGGTGCAGTAGTTGGGTGGTGTAGCAGTCAAGTGCAGGAGAAGGGTTGAGGTTAGGGAGGAGAGAGAAATGAAGGGGTTGTTGGGGGTATAATCATTCAGTCAAGTGGAGGAGAGGGATTGAGGTTAGGGAGGAGAGAGAAGGAGCTCATATTAAAAAAAAAAAAAAACAAAGTTTTAACCTGTTCAATAAGTTTCAGGTAAGAAACCCCAATCGAAGAAGATAAGGTGTGAAGGTGGGATTATTTTGAGATTAATTGAAGGTAGGACTGTTTAGAGAAGACCACCAAAAGGTGGGATTATTCCTATCAATTAATCCATTCATATACTGGTTTCATCTTCCATGATAATAACGTGCATTGGCATGAAGTATATAAATATCATCCATAGAAAAACTACCAAATTAAACCACAAGGATTGTTCAAAAATTATGAAGTAGTTCGATGACACAATTTTAAGAACGAACACGAAATATAAGGTTCCACAGATATAGTCAAAAGAAAGAACTATTTATTAATTTGAATATCAAGCAATACAATAGAATGTAAAACAACAGCATCACCCAACTTAACTTCTCCAAAGAAGATACAATTTGAAGATGTGCAAATCAAAACTTTTTTTGCTTAATACCCATATGAAGGACTTGGAGTATATGTTGGAGATTTGTAAATTGGAGATGGGGTATAAACTGGCGACTTATAAACCGGAGTTGGAGAATAAACAGGGGGTTTGTAAATTGGCGATGGGGTGTAAATCGGTGACTTATACACTGGGGAAGGAGTGTAAATCGGTGACTTGTACACTGGGGATGGAGTGTAAACCGGTGACTTGTACACTGGGGAAGGAGTGTAAACGGGTGACTTGTACACAGGGGATGGAGTGTAAACCGGTGACTTGTACACAGGGGATGGAGTGTAAACCGGTGACTTGTAAACTGGGGAAGGAGTGTAAACTGGTGACTTGTACACCGGGGAAGGAGTGTAAACGGGTGACTTGTACACAGGGGAAGGAGTGTAAACAGGTGACTTGTAAACTGGGGAAGGAGTGTAAACGGGTGACTTGTAGACTGGGGAAGGAGTGTAGACCGGTGACTTGTACACCGGAGAAGGAGTGTAAACTGGTGACTTGTACACAGGGGATGGAGTGTAAACAGGTGACTTGTACACAGGGGATGGAGTGTAAACAGGTGACTTGTAAACTGGGGAAGGAGTGTAAACCGGTGACTTGTACACCGGGGATGGAGTGTAAACCGGTGATTTATACACAGGGGAAGGAGTGTAAACGGGTGACTTGTAAACTGGGGAAGGAGTGTAAACGGGTGACTTGTACACTGGAGAAGGAGTGTAAACCGGTGACTTGTAGACAGGAGATGGAGTGTAAACCGGTGACTTGTAAACTGGGGAAGGAGTGTAAACCGGTGACTTGTAAACTGGGGAAGGAGTGTAAACGGGTGACTTATACACTGGAGAAGGAGTGTAAACCGGTGACTTGTAGATAGGAGATGGAGTGTAAACCGGTGACTTGTAAATTGGGGAAGGAGTGTAAACCGGTGACTTGTACACAGGGGAAGGAGTGTAAACAGGTGACTTGTAAATTGGGGAAGGAGTGTAGACAGGTGACTTGTACACCGGAGAAGGAGTGTAAACTGGTGACTTGTATATAGGGGAAGGAGTGTAAACAGGTGACTTATACACCGGAGAAGGAGTGTAAACTGGTGACTTGTACACTGGGGAAGGAGTGTACACAGGTGACTTATACACTGGGGAAGGAGTGTAAACCGGAGCCTTGTAAACTGGGGAAGGAGTGTAAACAGGTGACTTGTACACCGGAGAAGGAGTGTAAACTGGTGACTTGTATATAGGGGAAGGAGTGTAAACCGGTGACTTATACACCGGAGAAGGAGTGTAAACTGGTGACTTGTACACTGGGGAAGGAGTGTACACAGGTGACTTATACACTGGGGAAGGAGTGTAAACCGGTGACTTGTACACTGGAGAAGCAGTGTACGATGGGGATTTATACACGGGTGAAGGGGTATAAACTGGAGCCTTGTATTCTGGTGACTTGTATGTAGGCGATGGAGACTTATAAAGTGGTGAAGGAGTATACTTTGGAGATTTATACACCGGTGATGGTGTGTATACGGGGGACTTATACACCGGTGATGGTGAGTAAATTGGAGACTTATAAACTGGTGATGGTGAATAAACTGGAGACTTGTATACTGGAGATGGTGTGTACACTGGTGATGGAGTATAAACGGGTGACTTATACACTGGAGAATAAGATGGTGTCTTATATGCGGGAGCAGGGCTGTAGGTACTGTAATCACTGGCTGATGAAACTGCTACCAATGTTATGAGAAGGAAGGACATGAAAGAAGCACGATTGAGAGCCATTTTGAAGGAAGATGACTCTCGAAAGAATTATGTTATTGCTAGAAAAGGAAGAGTTGATGATACTTACTTAGCAATGAGGGGTTTATATAGGGCCTTCATTGGCATCATTAAATAGTATCAAATCAATAAAATATAAAAGTTGAGCAAGTCTTAAAATAATTATTATCGGTCGTTAGGTACTAGTACCAACTTGTCACCACAATTTTTCTCGGAAATACGGCTTCGGACTTGATACATTGGGACTTACGAGGGCCTTATTTTCTCATCCAGTAGCTGGCAAAGTTGTATGCATCGATGTTAATGATATAATATCATGCCGGCTGCACGTATAAATTTACCTAACGCAAAAATTAGTCCATTACATCTTCCAAAAATATTCACCGACAGCAAGGTAGTGGCAATATGTTATATGTATGTAGATCATTAGATGCCAAGAACCGTTGAGTTGGTCTAAGTTTCCATGAGAAAAAGATTTCTAAGTCAGTTTTTTTGATAGGTTATTTTGAGAAAATATTATATTCGGTAGCTTGCTGTTTGCGAATTGTGATGCAATGAAATGGTTGGCTTGATGTGTACCAAGTAAGTTGAATATTTTCATAACGAGTTGATTTTTTCATCTCATAGTTTGGATAATATATAGATTTCCTATGATTTTCCGCGTCTTTAAAACAATTGATGTGAATTATTTTTCACGTAACTTAACTAGCCTCAACTCTTTTTAAAAGACTAAGGGCCTGTTCTCCCCAACTTCTTTTCAGTTTAGTTCAGTCGCAAGCAATTCGGTTCGGTCGCAATCAGTTCACTTCAGTTCCTAAATTATTATCATTATTATTAGTTATAATTTAATTCAGTTCAGTTCCTAAATTATTACCATTATTATTAGTTATAATTTAATTCAGTTCAGTTTAGTTCAATTCAGTTCAGTTCAATCCAGTTCCTAAATTATTATCATTATTATTAGTTATAATTTAATTCAGTTCACTTCAGTTCAGTTCAATTCAGTCCAGTTGCAATCAGTTCAGTTCAATTCAGTTCAGTTCAGTTGTTTTATGCCGAAGAGAACAGACCCTAAAACTAAAAGTTAACTAGCAGTTATTATCTCGAACTATGCTCCGGGTAATTTGATATTTTATTTTAAATTTTTTTAAAAATATGAATTTAATTATTTTATGTAGTCCAAGATTACATTTAGTTGGTCGTAGTTTGTGATCCTTTTTCTTAATTAATATTCATTCATTGATTTAAAGTCATACGACATCTACAATAAAAGTCAAAACTAACAAATATATATCAAATTGAAATAAATATAATTCTAATATGGCAAACCACGATTGTTGATGAGATCTAATACTTCTGAAAACCCTCGTCTTTTACATCACTGTTTGATACAGCCTTCTATAATGGGGTCTATCGATCTGTTGTAGTTTTGAAATAGAGCTGCATTTAGTTCAAGTGATTGTAAACGAAGTATTGACACTTTTTGCAACCGCGTACAAGTTCCGATCAACAAATCATCCTTTAAAATCATACCAAAAAAACCAAAAACGAATTCTCCATAAACTCTCACATGCAGAGAGATAAAACTCAATATATGGGTAGATATAACCCAATATATAGGTAGAAAAACTATCCTTAGAGAGAAACTGAAGTTTATTAGAAACAGTAACATAAAAAATAGTAACATAAGGAAAAAAAAGGGGGGGCTTGGCACCGCCCAAAAGGATGGTGATAGCTCCTATATTGAAAATTAGGGTTTTGTGGAAGAGAAAAGAGGAAAGAGGGGAGGAGACTCGTAGTTTGTGATCCTAATTTATTTAACATATTGTTACAAAATTTATAATTTTATTAAAAATTGCATGTTACAATTTTTTTACCAACAAATAAGTAAATTTAGTTTGTAAGTAATTTAATTGTTTTGTCTTAAACTACAATATTTATTAATTATTCAGTTTTATGAAGGTAGATTATTGTAGCATCATATACATTAGAGATCCCCTGTGAAATAAGAATGTACTTTTATTTTAGCCGAATTAAAGTACCCTTCATTTTACTAATTATATGGATTGTACTTGATCTTCCCAGCATATCTCATGCTCTCAAATTGGTTTCTTTCCCATGGAGGTCGGGATTCGAACCAACAATGGTAGGATAGTTTTAACTCTTTTTAAAAAAAATTAAATTCATTCATTAATTGAAAGTCATACGATATCTACAATAGAAGTCAAAACTAACAAATATATATCAAAATTGAAATAAATATAATTCTAGTATGGCAAAACCACTATCGTTGATGAGATCTAACACTTCTGAAAACCATCGTCTTTCACATTGTTGTCTGATGTAGCCTTTTACAAGGGGGTCTATCGATCTATTATTGTAGTTTTGAAGTAGGATTGGATTTAATTCAAGTGATTGTAAACGATCAAACTGTCATCTGTTGCGATCCCGCAAAAATTCCGATCAACAAATCAAATATTTAGAATCACGTAAAAGACCAAAAACAAAGTCTCCAAACTCTCACATGCATGAGATAGTTTTAAGTCTTTAGTTGTTATTAAAATCTAATTATTTTATTTCATGAACACATTTTGTATATCAATGTATTCGCTATATGCCAGTTCAAAATTATTGATATGTGAACTGAATTCGAGTAAGAACAACTAGAAAATAAAAGTACTCCCTTTATTTTATATATTTTCTTTTTTGAAAGAAATTTGTCCCGATATTTATTTATAAGTAGGCGCAAAGAGCCAAAGAGCCAAAGACCAAGTCTAAGGCCAGAGGGTACTAATTCTTCATATTTTAAGGGATTATTATGCTAATAATAAATTGACAGAGATGTACCGTGTGTGTTGAATTTTTGTTTAGAGGACATGTTGATCTGTATACTTATTAGAAAATGGAATAGATGTGCATGGTCGTCGTGATCCAATCGAACAACGATTTGGAGATAAGTTAAGAAAATGTGCCTATTGAAGAATAAGCCTTAATGTTTTGGGGGAGTTTGTTGGGAGGGAAATTATAATGTTTCGATGAAACAGTTTTTATCTCTTTAATTAAGTAGTTATTAGGCTCGGATCCTTCAAAAAAAAAAAAAATTTATTAGGCTCGGGCTACGTTCCTGGTAAGGAAAATTTTCATTTAGTATTATTGTACTTTAAAATGATAACACTGAATACCACTTAGTCTAGTGGTTAAGACTTTTTTTTTTTTTTTGGTAGAAAAGAAGCCAACTTAAATTTCGAAATCAAACAGCGTCTTACAATCCGAGATTAAACTATCCATACAGTAACTAGGGGGTGGGGGAAAATCCTAGTTACATTACTTCTACTATCCGCATAGCGACACTTCTTAGCTAGTACATCCGCAACCTGGTTATCTTTTCTGCCACATTGTTCAATCTTCACTCCCAGAATCTTCCTCCACAGCTTTCTGCATTCAGATATTACACTCACATATTTGTCAGAATTACCCTCAGGGGTGCACAAAATTTTTACTGCCGACATACAATCCGAAAAAATTATCGCATGGCTAAAGTTATACATGGACGCAATAAGAAGTCCCTCATGAATAGCCCATAGCTTCGAGGATAGACTGTCTGGCCTAAAAATACGTTTTCCAAATCCCAACACCCACTTCCCCTCTTTGTTTCTCACCACTCCCCCAACCCCGTATGAATCAAAGAGTTCACAAAGGATGCATCTACATGGATGAGAATGTTAGAGCTAGGTCTAGGATTATGCACGGAGTTTCGAGGGATAGCAACTCCGGAGGATTCTAGGCCTCCCATCGCCCTGATAGGTTCTAAAGCTAGCCTTGAAGCCTTAATAATAATCCCCTGAACCGGTGAAGGGGAGGTTCCTCTAAAACTGCATTCGTTGCGATCTTTCCAAATCTCAAGTGGTTAAGACTTTAGTATATGAACATGAGGTCATGGGATCAAAGCCTATATTATGCAATTTCTAATTTTTTTTTTATTGTACATGGATTACATGAAGTAAAAAGCCCTTAGGGAGAGCGCCACGTGGCACCGTTCCTTGTTTAGGAACGCCTTTTAATATATTTATATAGATGAATAATAAGTCTCCACAATAAAAAGAAAATTAAATACAAAAGTAAAAAGAAGGAACTATTTATTACTTTGAATAATATAAAGCAATACAATAGAACAGAATAAAACTTCAACCAGCTTAACTTCTCAAATACTGAAGAGACTTTTTTTTTATAATTAAATACTGAAGAGACTTTGCAGATATGCAAAACAAAACAAGCATTTGATTGTACTTTCTCTTAATAACCGTATGAAGTACTTGGAGTATATATTGGAGACTTGTAAGTTGGAGATGGCCTGGGTATAAATTGGAGACGAAGTATAAACTAAGGACTGTATTGGGTAGAATGAGAATAAATAGGGGTACGGTCTTGTAAATTGGTGATGTGGTGTAAGATGGTAACTTTTTTTTGTGAACAAGGTGCAAGATGGTAACTTATACACGGAAAAAAAAGTGTAAACTAGTGACATGTAAATTGGTGATGAAGGAATGTAAATGGATGATTTATACACTAGGGATTAGGGAAGGAGTGAATACTAGTGACTTGTACATTGGGGAGGATAGTAAACCGGTGACTTGTATATAGGTGAAGGAGTGCAATCGGGGTGATTTATACACTGGTGAAGGCGTGTAAACATGTGACTTGTATATCGGGAAAGGAGTGTAAACTGGTGACGTGTATATTGGGGATGGAGTGTATGCTGATGATTTTTAAACGAGTGATAGGATGTATACTAGCTAGGGACTTGTACAAAAGGGGATGAGCGTAAATTGGTGACTTGTGACACTTGGGATGGAGTGTATGCGGGGAATTTGTATGCTGTAGTTTCTCTTTACAAATTATAATTCTCACTTATACCACTTTACAAGTAGTGTCAAGCTTAAGATAGATTTATAAATTATTAACAACTTATTTAAAACATATAGATCACATGATAATAAATTAAAGAAAATCAACGCTATGCAAGCGGTTCATACAAATTCACACAAGATTATACAGTAAAGAAATTTAATTGGGAAAAAAGGTTTTTATATTGCGTTGGTACAATATCTAATAGTTGGTTGAGATGGTTAGATGTTTACTTTACAACTTATTGGTCGCATGTTCAAATCTTACTACACAAACTTTTTCATGACCTCAAGGTCAGGGGGTTCGAATCCCACCAAGTGAGGGGCACTTGGAGGAGAATTCCCCTTAAAACTCCCCCTCCTTCCAAGTGCATGGGCCTCTGGATTGGGCCCTGTGCGAGGGCAGCCCGGAGATTATTCATCTTACCAAATATAAAAAAAATATTGCATTGGTACAATATTGTGCTCGAGTTGTGAATTACATGAGTATACAATATACTTAGCGGCCATTTGGTTGGGGGATTGCAAGAAAGGGAAGGAGAATCAAGTAAGTTGATTCCCATAGTTCTTGTTTGTTTTGTCCATTTAATCATTCCATTTACTCGTTCGTTACCCCAAACTCCTCTACATTGATCCTCCACTCTCCCAAAGATTTCACTTACCCTTTCTCTCCTCTAACTTCGTGGTCACCATGACCACTCCTACTTTGCCACCAAACTACCACTCCTCCACCACGAACCACCAACCCCACCTAAAACCACCACAAACACCACCTCACCACCATCCGAAGCAACCCCACCACCACCCAAATCAACCCCAAAGACCATCTAAACAACTACACCATACACCCGAAATAACCCACCACCGGAAGCAAACCCACCACCACTCCACCACCTATAACTAGAACCATCCACCCAAAAAAAACCCTACTACTAATCGAAACAACCCCACGACCAACTGAAACAAACCTATCCCGACCACAAAACAACCCCACCCCACTCGTAATCACAACGTCACCCCACAAACCCTATCCCTTCACCCGGAAAAACAACCATCGGATCACCCAAAAACCACCACATCCACTGAAAACACCTTTCTCCAAGAACCACTAGATCTACAAGAGGGATGAGGAGATGAAAAAAATACCTTGAGGTTGAGGTGAAATCGTGGACGAAGGAAAGGGGATCGGAAAGGGGCCACGGCGGGGAGGGGAAGAGTGGCGGTGGTAGAGGAGCGGAAGGGTGGTGGGGAAGGAGGTGGAATTTCATAATGCAAGGGTACTGGTGAGAATATTAGAGTTTTCCTTTTATATATCTAAACAAACAATTTCGAAAATCAAAAGGTAACATTTTCCATTATCTTTGTAATGTTTTCTCAAAACCTTTCTCCTTCCTCTTAACAAACTAAATGCCCGCTTATACTAGTTTCAAGATATTGTGAATTAGAATGGAGTATAAACTAGGTTTTATGCTCAGGCTATGCCACGGGTAAGAAAAAATTTCATTTATCAATATTGTACTTTTAAATGATAACACTAAATACAACTTGGTCTAGTGGTTAAAACTTTAGTATATAAACTTGAGGTCACGGGGTCGAAACCTATACTATGCAATTTCTATTTTTTTATTGTATATGGATTACATGAATTAAAACTCCCTTAGGGAGAGCGCCACCTGGCACCGTTCCTGGTTTAGGAACGCCTTTTAATATATGTACTAGTTTTTTTTGCCCGGGCGATGCCTCGGGTCAGTTACAATAAACTAATATGTTATTATTTTTAAATTTTATAATTTAGGAAAAATTCACAAGAGAGGACTCAACTATTACCCATTTTCTTTTATAAGTCCCAACTATGTATTATTCCCTACAGGTCCCAAGTTTACTATCTTATGATTTCCATAGGTCCTGAGTTAATTATAATCGATTTAGATAGTAATATTTTTAAACATTGGTCCAGGTTTATAGGTCTCTGTCACTTGCTGAAAATGTTCGAAGATGATAAACGTTTAAAAATCTTATTCTTCTAAACCGGTTATAAATAACTTTGGACCTATGAAAATCACAAGATGGTAAACTTAGGACCTGCAGGGAATAATTCATAATTGGGACTTATAAAAGAAAATGGGTAATAGTTGGGCCCCCTCTTGTGAATTTTTCCTATAATTTATTTTGCTACTTTTCGTATTTTTTGTCCATTAAGAAATTGAAAAATTCACGTCACAACGTGATAAGTAAAGAAAAATTGAAAGGTTTGAGTTTGAAAACAATACCTTAAAAGGAATTGTGGTAAGGCTCTGTTCTGTTCAACTAATTTTGTCTTATCTTATCTTATCTTATCTTATAAAATCTTATATGATCTGATCTTATCTTATCTTATTGATAAGCGTGTCACGCACCTAACAAAAATAATTTCCTAACTAATCCTCCTAACTATGTAGTAGGGTAAGTCAAGGTCGAATCCACAGGGACAAACAGTATCAAACACTAGAAATCTCGACTCAATTTAGCTAAACAAGTGACAAACAATGGTGAAAAAGTGTTGAACTAATAATAATACTAATTATGACAAATATTAAGAACACACGAGACAAAAATCAATCAATAAAGACATCTAGAATTAAGTATCCCCTCTAGCATGAATAATACATGAATAATTCCCATCCCAATAAACATAATTAATGATTCAAGAGGAGTAATGCACTCTATATAACTACCAAAGATCTCTCCCGAGTACCTATGGCTACTCTAAACATGCAATCAAACCTATTCCCATGGAATCATGCAAGAAAGAGACATTAAGCATGGCATCACAAATAAATTCCTAGTAATCCTATCTACTTATTCCCATAGAGATATTCATACTTTTGATTAAATCACAAATTCATCTAGATTCAATTCCCATTGAAAATAAGATATAATGAATCAATTCAAAATCACCTATCCCTAGTATGATAATGAAATTAAGCACAATTCAATCAAACAAGAACAACTAATCACATCAAATTGGAATTATGGGAGGGATTCATGCATTAGTCATTGCTAGGGTTCAACTTAATCCTAGATTATAAAACTACTCACTCATAATTGAAATAACAAAGCAATTAATAATTAAATTGAAAGACATAATAATAATAATGAAAAGAAGAAAATTTAGAAAAACTTAGTCTTTACTTCAATGGATCAAACTTGTAGAATTCAAGGCTTCAATAATGGAGTTTCTCTCAAAAGCTCTCTAAAAGTAATACTCTAATTTCTAATAATGAAAAAGTGCCCCAAAAGTATGTTTAATAAAACCTAATATTGCTTACATAAACTAGAAAAGGAAATAATTAAAAGTCGAGAAAATAGTCGGGCAGCAGCATGCACGGTCGAGCGAGAAGTTGCACGGGCGTGCAACATAGTGCACGGGCAAGCGGGATCTCGCTTGGGCGTGCACGCGAAACAGAAGGATTTTGATGCTTTGGTTTACAATAGTGCACGGGCAAGCGAGATCTCGCTTGGGCGTGCGCCTTGGTGCGTGGGCAAGCGAGATTCTGCTTGGGCGTGCACGCGAAACAGAAGGATTTTGATGCTTTGGTTTACAATAGTGCACGGGCAAGCGAGATCTCGCTTGGGCGTGCGCCTTGGTGCGTGGGCAAGCGAGATTCTGCTTGGGCGTGCGCCTTGGTGCGTGGGCAAGCGAGATTCTGCTTGGTCTCGCAAAGAAAGTAATCTTCAATATCATCGTTCCTTCAACCCCAAAGCACTCAAACTCATCTTCTCGCATCCGGAAACCGCCATCTTGACCATCTACGAACCATATTAGCATCTCTTAGTCACAATCGGACTCAATAACCTGAAAATCACATAAAAGAGCCAAAAGTATCTCGAAATAACACAATGGTTCAAAAGAATGCCCAAATCATGCAATTAGATCTAAGATGCACTAAAATCTTCATGAAAATGAGACTTAATACCTACCTATATGCAACTAAAAACCGACTTATCACTTATCTTATAAGATAGTTTATTGAGTGTCATATTATTTTATCTGATCTTATCTTATCTGATCTGATCTTATTTTATCTTATCTTATCTGATCTTATAAAATCTTATATAAGTTAAAATATGTTGAACAGAACGGACCCTAAGAGAATATGACATCCATATTCGCTTGTAAGTCACGTAATAAGAGTGTTAGAGATGTATATACTTGTTCAAGTCTTTTTATTTAAGTATACTTATTACAAGACTTTATCATATTTTATTTGAAACATTAAGCAACAAATTCATAGTGTATTGATGGTTAACCTCTAACTTTTCATTTCAAAGGTCACGTGTTCGATACCTTGCACTTACACATTTCTTTTTTTAAAGTGAGGAGTACACATAGACATAAAGCATTTGCATTAAAAAGTTGAGGAGAGTGCCACGTGGCACATAGGCTTTCTTTCGCACGCCTTTTAATATATTTGTATAGATATAGATATTATCCAATAATGAAAAACAACCAAAACACAAGGATATTTCATAAACTATGAAGTATAGTGTCTCGATGACGAAATTTTCATCTTCTTCCTTAAGAATGAACATGAAAATATAAATTTCCACAGTATATAAATAAAAAAATAGTCAAAAGAAATAATTCTTTATTAATTTGAATATAAAGCAATACAATAGAATATGAAGCAACTACTTCACCGAACTTAACTTCTCAAACACAAGATACAATTTGAAGATATGCAAATCAAAGCAATCATTTTAATTAATTGTCGTATTTGCTTAATATCCGTACGAAGGACTTGGAGTATATGTTGGAGATTTGTAAATTGGAGAAGGGGTATAAATTGGAGATGGAGAATAAACCGGGGATTTGTATATTGGTGATGGGGTGTAAACTGGTGACTTGTACACAGGGGATGGAGTGTAAACTGGTGACTTGTACACAGGAGAAGGAGTGTAAACCGGTGACTTGTACACGGGGGATGGAGTGTAAACGGGTGACTTGTATACAGGGGAAGGAATGTAGACCGGCGACTTGTACACTGGAGAAGGAGTGTATACGGGTGATTTGTAAACTGGTGAAGGAGTGTAAACCGGTGACTTGTATACGGGAGAAGGAGTGTAAATCGGTGACTTGTACACTGGGGAAGGAGTGTAAACAGCTGACTTGTAAACTGGGGAAGGAGTGTAAATAGGTGACTTGTACACCGGAGAAGGAGTGTAAACTGGTGACTTGTACACAGGGGATGGAGTGTAGACAGGTGACTTGTACACAGGGGATGGAGTGTAAACCGGTGACTTGTACATAGGGGATAGAGTGTAAACGGGAGACTTGTAAACTGGAGAAGGAGTGTAAACTGGTGACTTGTACACCGGGGATGGAGTGTAAACCGGTGACTTGTACACAGGGGAATGAGTGTAAACGGGCGACTTGTAAACTGGGGAAGGAGTGTAAACCGGTGACTTGTACACAGGAGAAGGAGTGTAAACGGGTGACTTGTACACAGGGGAAGGAGTGTAAATAGGTGACTTGTAAATTGGGGAAGGAGTGTAAACGGGTGACTTGTAAACTGGGGAAGGAGTGTAAACCGGTGACTTATACACTGGGGAAGGAGTGTACACTGGTGACTTGTACACTGGGGAAGGGGTGTAAACCGGTGACTTGTATACTGGAGAGGGAGAGTAAGCTGGTGACTTATATACTGGGGATGGAGTGTAAACTGGTGACTTGTACACAGGGGAAGGAGTGTATGATGGGGATTTATACACGGGTGATGGGGTATAAACCGGAGCCTTGTATTCTGGTGACTTGTATATAAGGGATGGAGACTTATAAACTGGTGAAGGAGTATACTTTGGAGATTTGTACACCGGTGATGGTGTGTATACAGGAGACTTATACACCGGTGATGGTGTGTATACAGGAGACTTATACTCAGGTGATGGATTGTATACGGGGGACTTATATATCGGTGATGGTGAGTAAATTGGAGACTTATAAACTGGCGATGGTAAATAAACTGGAGACTTGTACACAGGAGATGGTGTATATACTGGTGATGGAGTATAAACAGGTGACGTATACACTGGAGAATAAGATGGTGTCTTATATGCTGGAGCAGGGCTGTAGGTAATGTAATCACTGGCAGATGTAACTGCTACCAATGTTATGAGAAGGAAGGACATGAAAGAAGCACGATTAAGAGCCATTTTAAAGGAATATAGACTCTCTAAAGAATTATGTTATTGCTAGAAAAGGAAGAGTTGATGATATTATGTTTGCAATAAGGGCTTTATATAGGGCCTTCATTGGCATCATTAGATAGGAGTATAATAATAAAATCAATAAAGTATAAAAGTTGAGCAAGTCTTACAATATAGTAGTAATTATTTTCGGTAGTTAGGTACCACACCTTTTCTCCACGATTTTACTCGGAAATAAGGCTTCAGACTTATTACATTGGACTTAATCACTTAATACTTAATAGAATATTAGGGCTTTATATTATTATCCAGTAGCTGGCAAAGTCGTAGGAAGTAGGCACCTCTAACGATAAAATAATCTATTACATAAATTTGATCTTCCAAAAGAACT
The DNA here is from genome assembly GCA_947646795.1 of Beta lomatogona. Taxonomy (NCBI): domain Eukaryota; kingdom Viridiplantae; phylum Streptophyta; class Magnoliopsida; order Caryophyllales; family Amaranthaceae; genus Beta; species Beta lomatogona. Next base: position 1,210,937 of record CANSNZ010001029.1, on the reverse strand, counting down.
CGCCGACAGCAAGCTAGTGGAAATATGTTACATGTAGATGGCTAGATGCCAACAATCGTCGAGTTAGTCTTAACTTTTCTTCAGACAATGATTTATACTATGTCCTTATTTTATGATTGGGTCGTTTTTAGAATATTGTTAAACAAAAGATTTGGTAGCTTGCTGTTTGTAGATTGTGATGCAGGGAAACGTTGGCTTGATTTGTGTTGTGTAATCCCTTAATTTCTAATTCATTACTTCTTCTTTTTTTTAAGTTCAAATTTCAATAATTTTGACTATAAAAATTCGAGTTCGAATCCAATCCGAATAAAGATGGATCAGATACAGAGTTGTAAAGTCCGAATCATAGAATATGCTATTGTAATAATATCAACCTTTTATAATTTTTATTAATTAGTGCGTAATTAGAGATATTAATAGTCAAACATGTGTTTTAGAGATCCGCGGAAAAGTTATAAATGGAGCAATGAATTAATGACGAAGGGAGTACCAATTGCAAATTCTTATAGGTGCTCGTGGAGCACGTAGAATTATGGGCTCCCAAGCACAATTTTTGCACATTTGTCACGTACTTTTGTCAAATAAACAAAATGTGATATGTTTTTTTTTTTGATCCATATGAGCCACGAAGGCAGTACAAAGAAGGGGAAGGGGATTCGAACCTGTGACCTATGTGCATATACAAATGTGCAGAATATGTGAGAGGGAGTAACATAGCTCTATGTGCTCCGAGGAGCACTATGGAGACTTTGAGTACGGTACCGAATATTTCCTGATAAGTTATAATATTTCATCTTAGTTTTAGGATAATATATTGATAACGTTATAATTTTTTACGCTTCTTGAAAACAAGTGAAATGAGAGAAACATACATTACCCTAACCTCTTTGCAGATCACGTAAGGCTGTTCAAAATTCGGTCTGGACCGATAAATTGGACCGGACCGGACCGGTCACCGGGTCAAGGATTTTAATTTTCCGGTCTTCGGTCCGGTCCGATCCAAAACCCTATAAAAACCAGTCTTGGACCGAACCGGTTTTTCATTCAAAAATATGAATATAGAAGATAAAAAATATAATTTTCTCCTTTAATATGTTTGAAAATCTATTTTATTAGTAACTAATTTACATTAAAGTCTAAAAAAAGACCTTGAACAATTAGTTTTCTTTGTTTATTTTAATAATATTTCCTTATAATTATCATAATTATCAAACGTATTAAAAAAGTGTAGAAAAGTGCAAAACCGGTCTATTCGGTCCGGTCCAAGGTTTGGACCGGTTTTCCCGGTCCGGTCCGGTCACGGTCCAATAAAAAATCAGTTCGGTCTACGGGTCTTAAATTTAAGAATTTCGGTCCGGACCGGACCGGATTTGGACCGGTGAACAGCCCTACATATCAGTAACCTTCTTTGATAGTGTATAGTTTGGGTCCAATTTAATCTAATCTAATATACTTCATCCGTTTCGAAATAAGTGGAAAACTTCTCTCTTTATGCGAGAGTTTTTTGAGAGAAGTGTTTCACTTATTTCACAAAGGAGGAACCATATACCATATATAGGAGGCTTTTCTCGAGAATATTGGAAGCGCCAAATAGAATTGCCATGTAGCATATGTATATAAATTATAATTTCAGAATAATAAATATGAATAATCATTGGATACATAAAATGAAACCGATGCTTGATTCTCAATAAACCACAACATATTATTATATTATACTATCTCCGTTTCTTTTTAATAGTTACACTTACACTTTTCACGCATGCCGATGCACTACTTTGAACCTTTATATCTCTAATTTTGTATTTGTAAAAAATATAAAAAGTCAATATTCTAAAACTACATATCGAGACGAATCAAACAAGACCCCACATGACTATATTTTCTCTTAACCATAATTTACAAATGATAGTCAAAGGGAAATTTGTGAATAGTGTCAAAAGTGAAAGTGTAACTATCAGGGTAAGGAAAATTTTCATTTAGTATAATTGTACTTTAAAATGATAACACTAAATACCACTTCGTCTAGTGGTTAAGACTTTTTTTTTTTGGTAGAAAAAGAAGCCAACTTAAATTTCGAAATTAAACAGCGTCTTACAATCCGAGATTAAACTATCCATACAGTAACTAGGGGGTGGGGGAAAATCCTAGTTACATTACTTCTACTATCCGCATAGCGACACTTCTTAGCTAGTACATCCGCAACCTGGTTATCTTTCCTGCCACACTGTTCAATCTTCACTCCCGGAAGCTTCCTCCACAGCTTTCTGCATTCAGATATTACACTCACAAATTTGTCAGAATTACCCTCAGGGGTGCACAAAACTTTTACTGCCGACATACAATCCGAAAAAATTATCGCATGGCTAAAGTTATACATGGACGCAATAAGAAGTCCCTCATGAATGGTCCATAGCTCCGAGGATAGACTGTCTGGCCTAAAACTACGTTTTCCAAACCCCAACACCCACTTCCCCTCTTTGTTTCTCACCACTCCCCCAACCCCCGTATGAATCAAAGAGTTCACAAAGGATGCATCTACATGGATGAGAATGTTAGAGCTAGGTCTAGGACTATGCACGGGGTTTCGAGGGATAGAAACTCCGTAGGATTCTAGGCCTCCCATCGCCCTGATACGTTCTAAAAGCTAGCCTTGAAGCCTTAATAATAATCCCCTGAACCGGTGAAGGGGAAATTCCTCTAAAACTACATTCGTTGCGATCTTTCCAAATCTCAAGTGGTTATGACTTTAGTATATGAACATGAGGTCATGGGATCAAAGCCTATATTATGCAATTTCTATTTTTTTTATTGTACATGGATTACATGAAGTAAAAAGCCCTTAATTAGAGAGAGCGCCACGTGGCACCGTTCCTTGTTTAGGAACGCCTTTTAATATATTTATATAGATGAATAATAAGTCTCCACAATAAAAAGAAAATTAAATACAAAAGTAAAAAGAAAGAACTATTTATTACTTTGAATAATATAAAGCAATACAATAGAACATAATAAAACTTCAACCAGCTTAACTTCTCAAATACTGAAGAGACTTTTTACTGAAGAGACTTTGTAGATATGCAAAACAAAACAAGCATTTGATTGTAGTTTTCTCTTAATAACCGTATGAAGTACTTGGAGTATATATTGGAGACTTGTAAGTTGGAGATGGCCTGGGTATAAATTGGAGACGAAATATAAACTGAGGACTGTATTGGGCGGAATGAGAATAGATAGGGGTACGGTCTTGTAAATTGGTGATGTGGTGTAAGATGGTAACTTTTTTTTTTGTGAACAAGGTGCAAGATGGTAACTTATACACGGGAAAAAAGTGTAAACTAGTGACATGTAAATTGGTGATGAAGGAATGTAAATGGATGATTTATACACGAGGGATTAGGGAAGGAGTGAATACTAGTGACTTGTACATTGGGGAGGACAGTAAACCGGTGACTTGTATATAGGTGAAGGAGTGCAATCGGGGTGATTTATACACTGGTGAAGGCGTGTAAACAGGTGACTTGTATATCGGGAAAGGAGTGTAAACTGGTAACGTGTATATTGGGGATGGAGTGTATGCTGATGATTTTTAAACGAGTGATAGGATGTATACTAGCTAGGGACTTGTACAAAAGGGGATGAGCGTAAATTGGTGACTTGTGACACTTGGGATGGAGTGAATGCGGGGAATCTGTATGCTGTAGTTTCTCTTTACAAATTATAATTCTCACTTATACCACTTTACAAGAAGTGTCAGGCTTAAAATAGATTTATAAATTATTAACAACTTATTTAAAACAAATATATCACATGATAATAAATTAAAGAAAATGAACGCTATGCAAGCGGTTCATACAAATTCACACAAGATTATACACTAAAGAAATTTAATTGGGAAAAAAGGTTTTTATATTGTGTTGGTACAATATCTAATAGTTGGTTGAGATGGTGAGATGTTTACTTTACAACTTATTGGTTGCATGTTCAAATCTTACTACACAAACTTTTTCATGACCTCAAGGTCAGGGGGTTCGAATCCCACCAAGTGAGGGGCACTTGGAGGAGAATTCCCCTTACAACTCTCCCTCCTTCCAAGTGCCTGGGCCTCTGGATTGGGCCCTGTGCGAGGGCAGCCCGGAGATTATTCATCTTACCAAATCAAAAAAAAATATTGCGTTGGTACAATATTGTGCTCGAGTTGTGAATTACATGAGTATACAATATACTTAGCGGGCATTTGGTTGGGGATTACAAGAAAGGGAAAGAGAATCAAGTAAGTTGATTCCCATAGTTCTTGTTTGTTTTGTCCATTTAGTCATTCCATTTACCCTTTCGTTACCCAATCTCCTCTACATTGATCATCCACTCTCCCAAAGATTTCACTTACCCTTTCTCTCCTCTAACTTCGTGGTCACCATGACCACTCCTACTTTGCCACCAAACTACCACTCCTCCACCACGAACCACCAACCCCACCTAAAACCACCACAAATACCACCTCATCACCACCATCCGAAGCAACCCCACCACCACCCAAATCAACCCCACCACCATCTAAACAACTACACCATACACCCGGAATAACCCACCACCGGAAGCAAACCCACCACCACTCCACCACCTATAACTAGAACCATCCACCCGAAAAAAACCCTACTGCTAATCGAAATAACCCCACGACCAACTGAAACAAACCTATCCCGACTGCAAAACAACCCCACCCCATTCGTAACCACAACCCCACCCCACGAACCCTATCCCTTCATTCGGAAAACACAACCATCGGATCACCCAAAAACCACCACCATCCACTGAAAACACCTTTCTCCAAGAACCACTAGATCTACAAGAGGGATGAGGAGATGAAAAAAATACCTTGAGGTTGAGGAGAAATCGTGGATGAAGGAAAGGGGAAAGGGGCCGCGGCTGGGAGGGGAAGAGTGGCGGTGGTAGAGGAGCGAAAGGGTGGTGGGGAAGAAGGTGGAATTTCATAATGCAAGGGTACTGGTGAGAATATTAGAGTTTTCCTTATATATATCTAAACAAACAATTTCGAAAATCAAAAGGTAACATTTTCCATTCTCTTTGTAATGTTTTCTCAAAACCTTTCTCCTTCCTCTTAACAAACTAAATGCCCGCTTATACTAGTTTCAAGATATTGTGAATTAGAATGGAGTATAAATATTATCCAATAATGAAAAACAACCAAAACACAAGGATATTTCATAAACTATGAAGTATAGTGTCTCGATGACGAAATTTTCATCTTCTTCCTTAAGAATGAACATGAAAATATAAATTTCCACAGTATATAAATAAAAAAATTGTCAAAGGAAATAATTCTTTATTAATTTGAATATAAAGCGACACAATAGAATATGAAGCAACTACTTCACCGAACTTAACTTCTCAAACACCAGATACAATTTGAAGCAATCATTTTAATTAACTGTCGTATTTGCTTAATATCCGTATGAAGGACTTGGAGTATATGTTGGAGATTTGTAAATTGGAGAAGGGGTATAAATTGGAGATGGAGAATAAACAGGGGATTTGTATATTGGTGATGGGGTGTAAACTGGTGACTTGTACACAGGGGATGGAGTGTAAACCGGTGACTTGTACACAGGGGATGGAGTGTAAACGGGAGACTTGTAAACTGGAGAAGGAGTGTAAACTGGTGACTTGTACACCGGGGATGGAGTGTAAACCGGTGACTTGTACACAGGGGAATGAGTGTAAACGGGCGACTTGTAAACTGGGGAAGGAGTGTAAACGGGTGACTTGTACACAGGAGAAGGAGTATAAACGGGTGACTTGTACACAGGGGAAGGAGTGTAAATAGGTGACTTGTAAACTGGGGAAGGAGTGTAAACGGGTGACTTGTAAACTGGGGAAGGAGTGTAAACTGGTGACTTATACACCGGAGAAGGAGTGTACACTGGGGAAGGAGTGTACACTGGTGACTTGTACACTAGGGAAGGGGTGTAAACTGGTGACTTGTACACTGGAGAGGGAGAGTAAGCTGGTGACTTATATACTGGGGATGGAGTGTAAACTGGTGAGTTGTACACAGGGGAAGGAGTGTATGATGGGGATTTATACACGGGTGAAGGGGTATAAACCGGAGCCTTGTATTCTGGTGACTTGTATATAGGGGATGGAGACTTATAAACTGGTGAAGGAGTATACTTTGGAGATTTGTACACCGGTGATGGTGTGTATACGGGAGACTTATACACCGGTGATGGTGTGTATACAGGAGACTTATACACAGGTGATGGCGTGTATACGGGGGACTTATATACCGGTGATGGTGAGTAAACCGGAGACTTATAAACTGGCGATGGTGAATAAACTGGAGACTTATACACTGGAGATGGTGTATACACTGGTGATGGAGTATAAACAGGTGACTTATACACTGGAGAATAAGATGGTGTCTTATATGCTGGAGCAGGGCTGTAGGTAATGTAATCACTGGCAGATGCAACTGCTACCAATGTTATGAGAAGGAAGGACATGAAAGAAGCACGATTAAGAGCCATTTTAAAGGAATATAGACTCTCGAATGAATTATGTTATTGCTAGAAAAGGAAGAGTTGATGATATTAAGTTTGCAATAAGGGCTTTATATAGGGCCTTCATTGGCATCATTAGATAGGAGTATAATAATAAAATCAATAAAGTATAAAAGTTGAGCAAGTCTTACAATATAATTATTCTCGGTAGTTAGGTACCACACTTTTTCTTCACGATTTTACTCGGAAATAAGGCTTCAGACTTATTACATTGGACTTAATACTTAATAGAATATTAGGGCTTTATATTATTGTCCAGTAGCTGGCAAAGTCGTAGGGAGTAGGCACCGAGCTTAACGATAAAATAATCTACTTCCTCCGTTTCATTTTACTTGCTACACTTCTCAATTCACGGACTCCTAGACAATTTTTGGAGAAGAGAGAGGTAGAGAGTAAAAAGAAAAGAGACCCATATGAGAGGAGAGAGATAGAGAGAGTTTATTGCCCAAAAAAGAAGTGTAGCAAGTAATATGAAACTTCCCTATATAGAAAGTGTAGCGAGTAATTTGAAACGAAGGAAGTATTACATAAATTTGATCTTCCAAAAGAACTCGCCGACAGCAAGCTAGTGGAAATATGTTACATGTAGATGGCTAGATGCCAACAATCGTCGAGTTAGTCTTAACTTTTCTTCAGACAATGATTTATACTATGTCCTTATTTTATGATTGGGTCGTTTTTAGAATATTGTTAAACAAAAGATTTGGTAGCTTGCTGTTTGTAGATTGTGATGCAGGGAAACGTTGGCTTGATTTGTGTTGTGTAATCCCTTAATTTCTAATTCATTACTTCTTCTTTTTTTTAAGTTCAAAGTTCAATAATTTTGACTATAAAAATTCGAGTTCGAATCCAATCCGAATGATCAGATACAGAGTTGTGAAGTCTGAATCATAGAATATGCTATTGTAATAATATCAACCTTTTATAATTTTTATTAATTAGTGCGTAATTAGAGATATTAATAGTCAAACATGTGTTTTAGAGATCCGCGGAAAAGTTATAAATGGAGCAATGAATTAATGACGAAGGGAGTACCAATTGCAAATTCTTATAGGTGCTCGTGGTCCGTGGAGCACGTAGAATTATGGGCTCCTAAGCACAATTTTTGCACATTTGTCACGTACTTTTGTCAAATAAACAAAATGTAATATGTTTTTTTTTTTATCCATATGAGCCACGAAGGCAGTACAAAGTACAAAGAAGGGGAAGGGGGATTCGAACCTGTGACCTATGTGCATATACAAATGTGCAGAATATGTGAGAGGGAGTAACATAGCTCTATGTGCTCCGAGGAGCACTATGGAGACTTTGAGTACGGTACCGAATATTTCCTGATAAGTTATAATATTTCATCTTAGTTTTAGGATAATATATTGATAACGTTATAATTTTTTACGCTTCTTGAAAACAAGTGAAATGAGAGAAACATACATTACCCTAACCTCTTTGCAGATCACCTGGCCTATATACTAATGTGAAAGTCACATATCAGTAAGGCTGTTCAAAATTTGGTCTGGACCGACAAATTGGACCGGACCGGTCACCGGGTCAAGGATTTTAATTTTCCGGTCTTCGGTCCGGTCCGGTCCAAAACCCTATAAAAACCAGCCTTGGACCGAACCGGTTTTTCATTCAAAAATATGAATATAGAAGATAAAAAATATAATTTTCTCCTTTAATATGTTTGAAAATCTATTTTATTAGTAACTAATTTACATTAAAGTCTAAAAAAAGACCTTGAACAATTAGTTTTCATTGTTTATTTTAATAATATTTCCTTATAATTATCATAATTATCAAACGTATTAAAAAAGTGTAGAAAAGTGCAAAACCGGTCTATTCGGTCCGGTCCGGTCCCGGTCCAATAAAAAATCAGTTCGGTCTCCGGGTCTTAAATTTAAGAATTTCGGTCCGGTCCGGACCGGGTTTGGACCGGTGAACAGCCCTACATATCAGTAACCTTCTTTGATAGTGTATAGTTTGGGTCCAATTTAATCTAATCTAATATACTTCATCCGTTTCGAAATAAGTGGAAAACTTCTCTCTTTATGCGAGAGTTTTTTGAGAGAAGTGTTTCACTTATTTCACAAAGGAGGAACCATATACCATATATAGGAGGCTTTTCTCGAGAATATTGGAAGCGCCAAATAGAATTGCCATGTAGCATATTTATATAAATTATAATTTCAGAATAATAAATATGAATAATCATTGGATACATAAAATGAAACCGATGCTTGATTCTCAATAAACCACAACATATTATTATATTATACTATCTCCGTTTCTTTTTAATAGTTACACTTACACTTTTCACGCATGCCGATGCACTACTTTGAACCTTTATATCTCTAATTTTGTATTTGTAAAAAAATATAAAAAGTCAATATTCTAAAACTACATATCGAGACGAATCAAACAAGACCCCACATGACTATATTCTCTCTTAACCATAATTTACAAATGATAGTTAAAGGGAAATTTGTGAATAGTGTCAAAAGTGAAAGTGTAACTATCAGGGTAAGGAAAATTTTCATTTAGTATAATTGTACTTTAAAATGATAACACTAAATACCACTTCGTCTAGTGGTTAAGACTTTTTTTTTTTTTTGGTAGAAAAAGAAGCCAACTTAAATTTCGAAATTAAACAGCGTCTTACAATCCGAGATTAAACTATCCATACAGTAACTAGGGGGTGGGGGAAAATCCTAGTTACATTACTTCTACTATCCGCATAGCGACTCTTTTTAGCTAGTGCATCCGCAACCTGGTTATCTTTCCTGCCACACTGTTCAATCTTCACTCCCGGAAGCTTCCTCCACAGCTTTCTGCATTCAGATATTACACTCACAAATTTGTCAGAATTACCCTAAAGGGTGCACAAAACTTTTACTGCCGACATACAATCCGAAAAAATTATCGCATGGCTAAAGTTATACATGGACGCAATAAGAAGTCCCTCATGAATGGTCCATAGCTCCGAGGATAGACTGTCTGGCCTAAAACTACGTTTTCCAAACCCCAACACCCACTTCCCCTCTTTGTTTCTCACCACTCCCCCAACTCCCGTATGAATCAAAGAGTTCACAAAGGATGCATCTACATGGATGAGAATGTTAGAGCTAGGTCTAGGACTATGCACGTACGGGGTTTCGAGGGATAGCAACTCCGTAGGATTCTAGGCCTCCCATCGCCCTGATACGTTCTAAAAGCTAGCCTTGAAGCCTTAATAATAATCCCCTGAACCGGTGAAGGGGAGGTTCCTCTAAAACTGCATTCGTTGCGATCTTTCCAAATCTCAAGTGGTTATGACTTTAGTATATGAACATGAGGTCATGGGATCAAAGCCTATATTATGCAATTTCTATTTTTTTTTTATTGTACATGGATTACATGAAGTAAAAAGCCCTTAGAGAGAGCGCCACGTGGCACCGTTCCTTGTTTAGGAACACCTTTTAATATATTTATATAGATGAATAATAAGTCTCCACAATAAAAAGAAAATTAAATACAAAAGTAAAAAGAAAGAACTATTTATTACTTTGAATAATATAAAGCAATACAATAGAACATAATAAAACTTCAACCAGCTTAACTTCTCAAATACTGAAGAGACTTTTTACCGAAGAGACTTTGTAGATATGCAAAACAAAACAAGCATTTGATTGTAGTTTTCTCTTAATAACCGTATGAAGTACTTGGAGTATATATTGGAGACTTGTAAGTTGGAGATGGCCTGGGTATAAATTGGAGACGAAGTATAAACTGAGGACTGTATTGGGCGGAATGAGAATAGATAGGGGTACGGTCTTGTAAATTGGTGATGTGGTGTAAGATGGTAACTTTTTTTTTGTGAACAAGGTGCAAGATGGTAACTTATACACGGGAAAAAAAGTGTAAACTAGTGACATGTAAATTGGTGATGAAGGAATGTAAATGGATGATTTATACACGAGGGATTAGGGAAGGAGTGAATACTAGTGACTTGTACATTGGGGAGGACAGTAAACCGGTGACTTGTATATAGGTGAAGGAGTGCAATCGGGGTGATTTATACACTGGTGAAGGCGTGTAAACAGGTGACTTGTATATCGGGAAAGGAGTGTAAACTGGTAACGTGTATATTGGGGATGGAGTGTATGCTCATGATTTTTAAACGAGTGATAGGATGTATACTAGCTAGGGACTTGTACAAAAGGGGATGAGCGTAAATTGGTGACTTGTGACACTTGGGATGGAGTGAATGCGGGGAATTTGTATGCTGTAGTTTCTCTTTACAAATTATAATTCTCACTTATACCACTTTACAAGAAGTGTCAGGCTTAAAATAGATTTATAAATTATTAACAACTTATT